>JAJPUD010003622.1:6819-155891 GCA_023553655.1 Myrmecobius fasciatus
TTATTATTATTATTATTATTATTATTATTATTATTATTATTATTATTATTATTATCTGCAAACCTGCTAAGGGCTCCTGTAGAGTCAGGGAGGGAGACCTGAGTTCAAATGTGATTTCAAACTTTAGGCAAATACTTAACCTTTGTTTGTTTCATTTTCCTCAGCTATTAAATGGGAGTCATAATAGTAACTCCCTTGCAGAGTTGTTGTGAGGATCAGATGAGATATTTGTAAAACCACACAGTGCCTGACAAATAGCAGGCAATATATAAATGCCTTTTTTCCTCCTCTTTACTTGACCCTACAGATCCCTCAAACCACCATCTTAAACCTTATTCATTTGCTTTTTTTCTTCCCCATCCTCACTGCCTATAAACTTCAACCTCTTCCAATTTGATTTCTGACCCCAATTCTTCAAAGTATTCTTCTGAAATTATTCTCTCAAGAGTTACCAATGGTCAGTTCAGTTTTTAAAAATCATTAGCGCTATGTATATTCCTAGTGCTCACTAAACATAGTGCTTTGTACAAAGAATCTCATCTTAGGACTAGAAGAAACCCTCTATTTTCATCTAATACAACTTCTTCATTTTATAAATGACAGGCCAAGAAAAGTTAGATGATTTGGTTAAGTTTTTGTAGGCAGTAAATGGTGGAGCTGGAATTCAAACTGGGTGTTCTGACTGCAAATCCACCATTTCTTTTCTTAGCACCAGAATGCCAATTTAATAAGTATTTGTTTAATTAAATGAAAAAAAACTCACTAATATCCCTAACAGAGAGCTTTACTGCAAATTAATTATTTAGGGTAATTAACTACACACAAATTGTCAAGAGGAATGAAGTTCAAAAATGAATGTTTTCCTTTAAACCCTCTAGTATCCATAAGTAAATGAATATGTGTTTACATTTTTTGAGGTTCAGCCTACAGTTTTTTAAGTTAACATCTTTAATCAATCCACAAGATTCCAAACTAATAAATGATTGTCCTTCACAGTAGAAGTATAAACAGAACCTAACTTTAAGAATTCACTCATTGCTCTTCCCTCTTGTAGACATTTGTTGGGGTTCATCTTTAGCCATAACATCTGTGGGACCATAGTCAAATTAATTCAAGAACCAACTCTTACAGAGGTCTATTTTTATGGATGGCATAACTCCTATTCCGGGATGTCTTTCCCTTACATCTACCATGAAGATGAGCTTCCAGTGAAGAATAGTTCATGTTTTATTAAAGATGATCGGTGCCCTCTTAGTGGATTGTGTTATTACAGTATGGAGTGGAGCAGAGAAAAAAAAAAGAGAAAAGGAGTAGTTGTGGGTATCTGTTAACCTTACCATTGCTAGGAGCAGCAATGTCAGTGAAAAAGTCCTGGATTTAATCAACCAAGGGACTAAAATTCAAGTAATGAAAGAAGTTTCTTTTTTATTTTCTTTTTAGATTTTTGCCCATAGTCTTTGTAATTTATTAGAAAATTAGTCATACATAGACTTGGCATCAAAATTAATGAGGTCGGCTTCCAGTAGAGCGAATGTTAGTATTACATATTGTAAACCTGTCAGGACACATCTTGCCAAGAAACAATGCAGCCCCTCAGTTGACAGCCAATATGTTTTCCCTGATCGTTTGTAAATTCAATATTGTTCTTAAGTGATTACAGTTTATATAGGAATAATCCCTTTTTAATTGGGCCCAACAATCATCGGTGAGTAATGTGCTTGTGAATTTCGCCTTGGGCCATTAAGCAAAGAACCTGTCATTTGCTGTAGCTAGAGACAAATTTTCCTTGGATAACTGCTTGATTACCCAGACAAAAGTTTGCTCAGGAACACATGGCTACATGGAAACTTTTGTGACCGGTGGAGGAGAATGATGCACAATGGGTCATGCATGTCAAATTCCATTTTTTATACGTTTATAGAAAGGCATAGTTTGTTTTTGAAAGCCTGAGAATACAAACAGCAAACACACTCCAACATTGTTACCAAAGATCATTGGCACTAATTTGCCATGTGTTTCATTCAGCAACATATTGCAAATTAATTGTTCCCAGATGACATCCATCATCTACATTCCAGAGTTGCTATAGTACCCCAAACACCTAATCTTTAGTCATGACTCACCCAACATGAAATTATTCTTTCTGAGGGGTTTTCGCATCTTTTTGTTGCTGAGAATTTTAGCAATCCATGGGTATTTCCATGGATTCATTTATCTATCTAGTATTTATAAAGCAGACTATCATGTGTAGGGTACTTTGATAGGCACTAGAGTTACAAAGATGAAAAGTAACAGTCTTTGGCCTTAAGGAGATTATAACCTAGGAAGGTTATAAGGCAACTAGCTAGAATGCCAATTAGGAGGAGATAAGTGAATTGGAGAAGTCAAACAGACAGGTGTAGAGAGATTTGGGAAGAGAGAGATCACCTTTAACTAGAGGAAGGGCTGGGTTAGGGAAGGATTCAGGGCACAGGGCCCACTTGAACTGAACTTTGAAGGAAGTGAAGGATTTTAACAGATGGAGATGCTGGTAGGGAGTCCATTCCATGGATAAAGGGTGACGTATAGATGCTTAAAGAGGGAGGAATGAAAGGACATTCTAGTTTGAGCAGTACAGGGCTTCTTAAACTTTTTTTCACTCTCCACCCCTTTTTGCCAGAGAAATTTTTATGTGATTCTGGGTATATAGCTATGTAAAATAGGTATACAAATCAAACATTAACTGATAAGAAGTCATAATTTTGCAACTCCCACATTCAGTTACATGACCCCTTAGGGGTTGCAACCCACAATTTAAGAAGCTTTGGACTAGAACATAGAGTGAATTTATTCAGAGATGCTAAAAGAACAGTGAAGAGGGCTATTTTTTTTTCTTTCCATCTACTTAAACCCAGGGTTTGTGATACAGAAGCTGAGACTATTTCTGTTCGGTTTTTACTTCCTGCAGTTATTACAGATTCACAATCTTTAACTATTTACTTTAGATCTGAGTGTTTCCAAGTGTGGTCTGAGAGGGTCTTCCAAATGGTCTCTTACAATGTTCATAGCACCAGTGTGTTCTAAGAGGCTCCCACCAGATTAGCTATTGGATAGTTGTGTTGTTGAAAAAGCCAGTCGTTGTAACCATGTAAAGGCTGAGGACTCTCTGGGGAGAAGTATCTCAGTTTGTGGGACTCTTTTGGGCAGCATCCTCGGTGAAGCTGTGAGGCAGGTGAAAAACAGACTAAAGAATATTATGAATAGTTTCCAAGCATGAGGCCTGGGCAATGTCTTAGAGGAGCTGAATCTAAAAGAATATTAAGAGAAGCAAATTAATTACTTACTTTCCTCACCTGTAAAATGAGGAGGTAGGACTCTATGAATGCTCAGGTCCCTTTCAAATGTTCATATGAGGGGGTGAATGTTGGGCAGAGTAATAATGGCTTCCCAGGCACAACTTTGGTCATTAGAACATAGACATGGACAGAGTAAAGGCTGCAGAAATAGATCTAGCTGGGGAAGTCTGTGACTGACAAGGGCAAAAGGGGACCTTTAACCAGAAACAGCTGGCTAAATGAAATTAATTTTTAATTAGCTAAATTTAATTAATTAAGCTAATTTTTTGCTTTTTTTTAAAGCTCTGAACTATCTCCCTACCTCCCACACTAGTGAAGGCCATCATTTTGCGCGTGCACACACACACACACACATACCACATATACATATGTGCATGTATATATAAAACCATACTATTCATATTTCTACTTATCAATTTTTTCTGGAGTGGATAGCATCTTCCTTCACAGATACTTTGTAATTGTTCTGAACATTTATCATACTAAGTTGTTCACAGTTATATTTCAAACAATAACGCTGTTATAGTATACAATATTCTTTTGGTTTTACTCATTTCACTCTTAATTATTTCATGCATTTCCATGTTTTTCTAAAATCCTCATTCAGTCACAGAAGCCAGTAGTTTCTTGGAGAAGTGTTCCATTGGAAACTCAAGGTGTCCCTTTCCCCTGTATCTTTGGAGCATGAAATTCTCTCCCCACCCTCTTTCACTTCTAAGGAATTTTGTTCCTTCTGTTTCTGGGTCCTCCTTGTCCTGAAACATATAAGCATTCCTGTGGCTCTCTCAGCCTGGGATTTATCTGTTTGCAAAAGTGCCCTCTTCTCCCATTGCTTCCATTTCTCTTGGAGTTTCCACTTTGTGGAGGGACTTAGCACAGATCTTCATTCTCTTCCCTGGCCTTGTTCCTGATGTCTGGAGTTCAAAATCATGCTTCTGTTGCTGCTGTCTCATTTTGGAACTTCCCTCAAAGCAAGGGGTTTCCTTAATGTGAATATCCCTTTGCAAGGGCTCTCCCCTTGTCCCACTGGTGATTTCCTCTTGGAGTCTCTGTTTTGTGGAGGAGGTGACCAGGTTGATCTTCAGGCTCTGCTCCTGACTTGTAGACTTAAAAAACATGCCACAGGTTACCTTCATTTCTGTCCTTGAGCCCTCCTACCACCCCTTTTCCAACTTATAACTGCTTTTTTGTATCTTGCCTCCTCCCATGGAATATAAACTTCTTGAGGGCATGGATGGTATTTCTTTTGCTTGTATTGTATTTCTAGCACTTCTTACCATGCATAGCATGTAGTAAAATTAAAAAACAAAACCCAAAAAACTCTTGTTTCCTTTCTTTTGTTCATCCAGATCCTGGTGGCATTTATTTGTTGACCTTTAGGCCCTATTCTCTCTTTTCTCAAGGAATTAGATAACTGGGTTAGTCTTCCCTCAATCCCTGGCTTTATTTCAAGGTACTCCAATTGTTATTTCAGGTATTTCAATTGTGCTACAGTGGATAGTGTGATGGGGCTGGAGTTGGAAAGACTCATCTTCATGAGTTCAAATTAGTTTTCTTATCTGTAAAATGACCTTGGAAAGGAAATGGCACTTCAGTATCTTTGCCAATAAAATTTCAACTGGAGTCACAGAGTCAGATATGACGGAACAACTTCAATATATATGGTGATATTCTGCCTTTGAAGTTCTTCATCCTCTTCTTCATTCATGACATTCACTTTCATTTTATCTCAGTCACACCCAGGGATGGTCATACTTCTTTCACCATTGCACACACTCTGCCACCTCCATGAAGCAGAATTCTGGAATCTCTTTGTTTGGCTATAATATCCTCTTTCTTCCATCTCTTCCTGGGTTTCCTCCTAACCTTATTTTCTGTCCTCGTCAGCCATTCACTTCACCTTTCATTGATTTTGCAGTCTTTCATCCTTTCTCTGGCCTCATTTTTTCCTTTCTAAATTTTGATGGTAAAATTAATCAGTTCAATTGTTTATTGTTTTCTACCTCAGAATCCCATGCCCCCTGTCCTAGTCCTTTCAGAAATCATAATTCTGAGATACCCCCGTTAAAAACCCAGCATAGAAGAGTATTTTATCCAAAAAGAAGAGGGAGAAATTAGACCTTCTTGAGCAAGAAAGGGCCACAGTCAGATCCTTTAGCAGTTCTATGGGGCAGCTAAGTGGTGCAATGTCAGGTATGGAGTCAGGAAGACTCATCTCCCAGAATTCATATCCAGCCTCTAACACTAACTCTATGGCCCTGGACAAATCACTTTAGCCTGCTTGCCTCACTTTCCTGAATTGGAGAAAGAAATCACAAATTACTCCGGTATCTTTGCCAAGAAAACCCCAAATGGGTTTATGAAGAGTCAGATATGACTAAACAACAAGAAGTGGAGAGTGGATTAAAAAAGGAGATATACCCGTTCTACCTTCTCTGATTTTAATTTTTATGTGCTGTGAATAGTCAAATAACTGTTCTGATTGGATTTATGACAAATTTTTATTATCTACTTTCAACTAGGCCCTAATTGTAGTCCATCAATCCTTTTGCTGTCCCCTGATTGATTCCCTACAATATTCCTCATTTTCTTTTATTCAAACTGCCTACACTAACCAAGAAAGAATCCATCCCAACAGACTTTTGACTCATATTTTACTTAGAAAATGGAGGCCTAATGTTCTGAACTTCTCCTTCTCTTCAATTCTATAGCTCAAATTCCCTTAACATAGTTTTCTAGTCCCTTAGTCTTTGCTCCAAGATTGAGGAAAGAGATGGTCCTCCTTGCCAAAGTCACACTCCTTTGTGTATCATTGATTTCCCCACCTTACCCCCTCTATCCCTCTAGGAGTTTTCCCTTTTAATAATCTCCTTCCTCCTAATCTTCAGTCCTTCTTTATATACTGACTTTTTCTCTGCTGGCTAAAAACTTATCCAGATTTCCTCATCCAAAAAACACCTAAACTTGACCTTGCCAACCCCTCCAGCCAATGTCTTGGATCTCTCCTTTCTTTCACAGCCAAATTTTAGGGAAAAGCTGCCTATACTTGTTGTCTTCACTTTCTCACATCCCACGCATTTCTCAACTCTGGCAACCTAACTTCCAATCCAACCACTCTCCTGAGAGACTTCACTCTCCAAGGTTTCCAACTTCTTCTTGTTAAATCCAGTGACTTTTGGTCAGTTTGTATTCTTCTTAATCTCCCAGCACCACTTACAATAGATGATGATACTTTTTCCTGGATACTTCCTCTTTCTTAGGTTTTCTTGATACAATTTTAATCCTGGTTTTCCTCCTACTTGTATGAACATTTATTCCCAGTCTATTCTGATGGATATTCTGCATGTTCTGAATACTATGGATGTCTCCCAAAGCTTGGTACTGGGCTTGACATTACTATATATGGCACTACCTTCTATGACTGGTTTTATTTCACTATAGTCCCTCTCTCTATCAAGCCCAATTCTCTAAGCAAATACTTGTCTTTTAATTCCATTTTATTAACCCAATTCCCCAGTGGAGCTTTTTCAACTAAATGGAAGCAATGTAGCTATGGTGTAGCCAGAAGGAGCAGTGAATTTAGCCTGAGGAAACTGTCACTAACTCTATGCAATCTTGGACAATGAGAAAAGTGCTAGAACTGGGTCTGAGGATCAGATTTAAAATACTATCTCTGCTACTTAGTAACTGATGTAATCTTAAGGAAATCACTCTTTTTGGCCTCTGCTTCCTTATCTGTAAAAAGAAGGAGTTGAACTAGATGTCTCCTTCCAGCTTTAAATGTTATCTTGTGAAGTAACCTTACTTTTCCAGGCCCTGGTTTTCTTACCTGCAAAATTAGCTTCCTTCCCCATCTGTTTCAGTGGTCAACAGAAGAGGCACAATCTCATCTGATCTATCTAATATGGTAGAGCTTACTCTTCCCCCAAGATTCTACCTTTTCCTGTTTGAGACACAGGAAACTTCCTCATTTCCCCTCTCCTTTCTTGACTCTTAAAAGTAATTTAAATCACTCTGATTTTTTGACTCACAGTAATTTTAAAGTAAATTATTTTCCTTGTCAATTCTAATCTCTTTGCCAATTAATCTCATTTTTTTTTTGCTTTATTAAACCTCAATCATATCCCCAACAATCCTCTCAATTATTACCCTTCCTCACAACAAGAAG
Source organism: Myrmecobius fasciatus (assembly GCA_023553655.1). Lineage (NCBI taxonomy): Eukaryota > Metazoa > Chordata > Mammalia > Dasyuromorphia > Myrmecobiidae > Myrmecobius > Myrmecobius fasciatus. The sequence continues at coordinate 14,323 of JAJPUD010003622.1, forward strand.
CAACTACAAATAACAAATTTCCTCCTCTACTCTGACTAATAAGTATCCTGGTTTTTTTTTTTCATTCTCAGCTAAAATCTCACCTTCTATAGGAAGACTCTTCCAATTCCTCTTAATTCCAGGGCCTTCCCTCTGTTAATTATCTCCTATCAATCCTGCATTTGGCTTATTTTATATATATCCATTTTCATGTTGTCTCTTTTATTAGACTGTGAAATCCTCAAGAGTGGGGACTGTCTTTTACTTCTTTTTATATCCAAATCCCTCAGCACAGAGCCTGGCATGTAGTATATGCTTAATAAAAGATTATTGATGAAAACAAATGATGAGGACAATAAGAAACTAAGCAAGACTTTCCAATATAGTAAAAATTCTTTTTTAAAAATTCAAATTGGGGGAAGGAAGAATGAAAGAAATTGTTGCTTGAGGGGAATATCTATAGGTAAAGGGCCGAATTTCTTTATTTTTATTTTGTATTTGCTTTCTTTGCCACATAATTTGAAATGGAAATGATAAAACATAAATGACTGATGGTGAGTTGATACCTAAGGCTAGTAGGAGGATAGTCAGAGAATCTGGTAGCTGTCCTTGATGAATTCAAATTGCCTGAAGCAAATGAACTATATCTTTAAGCACTGAAAGAAATGGTGGGCCAAAATGGTCTCCCTTCCTCTAATATCTCCTTTTTTAATCCACTCTCCACTTCTTGTTGGTCATATCTGACTCTTCATAAACCCATTTGGGGTTTTCTTGGCAAAGATACCGGAGTAATTTGTGATTTCTTTCTCCAATTCAGGAAAGTGAGGCAAGCAGGCTAAAGTGATTTGTCCAGGGCCATAGAGTTAGTGTTAGAGGCTGGATATGAATTCTGGGAGATGAGTCTTCCTGACTCCATACCTGACATTGCACCACTTAGCTGCCCCATAGAACTGCTAAAGGATCTGACTGTGGCCCTTTCTTGCTCAAGAAGGTCTAATTTCTCCCTCTTCTTTTTGGATAAAATACTCTTCTATGCTGGGTTTTTAAAGACCTTTGAAATCGGTCTCCAGCCTCCCTTTCCAGGCTTATTGAACATTATGCTGTTTTTTATACTTAACATTCTAGTCAAATGGGGCTACGTGCTGTTCCTAATATATAATAGTCCATTTCCTGTTTCTTCATCTTTACTTGCAGATTGTCCTCCTGTACCTGTAATACACACCATTTTTATCTCTATCTTGGAAGCTTCTTAGAGACTTTCAATTTATTTATTTATTTTTACCGTTAAAAAGTTTTTTTTTTTTAAATTTCAAATTCTCCTCCTCCCTTCTACCCCTCCCTCATCCATTGAGAAGACAAACAATATGATTTCAATTACATATATATGTGTATATATACATATATGAATGAAGTCATGAAAACCATATCTCCATGTTAGCCATGTTGCAAAATTAAAAAACAAACAAACAAACAAAACAAGGAACATAAAGTTTAAAAAGTATGTTTCAATCTTCATTCATACTCTTCAGGTAGAGAGTATTTTTCATCATGAGTCTTTTGGAACTGTCTTGAATTATTGTCTTGATCAGAGAATCCTTGGCTTCTGTTAAAGCACAGTTCCAGCACCACCTTCTGTAGGAGCTTATTCTGAATCTTCAAGTTTCTAGTGTCCTTAGCTTGGAAATTACCTTGCATCTACTTTGTATATATGTTTTGTATGTATTTTCTATGTATACGTTCTTCTCACTTTCCCCATTAGAAAGAAGGTTCTTGAGTTCATGAATTTTCCTTTTTCATCTTTGTCTTGCCATCTAGCACAGTATAGAAAACTGGCCTTGAAGTTGGCAAGACCTGGATTCTAGTCCCACCTCAGATATGTTCTGGCTGTGTGACTCTGAATAAGTCACTTAACCTCTGAGTTAATTCTCTGAGACAAGAAGATGCCAACTCACAAGTATTGATAGAGGAAATTTCCTCACTTGGGAATTTTGAACACCAGTGAAATAACAGGTCTGAGTCCCATCCCTACTACTAAATTCCTGGCATGTAATAATAGATGTTTAATAAATACTTACTCAATATATAAATGAGTTATTATGATTGTCAGCATATATAATTTTTATTCTAAGTCTATTCCATCTCTACTGAGAGGAAAGGCTAGATTGCTTAAAACTGCACTAAAACTTTTGGGACACATTCCAAAATATTAGTATATTTTGTGAGCCTTTTCTATGAGTTCTTTTGCCACTTGATACTTGCTTCTAATGCCTTCCTATAATCACTGCATTTTTTCCAGTTTCTGATCTGTTTTTTTAACTTTTCAAATTAAATTTTACTTAATTTTTTTTCTTTTAACAGGTATTTATTTTTTCTTCCTTTCATCTCTCCCAACACCATTGAGGAAAAAAAGACAGCATTCTTGTAAGAAATATTCATAGTTAAGCAAAATAAATTCCTTCATTGTGCCTGAAAATATATGTATTATTCTGTAAATTAATCTATTAATTTAATAAATTAATATATTAATCTATATAATTAATCTCTCAGGAGATAGTGTTTTTCTCTGGTTGTACATTCCATTGATTAGATTCATAACTCTTTGAAAGTTGTCTTTGTAATTTAAAAAATAAGGTATTTTGAATTTTTTAGATCATTATAATTTCTCCAGTATTTCTAACTCTCTCTCTCTCCCAGAGAAATATCCCATATATCAAAAAGTATTTTTAAAAAGACAAAATAAAAATAAAATTGAAATAACCAGCAACGTGTTGTCTTCTAGCCCATTCTCCTCTAGGCTCTCTTCCTTTTGAAACATTATAGGAGTTATCTTCCTACCAACCTCTCCAATCCCAAAACTTTTTTTAATGCTAAAAATAAATACATAATTTGAAGGTCACTAAGGAGCCCCTAAGGTAGAGATAAAGTTGGAGTGTTTTATAAGCACAGAAAAATAACCTGTAGTTTTTTGTCAGCTTTTAACATGATTAGAATATATCACATATTCTTCTCTATCTTCTTTTCAACTTCTTTTTTATGCACCCTCCCATTTTGTAGTTTTAGACCCCTCCCCCCAAAAAAAAGAAAATAAGAAACTCAACAAACCAACATGATTTACCAGTAGATTTAAGTCTCTTTCTCCACTATTATTTCTATATGACTTCTGCTTTCCTTCTTTTCTGCTTGTGTGCTGTTAGATAGACATCTCTTAATGATCTCTCCATTGTTATTTTGTGTTCTTGGTTTCTGTATTCACTTACTTTCTTTTATTTTTACTGTCCAACATATTTAAAAGGCAACTTGTTTGCTTAAATTGGGTTTTCTTTCTAGAATTGCTTTGAATGCCTTAAAAAATTTTGAATATTTATCTTTTTTTTTCAATAAAGATTAAACTCACCTTTGCAATGAGGGTCACTTAATGTTTCATCTTGAGCTCTTCTGCTCTTTAGAACACATTATTCCATTTGCTCCTTTCTGATAGATGCAGAATAATCTCATCTTATTCAAATTTCTTTTCCTATATATTTGAAAGTTTTTTTCCTTGTCATTTTTTCATCATTGGAATTCTTTTTTAAAAATTAACTACTATGTCTTGGAATGTTCAGCATTGAGTTTCCCCCCCCCCCCTTTTTTTTTCTCTGAAGTGAGCCATTATTATATTCAGATTTCTTGACTTGTTGAGTTCTTCTAGAAGCCCTATGATAAACTTAATTTGAAGAATATCTAATTATGTATTATATGTATATGTATGTATACATATGAGATAATTCTTAAGTTCAAGATTAACATATTCTACTGGTATAGATTATATTTTCTTTTAAAATTATTCTTTTTTGCTTTTCTTTTCCTTCCTGATTGTCTTTCACTTCTATGTATTAGCATTTCTAACCATTTATTCCTCTCCTTTATTTTTGAAAGACATCATTATGGATTCATATTTTTTTAATTCTGCCATTTTTTTTCTGCCATTCAGGTTTCAAAAAATGTTTGTAATGCAAATTAAGACAACTCTGAGGTTCTACTACACACCTCTCAGATTGGCTAAGATGACAGGAAATGATAATGACAAATGTTGGAGGGGATATGGGAAAACTGGTACACTAATAAATAGCTGGTGGAGTTGTGAACTTATTCAACCATTCTGAAAAAGCAATTTTAAACTATGTCCAAAGGGCTATCAAACAGTCCATATCTTTTAATCCAGCAATGTTTCTACTGGGTTTGTATCCTAAAGAGATCTTAAAGGGGGGAAAGGGACTCACATGTGCAAAATTTTTTGTGGCAGCCCTTTTTGCAGTATCAAGAAATCTTTTAGTGGATGCCTATAAGTTGGAGAATGGCTGAATAAGTTATGGTATATGAATGTTATGGAATATTATTGTTCTATAAGAGATGACCAGCAGGATGATTTCAGAGAGGCCTGGAGAGACTTACATGAACTGATGCTAAGTGAAATGAGAAGAACCAAGGGAACATTATACATGGCAACAGCAAGACTATTCAATGATCAATTCTGATGGACGCGGCTTTCTTCAACAATGAAATGTTTTGAAGCAGTTCCAGTGGCCGTGTGATGAAGAGAGCCATCTGCACACAGAGAGTAAACAATGGACCAAAACATACTATTTTCATTCTTTGTTGTTGTTTGTTTTCTTTCTTATGTTTTTCCTTTTTGATCTTATTTTTCTTGTGCAACATAATATTTGTGGAAATATATAGAGAAAAATTGCACATGTTTAACATATATTGGATCACTTGCCTTTTAGGAGAGACGGTGGGGGGAAGGGAGAAAAAATTAGAACACAGGGTTTTGTAAGAATGAATGCTGAAAATTATTCACGTATATATTTTGAAAATAAAAGGTTTTAATTTAAAAAATCTGATTCTACAGTTCTTACTTCTTTAAATGAATCAGGAACATCTTTCAGTAGTTTTGGAGAATCTTGGAAATTTTTCTTGGGAATCTACAGGGCCTTTTGCCTCATTAGTTATGGATATATTTTCCTTTGTCTTACAATATTTATTCATAGATGTATGAATTCTTTTACTTGATCTGGTTGCACCATTCCCGTCTGTTGGTTTATCTGTTCATATTTGAGATCTTTAATTGAATTTTTTCTTCTTTGAGATCTTTGGTGTTTCAGTCTTTTCTTCTTATATTTTCCTATTGTTTACTTTTTGGCTCCTTTCCCTTTGACAGAAGTTTCTGTGGGGGCTGGACCTCAAAATTATCTTAGGCTATTCCCATGTTGGTCAATTCACATTTCATTTACCTCATTCTCTACCCTAAGTGACTTCTGGAGCATGGAACTTGTCCTAGAATGTCACACAGTTATACCCAGGTACTTCCTTCTGACCCTCAATTCTCTGGTTGAGCTCTGTTACACTATCGAGTGCTTCCATGCTTTCTCCCAGTCATTGCAAAATTCTGCCTTTTGGGTTTCTTAAGTCCAGGGAGGAAGAGGAGGAGTGGTGTCATAGGACTGAGTTATGTTGCAAACCCACAGGTATTAAGGGAAGAGATACTGAGAATGCATCTTAGAAGTTATGTATTATCCTTTTCTCCTATTAACTGATTGGGTTTTTGCTGCTTTAGAGTTCTTGATATTTGAGACTATAGATTTAGCTGAAATTGCTTTATCTTATATCTTTTCCTTTTTTGAAGAGGTTTGAGAGGCCAGAAGGAAATGTCTAGTCTTCCCATCTTGTTGATCACTTGATCTAGAACAAATGTTGTTTTCTTGTTTCTATTTTCTTTATTTTGCAGTAATTAATAAATGCCTTTTGTCTATTTCTTTTAAAAAATTAAATTTTTTTTGTCAGTACCAGAAAGCTTGATTTTTGAGGAAAAATAATCCTGTAGCCTGTGACCATTTAAAAAGCACTTTTGGTGATGGGAATTTTCATACCAAAAATAACTGTCAGGAGTGGTCTGTTAAAACATTAAGGTCGAAATTAAATATCCCTCCCTTCTCTTTTCTCCCAACTCTCTTACCCCACTTCCATCTAAACTTAAAGAATCATGCTAGTCATTTCATGTGATCACTCCATGGCTATCATTAGTCTAGAGGAGGAGAGGTTTCTGGGCTTTGTAGCTAAAATGGAAGGTCCTGGATTCCTTTTCCCACATGCCAGCCAATGGCTCCTATCCCAGTACTCTCTTGGCCCTGTCTACCAGTCACCAAGTGACTGCTCACAGGCTCTCATTACTGCCTTGTGATAAGCCGCAAGCTGGCTCACCCCAAGCATTTTCTTAACTAGTGGCTGTTTTTAGGTCACTGGCTACACTGCTCAGGGTGACTTTAGGGGCTCTGTGGATTCAGAGCCAGAGCCCAGAGCAAGCTTGGGGAACTAAGCTCTAGCCCACAGTAGAGTGGGCCACTCCAAGACTCAGACCCAACCCTAATGTTCCAGAGAATCCTTGAGGAAGTGGATTGAATCTTGGGTCTTGCTGTGGTTTCTGAGTCATTCTTTGGGTGCCCCAAGGCCATCGGATGTTATGCTGGAAATTGTTAAAAAGGGAAAAAATGGTTTTCTAAGTATGACTTTAGCAGCTTTTATAATGGACATAACTAATTTCTTCTCCAAATGTGTGTTTGTTTTTTGTAGATGGCCTATATAGAGAATAATCAAGTTATTGAGTTTCATTTCTATTTATTCTTTTAGTTGCAAAGTGAATAGTTGGTTTAAGTATTTCCTTCTTTCTCCATCAAATATTTTTGCACATGAGTTTTTATGGATGAAAATGTTTATGGATGAAAATTACTCCTTGCTGAGAAAATACAAGATTTGTGAATTTTGAACATACTTGTGAAAACCAAATGTATTTTCAATGACAAATTGCTACAAAAATTGGGTCTTAATTAGTAAAAGATTTGTAAACTTAAACCAGGGGTTTTTAATCTTTTTTATGTTGTGAACCCCATTAATACCTGTGTAATAGTCCCCTTTGGGGAAGTTTTTATATCCATAAAATACATAGTATTATAAAAGAAACCAATTATGTTAAAAGGAAGTTCTAAAAGTATCTTTTTTTTAAAAGTTCATAGACCTAAGGTTTAGAACCCTGACTAAAAGTAACAATTATATTTAGAAGTAGAAATAAATACAGAAATATAAACAGTCTGTGCAAAACTGAATGTATCCCTTTTCCTCACTCCCACCACCGTGTTCACTCCCAAATTGCCTCTTCTGCTTTTCCTGTTAGTGACTTTTCCATCTTTGTCCTTAATCTCAGATTTGCATTTGACTCATTGTTAGTGACCAAAAAAGAGATGGCAACAGGCAGAAATCTGGGCCCTCTGAAATTAATAGGGCAATATGGGGGAAGTGAGGTTGCTAAGACAGGAGGAAGAAGAGAGGGGAAACCTCTGGTATGACTAAAAGGACAGATGCAAGGAATGGTAGGAAATGTGATCTCAGATGTGTGAAAAGAGTGATGGGTAAGAAAGCCTGCGAGGAGGAGAATGATATCCCCTAATAGAGGTTATTATAGAAAACTGGGCTGAGATGCTTCTTCTAAGCTGCTATTGCAGCTGACCAGCCATTAGGGGCAGCTGTTTCTAAGTCCTATCACACAAGAGTATTTTATAGGAACTGAGCTATTGTAAAAGCATTTCTGGAACCAGGTCTGATGATAGTGATCATTATAACAGTCCTATAAATTCTGAGGAAGCCAGAGTGATTGTCTTATGCTCAGAAGTAGGTGGATGTGAAGGATAGAGTGCTAGATCTGTAGTCAGTAAGACCTGAGACCTTGAACTGTGAGCCTATGTCACAGCTATATGACTGGGCAAATCAGTTAATTTCTTTTGGCCTTACTTCCTTAATCTGTGAAAAAGGGATAATAATAAAAATAATAATGATAGGAGTAGTAGTGACAGTAATAGTAATAACAATGCCTACTTTCCAAGATTGTTATGAGCATCAAATGAGATAATATTTGCAAAACAATTTGCAAAAATTGCTCAAAGTATACTATAAATGCTTCTGCTGCTGCTACTGATTCTGCTAATGTGGCTGCTGTTGCTACTACTACTACTACATTACTACTTCTACTACCACCACCACCACTACCATCATCACTATCATCATCACTACTACAATTATGGCTGTCAGGGCAATTAGGTGGAGCCACAGTGGAAGAGGGCTGGGACTTCCTGAGGTCAAATATGGCTTCAGACACTTACTAACTATGATTCTCTGGGGAAGTCACTTTACTCTGTTTGTCTCAGTTTTCTCATTTTTAAAATGAATTGTAGAAGAAAATGGCAAACCACTAGTCTATCTTTGTCAAGAAAATCCCAAATGGGGTTACAAAATGAGTGAACAAAACTAAGGTGATCCCTAATATTACTACTACTGCTGTCCCTACTAGTACTATTATTATCATCACTACCATCATCATCACCCTCATTAATACTACTACTACTTCTACCATTACTACTACTACTAGTACTATGGTTGTCATTACTAATACTAGTGTACTATTACTACTATAGCTAAGGTCATGACTATCATTATAGCTTTTAAGGTTGTCCCTACCACCACCACCACCACCACCACTACTGCAGTTTTCCCTACTACTACCACCACCACTACTACTACTACTACTACTACTACTACTACTACTACTACTATTACAACTACAACTACTACTACTATTACTACTACTATTATTATTACTAATTATTATTTTTTTTTTTTGCTGAGGCAGTTGGGGTTAAGTGACTTGTCCAGGGTCACATAGCTAGGACATGTTAAGTGTCTGAGGTCAGATTTGAACTCAGGTCCTCCTGACTTCAGGGCTTGTGCTCTATCCACTGCACCACCTAGCTGCCCCTACTATTACTACTAGTACTACTACTATTACTACTATTACTACTACTGCTACTACTACTAACACTACTACTGCTACTACCAATACTCTCACTACCATCATCACCACTACTATCACAACTACTAAAATTACCACTATTACTAAGGCTGTCACTAATACACCACTACCACCACCACTACCACCACCGCTAATACTACCACTACCTCTATTACTACTACTACTATTATGATGACTACAATGAGTGCCACTCCTCCAACTACCACTATCACTACTGTTACAATTACCACTACTGCTTAGGCTATGACTATTACTATAACTATTAAGGCTCCCCTTAATACCACCACCACCACTATTATTATAATTAACCCTATCGTGACTATTACCACTACTGTTAAAATTGTGACTACTATTATAATTACTAAGGTTATTCCTACTACTAGTAGTACCACCACTACCATCACCACCACCACTACTAAAATTAGCATTCCTTTTCTTCCTTTTGCTCTTCTTCCTTCTCCTCCTCTTTCTCCACTACTACTACTTCAAGTGATGCTAGAGCTACTACAATTATTGTGAGGATGATGACTTACTAGAATCAGAAAAATTCCTAGATCCTGGGGAATTCTTGCACTAGCAATGGTCTTAGGGAGAGACTAGCAGCCATCTGTGACTTGCTTGGATTTCCTTCTGTAGAACTCTGAACCAAGAGTCTACCTCCTACATTACATATTGGGAGAAATATGGCTTCAAAAGATGGGAACGTGTTCTCTTTGATCTGTGTAGTGATGATGGTGTGTGTGTGTGTGTGTGTGTGTGTGTGTGTGTGTGTGTGTGTGCAGGAATATGGCTTTTTTCAGATCATAAAAAGAATTGAATTTATGATGTAAAATTGTCCTTGGCCCTTCTAACTAATTATACAATGCCTTTATATATAGGATCTTCAAAGTGAGATTCTTAAGTGTCAATTACTCTCCTTCTCTCTCCCAATACATGTGCTGAAGTATACCAGGCTAACTGGCTTTTTTTTTTTTTAAAAGTGCTACAGATAAATTTATTTATGTACAAATATTTATCAATTATCTCCAAAAGACAATAAGAGGTCGCTTGTAACAAAAGTAAAAAAAAATTAAGCAAAACTAATAATATAATTATCTCATTTAAAAGTGCCTGTGTGGTATGCAATTATAATGGAATATTACCATACTGAGATCAATTATTTTAGAAAAGAATGGAAGGGAGCCAAGATGGCAAAGTAAATTTCCATAACTTTCTCATAATTACCTCTAAACAACCATAAAAGAATGCCCTCAAACAAATTCTGGAATAGCAGAACCATCAAAAAGAAGATTTTTAAGCAATCTATGAGCCCAAAAAACTTGGAAGATCACCAGAAAAGAATCTGTTTCACTCAGGTAAAGGGGGAGCTCAACCCAAAACAGGAAGCACCCCAGAAAGCCAGCAGCAAATCCGACATCAGTAAACCAGAAATAGACCCTCAGTCCCAGTAAACAGCAAAACTATAATAGTGGGGGACCTCAGTTGTATACTCTCAGAACTCAATAAATCCAACCAAAAAATAAACAAGAAAGAAACTAAGGAGGTAAATAAAATATTAAAAAAGTTAGATATGATACACCTTAGAAAAAAACTGAATAGTAACAGAAAGAAATATATCTTTTCTCAGGAGCACATGACACCTACATAAAAATTGATCATGTAATATGATATTGAAAACTTCAAAATGAAATGTAGAAAGGTAGAAATATTGAAAGTATTCTATTACATTCAACAAAGGACGGGAAAAGATTATTTAAAAATTAATTGGAAATTAAATAATCTAATTCTAAAGAATACATAGATCAAAGAAGAATACATAGATCAAAGAACAAATCATAGAAAAAAAATCAGTAATTTCATTAAATAGAATAGCAATGAGAAAACATACCAAAATTTATGGGATGCAGCCAAAGCAGTACTTAGAGGAAAATTTATTTCTCTGAATTCTTACATCAAAGAAATGGAACAAGAATATTGATCATGCAATTAAAAAACAAAACAAAATCTAGAAAAGAAACAAAAAAAAACCCAATTAAGTACTAAGTTGGAAAATCAAAAATGAGATTAATAAGACTGAAATAAAACAACAACAACTATTGAGCTAATAAATAAAGCTAGAAGATAGTTTTGTGGGGGAAAAAAAAAACCTACAAGACAGATAAGCCATTGGTTAATTTCATCAAAAAAAGAAAAGAAAAGAAAAAATCTAGGATCAAAAATAAAAAGGGTAAAGTCACCATGAATGAATGAGAAATTAAAACAATAATTAGGAAGTATTTCATCTAATTATTTGTCAATAAATCTGAAAATCTAAGAGAAATTGATGAATATTTGTGAAAATATAAATTGCCTAAATTAACAAATCAGGAAATAGAATGCCTAAATAACCCCATTTTAGAAAAAAAAATTAAACAGCCCACTAAAAACTCCCTAGGAAAAAAATCCTCAAGGCCAAATGGATTCAGTGAATTCTACCAAACATTTAAAAAAATTAATTCCAATATTATATAAACTGTTTGGAAACATAGGCAAAAAAGGAGTCCTTCCAGATTTTTTTTATGATACAAATAAAGTGCTGATACCTAAATCAGAAAAGCTAAAACAGAGAAAGAAAATTATAGACCATTTTTCCTAATAAATATTGATGCAAAATTTTTGAACAAAACACCAGCAAGGTAATTATAGCAATATATCACAAAGATTATAAACCATAAATAAATGGAACTTATACCAGAAGTGCAAGATTGGTTCAATTTTAGTAAAGCTATTAATGTCATCGACTCCATCAATAATAAAACCAGGATGAATAAATAAAAAAAACACATACAATATTTCACATCTGTAGCACACCCCTCCTCCACTAAAAATTTTAGCAAAAAACATTTTTTTCCTCTTCCTTTTATTCCTTACCTTGTTAAAAAGGCAAAACAAGAAAAGAAAACTTCTTGGAACAAATATACATAGCAAAACAAATTATTTTAGGAACTATTTACAAATACATTTAACAATGACCTTCACTGACTGTAAAGTCAGGATTTTTCCTCTCCTCTTAGGGATTCTCCAGGACTCATAAGAAGATTGGAAGGTTTTGGATCTCTGTAAATGATTCCAATCCACAATTAATGATGTTCCCTTAATTGTGGGTGGTGAGAGTGGTCCCCTGCATCCCAATTCCATTCAGTCACTAACAGACTGACTTTTTTATATAAAAGAATATTTATTTCAGAAGATATAATTACAAACATACAAACATTCTCCCAACATGTAGAAGACATAATCCTCCCTGTTTGCTATACCCCCAGTCTTTGTGGAGGGAAAGGGGATTAGGTTCATTGATTAATTCCCGTAGAACACAGTCCCAATTCCAAGTCCAAAACTTGCCTTGGGTTTCAGTCTCAGATACCAAAAATTCTCTGTAGTTTCATATTATGCTGACTGCACCATCTTGCTTACAATCTTGGTTCTAATATCACCATGGTTCAAACTCCCGGGTCCCATGAAGCACCTGAAACTGAGGAGGACAAACCAGATGCAATAGATACAGATACTTCTCTAGGACCAATTCTTGGAGCCACAGTTAAAAAGAAGTATCATTAGTAGCAAAGTCCTTTCCTTCTCACTGCTTCAGTTCATAATGTCCTCATCATGGGTGAACTGGGATCATCATCCTCTGGACATAGCAGATAAGAGTGGTCAGAAAAGAGATTGAAAAAGAGCTCAGATGAAAAAGAATAGTGGAAAAGGGAGAGAGGAAATGGCTTCATTTTACCAGTTTTTACGAAGAAAGCAGTCAATCAAAGCAGGCCTCCTTCACCTATGTGATAGGGGATAGAAGCCTCCATGTTAGGTAATCTGGATATGATCCAAAGGCCCCTCATTGGCACCTCCATTTTAGGAGAATTGAACATACTCAGAGAACCCCAGCTTACACACACACATGTATGCATGTACATATGTATGTATGCATATATGTGCACACACATACTAAGGCATATATACTTATGTATATATTCTATTTATTTTAATATACATATGTAATACAATAGATACACATAAATATCTTAAGGCTTACATATATATACACATATTTGTATATATTGCATATATATTAATATAGACTTCATACTTTCATATTGTTCTGTACTCTAAATCTGCCATATCTCAATAATGGATAGCATATTTCATTATTGGTCCTTTGGAATCATCAGTAGTCATTACATTGCTCATAGTTCAAAGCTGTTTGCTTTTTATAGCCAATATTATTATAATATAAATTGTTCTTCTGATTCTATTCATTTCATCCTTTTTCAATTTACAAAAGTCTTCAAAACTGTTCTTTTTTGTTTTTAATAGCATTGATTGTATAGTACATCAATGTACTAGGGTAACTTTCTGGATAAAATAACTAGGTAGTCTTTCTTAGATAGGTTTCTTTAAAGTTTTGGAATTTTGTGTCTTTAAAATGCCACAGTAATATCTGGTTTCTTAGGCTGTTTGAGTTGGAAGATAATTTAGAGAACATCTAATCTAACTGCTCATTTTAATAATAAATTAAAGTGATTTTCCTAAATTCTCATAACTAGTTAGTTGATGAACTGGGATTTAAACTCAGTTTTCTCTCCACATTCGGTGCACTTTCCATTGTAATTCACTACTCTGTCTCCATCTGGCTCCAGCCATACTGTAATTCTGCAATTCCTTAGAAATTTAGATCTGAAGACTAGTGGCCAGAACCAACTTTAGGCAAACTTGTGGAACAGGTAACAGATAATTCTTGGTACTCTCTTTGTCTTCTTCCTGTGCCCTTTCATGTCTCTTCCTTTTATCCCCTTGTTCTTTCCCTTTTAGACATTTCACGCTATTTCTGTTATGTTCCCTTGTGTCCATCATGATTTGGTTCCTGCTCTCCTTTGCCTTCATTGCCCAGAGAGTTTTCTATAGGGAAAAGCTCTGGAAAAGCCATCAATACAAGTAAGTTCTGGAGAAGATGGGTTGCTCATACCTATACTGGCCTGGCCTGTGTGTCTCGGTCACCTTCTGGCCATCGACACAGAAATGAAGCCTTGGGGAGCTTGTCTCTTGAATTCCTAAGCCAACGATCCCTTCCACTCCCCAGCTGCTTCCTGTCCTGCTTACCCCAAAGAGCTCGGTCTCCAGGCTATAGTTTAAGTTGTCACTCACCTCTGGATAATTTGAGTAAGATTGTTGGGCTATTAAAAAGAGCCAGTTGACAAAGCTGTTCTCCCCAGATGCCTTTTCCAACTCTAACTGAAGGGATTTCCTCCTTTAACAACCCATTAAAGCCCACTTGGGAAAAACCTTGTTATTTCTTCGATCAGGAGTTCATTCCTGCAGCTCTAAGCCTTCACAGCTAAGATATCCTTTGAACCTTAGGGGAAAAAACAAAAAAAACTGCCCTTCTGTGACTGGAAATTTAAAAAACAAAAAACCAAAAATTGTAACCAGGCCAATTCAATTCAGTTCAAAGGTTCACATAAGTCTGGAGCAAGAAGGAACCTCAAAAATCATTTAGCCCAATGGTGCTTAACTTCTTTTGGACTATTGACAGTCTGATGAAGTCTGTAGATCTTTTCTTAGAATAATATTTTTAAATGTATGAAAAAAGATGCATAAGATTAAGGAAACCAACCATAGAGTTCTCATTTCCACATCTCAATTTTCCCCACTGTACTTTTGATATATTGTGAGTCGGTATAAGAAATTACTGTAAATGAGAAATTTAGGAGAATTTGGCTGAACTCACAGACAACAGTGAAGGACAGCAGACAATACATAAAATGTTTAGAAACTTAGACATGCATAAAATATATGTATAATATTGTATAATATCAACATATTATATTTTAATACCATAAATATATACAATTTTTATAAAGTTAAAATAATTAAAAAGTTAAAGTTTGTACTTTGAAAATTTCTTCTTATACAGTATTTTTACTTAACATTGACCTACATATAGCCTATATAACCAAATACTTAACCCAAATCAATAAGGTACTATAAATACCCATAAAAATCAAACTTCTCTATTATGAAGGGAGGGGCAAAAATTTTTATACAAATTTTTCAGATTGCAGGGAGCTGCATTCTTAGCTCCTGTAATGTGGAAGGGATAACTGTATTGAAATTGTTGTCAAATTTTCAGACAAATTAAAACTATTTCTAGTCATATGAAATAATGCTCTAAATCACTATTTATTAGAGAAATATAATTTAAGACAACTCTGAGGTACCACTTCACACTTCTCAAATTGGAAAAGATGGCAGGAAAACATAATGATGAATGTTGGAAAGGATGTGGGAAAACTGGGACACTGATACATTGTTGGTGGAGTTGTGAACTGATTCAACCATTTTGGAGAGCAATTTGGAGCTGTGCCTAAAGGGCTATAAAACTTCATACCCTTTCATCTAGCAGTGTCTCTCCTGGGTCTGTATCCCCAAGAGATAATAAAAGAAAAGGACTCATACGTACAAAAATGTTTGTGGCAGCCCTTTTTGTAGTGGCAAAGAACTGGAAACTGAATGGATGCCCATCAGTTGGAGAATGGTTGAATAAGTTATGATATATGAATGTTATGGAATATTATTGTTCTATAAGAAATGATCAGAGGTCTGGAGAGACTTACAGGAACTGATGCTAAATGAAATGAGTAGAACCAGGAAAACATTGTATATGGCAACAAGAAGATTATGTGGTGATCAACTGTGACGGACTTGGCTCTTTTCAATAATGAGGTGATTTAGGCCAATTGCAATAATTTGTGATAGAGAAAGCTATGTACACCCAGAGAGAGGACTGTGGGGGCCAAATGTGGATCACAACATAGTACTTTGATCTTTTTCATTGTTGTTTGCTTGTTTTCTTTTTCATTTTTTCCCCTTTTTGATCTGATTTTTCTTGTGCAGTGTGTTAAATGTGGAAGTGCATAAAAGAACTGCACATATTTAACATATATTGGGTATTTCCTATTTGAGGTGAGGGTGGAGGGAAGGAAGGGAGAAAAATTTGGAATGTGGGTTTTTGCAAAGATGAATGTTGAAGGCTATCTTTGCAAGCGTTTTGAAGATAAAAAGATAAAAAAGCTATTATTTTAAAATTGTTTTTGAAAATAATTATTAATTATTCAAGTTATTGAAATATTGAAAAATATATGTTCACAATGTACTGATCTAATGAACTAACTTCTTTTATAGATAAAGAAATAGAAGCTTAAAAAATTAAATCATCTTGTCCAATGTTAATACATGTAGTATCAGAGGCAAAATTTGAACTTAGGTCTTCTTGACCAGAGAGCTAGTGTTTTAGTTGGACACAAATGAAAAATGACTAAGCAACAAAATTCTAAACTTCTTATTTTTATAGATCAGGGAATTAAAATACAGAAATGCAAGGATTATTGATTGTGAGCTGGATGATACCCCAGAAATCATCTTCTTTAGTTTCCTCATTGTAGAGGCTCAGGGAAGTTGTGACTTTTTCTTAGGGTCACAAGGATAGTAAAATAGCAGGGCTGAAATTTGAACCTGAGTGTTCTGCTCTTCCAATTGTACAATATACTTCTTCTAGAAGGTATAAAAAGAGAATATCTACATAATAAAGAAGGAAATATGTAACCGTTCTTCTAAACTGTTTAAATTCCCATCTATTATATATCCAAAACAGAGAATAACAGGTTCTCTTTCCTTTTTTTTAAAATTTTATTTAAAACAAATATTAAAAAAATTAATATGTAGATGTCTCTCCTGATTGAATCTTTTTTAAGTTTGACTTTGTCTGAGATCAATGATTACTAGCCCTATTTTTTCTGATAAATTCTATTCCCAATCATTATTATTGTGTTTATGTATATCTCTTGTTTCCTATCCCTACTAACTCCTCTACTTTAGTTGCTTCCTTAATTAGCCTTGCTATTGCTTAACTCCCCCCCACTTTATGGATCCCTCCCTTACTCTGTCTTCCTGTCCTTCTCCTTCCTCTATATCCCATTCCCATTAATTTATACACCTTATTCCACTCCTGTTAACCTAAAACAGTCACCAAATCCTATGCTATCCTATTCCTTCCTCTGTTTCCCTTTCCCATTAATCTATACACCTTGTCCCACTGCAGGAAATCTACACACCCTTCTATACTCCACTTTACTTCCCCCTTATTTTCTTTATAGATTTTGGAGGGTGCTGTATCCTTCGTGATCTATCTACCTACCTACCTACCTACCTACCTACCTACCTACCTATCTATCTATCTATCTATCTATCTATCTATCTATCTATCTATCTATCTATCTATCTATCTATCCATCTGTCTAATTGTTCCCTATTTAACATATTCCTGAGGTTTTCAGAATTGCCAGCCCTTCTCCCCTCTCTAATGCTTCTGTGCCTATTCTTCCTCTGCATCTTATTCATCTAGCATAATTACCATTTTTATCTTTTTTCTAGACATTTTTTCTTTTTAGAGTCAAATCATGTTTCTTTTTCAGCCCCACTTTTTCTTTTGGACTAAACAATTACAGATGTCAATATTAGACATATGGTTTACAATTACATGTAAAAAAACATAAATGATTTGTCCTTATTGAGTCCCTTGAAATTAGTCTTTCATGTTGGCTTGTAAATGGTAAATTTTCTATTAAGTTCAGGTTGAGTTTAATATTATACTTAATTTTGTTGGATATGATATTTTTGGTCCCAGACCTAGTTCTTTTGATTGTTGATACATAATATTCCAGGACCTATGGTCATTTTTTTGTAGCTGCTGATAAATATTGAACAGTTCTAATAGTAGCTCCAGCATATTTGATTTTTTAAAATAAAATTATATTATAAAAATTATAAAATTATTATATAATTTATTATTAAATCTTTTTTTTTGATCTGAGGTTTTGAAATTTAGCAATAATGTTCTTCTGTTTTTTCCTTGTAGGATCTTTTTGAAGTGGTGAGGGGTAGATTTTTTTCTATTTATATTTTCCTCTCATGTTCTGTCACTCCAGGACAATTTTCTTTGATTATTTCTTGTATTATTGTGCCAAGATTATTTTTTTGGGTCATAGCTTTCAGGTAGCCCAATTATTCTTATGCCTTCTCTTCTTGACTGTTCTCCAGATCTGTTCTTTTTCTTATGTTTCACATTCTCTTCTATTTTTTTTCATTTTTTATATTTTGTTTTGTTATTTCTTGGTTTCTTTTATTTTCTCTGGCTTTCTATTGTCCAATTCTAATTTTCAAAGAATCATTTTCTTCTTTAAGACTGAATCTCCTTTTCTTGTTTTCTTGGGTGGTTCTTATTTTAATTTAATTTAATTTTAACTTTTCCCCCAATTTCTCTCATTTGATTTTTAAAATCTTTTTTGAGTTCTATAAATTCTTTCTGGGCAGGTACTTATTTAATATTACTTTTTGGGGTAGGAGAAGCTTTTTTCTTTTTTAAACCTCAGAGTCTTCTTTTGACAATGAACTCAGTTCATTTCTATTCCTGTAGTAATTTTCTATGATTGAATTCTTTTTTCTTTTCCTGCTCATTTTTTACAACATGAAAACTTATTAGTATAACCACTTTTAATCCTGATGTCTCTGATTTCATTTTAGCTTTTCCCTCTGGCCTGGAATCCCAAACAAAGAACTCCACTCTCCTACAAGTGCCAGCAACCAGCAGCATCCCTGCCCTACTGCTTCTGCCCTCAAGTGATGTTCTGTTTTCTTCTCACCCATGGTTGTGTCTCAGCAGCACAGCTGGGCCTGGCATTCCTTATCAGCAGAGATTCTCTCATTCTTTCCAGATTCAGATACTCAACTCACTGCTGTCCAGGAGGTGAAAGTTCTGTGGTTTTGGCTGAGACTACCTCCAAATCCAGTTAGCCCAGGGTTCCCCATTTACTGCAGAGCTAGCCTGGAGGTGTTTACACTTAACACGAATTAAACCATTTCTTTTGGTCTTTTCAGGCTATTCTGGGAAGACTCCTGTTCTGTCCTAAATCTTTTTTTTTTAAATTTTCACTGGTCTATGTTCTCCCTGAGGCACAATTTTGTTTTGTTCATGGGGAAAATTGGAGAGCTAACCTACTTTGCCATCTTCCCAGAATCCTCAAATAACAGGTTTTTGTAAAGTAGCCTGTTATCTCTGTTAGCAACACTTTTTTTTTTCAAAGTCACCTAGAGAAAATGTTAGACCCTGCTTTACTTTGGAGTTTTTCAGTAGGTTACTTTGAATTTTTTTTTGTTTCTTCATCTGTGTTAATACTATATGCTATTTCACTGTTAGCTAGTCTTGAATGTCCCTGTATTAGATTATAAATCATAAGATTAAAATTGGAATCAACTTGGACACCATCTCGCTAGACTGATCAAAGAAATTGAGGATCAGAAAGATGGAATGACTGAGTAAGCATCAGAAGAAGAATTTGAATCCAGTGTTCTTCCCACTCTACCAATCTGCCCTCTAAGGCAAACATCCCTGCTGTATCATGTAAAAAAGAGATATATGCCATAAGATTATTATATTATTTCCACTGTAAAAACATGTTCACAATATTTTCTATGAGCCCCAAATGCCAAATGTCCAGTTACCTTGGGTCTTCCTTTGTGTTAAAACAAAGGAGGAGATGAAGACTCATTTAATCAGTGGCCCATGGACACCCAGATTGTTTATTTTAGAAGATTATTTTTATGAACAAAGTCCTCTGTCATTGTTAGAGCCCAGATTGATTTCCCACACTTTGCTGGAGCAGTTAACAATTTCCAACACCTGTCATGATGGAATATTCCCAGTGACCCTCTCCCTTTTTATCTGTGATAGTTTCAGATGCTCTGGAAAATTAATTTAGGAAACTTGGATTGGTTTGAAATCAGCAGTGGCTTCTGCCAAGACAATAGACTTGCCTGCCGGATTTTCACAGTGCCTCTGGCTGAAATGATGAGAGCCTGGTATATGTTAAGGATAGATAAAACAGTGGTGATAAGATTGCAACAGAACAGGCTGAAAAGGAGCCAAAGAAATAGTTTGTAATTAAAAAAAGATACTATTATGCTTCTTTTCAATAATAGGCACAGATACAGGAGACTGACTATAGAAAACATGGCCAAATGTAATATTACTCTTCTAAAGTCTAGGATAAATAACTTGGGGATAAGGATAACCAGTGGAAAAAAGAAAAGGGCAGGCAATATTTATTCACAACACTTTGAGCTGGAAATCTACTGTGCTATGTGGAGTATGCTTGAATCAACTATATGGCATAATTATTTCAATTATTTTAGAATCACATAATTTTAGGATTGGGAGGGATCCCAACAGTCAACTTCTTCCAACTTTACCCTCTGTAGAACTTCTGTCAAGTATAAAACCAGCATTTGACTAAACAGCTCCAGGATGGAAAAACCACCAACCCTATTTCAGGAAAGATAACTTGTTCTGGGATCTAAATGGTCTTTCATTATTGGAAATTCTTCCTTGGGTAAGTCCTGGGTTTTGCAATTACCAAGGCAGTAGGGGTGCAGCAGGGTGTACTTAAAAAACTAAAGTTAATAAGTACTCCTCTTTCTTTTTCTCTAATCTTTTCTTTCACTTCTTTCCTGCCTCCCTATCTCGCTCCCTCCTTTCCTCCCCCTTCCCTTTCTTTTATATTCCTTCCTTTCCTTTTCTTCCTTTCTATCCTTCCTTCCTTTCCTTTCCTTCCTATCCTTCCTTCCTCCCTCTCGCCCTTCCTCCTTCTTTCCCTTCCTTCCTCCCTCTCTCCCTTCCTTCCTCTTTCCCTTCCTCCCTCCCTTCCTCTTTCCTTTCCTCCCTTCTTCCTTTCTTTTCTTTCTTTTTCTTTCTTTCTTTTGTTCTTTCTTTCTTTTTTCCTTCCTCCCTCCCTTCCTTCCTTTTTTTCCTATATAAATAAAATCACAAGTCTAGACTTCTTTGTAATACTCTACCTTTTCCAGAGGAAGCTTGTAACTGCAGGAAGCAGAACCTTTAAACTAAAATTAAATGAGAAAGTTTAAACTGAATCTCTCTTCCCACGATTGGTCTTCCTAATCCTAGTTTCTACTTATTCATTTGGCATCATTTGTTGAGCCATTCTCCATTTGATGGGAATTCATTTTGTTTTAATTTCTTTGCTACCACAAAAAAATATGCTACTATGGTACATATATTTGTGTAATATTGGTTGTTTTCTCTTTATTAAATATCTATGAGGTTTAAACTGAATAAAGGTATCACTGGGTCTAATCCAATTCAATCCAATTCAATCCAATCCAATCCAATCCAATCCAACCCAATCCAACCCAATAAACATTTATTAAATAGTTAGTTGGTATAATAGATAGAGTGCCAGACATACAGTCAGGAAAACTCATCTTCCTGAGTTAAAAATCTGGCCTAAACTCTAGACAATTAATAGCTGCATGACCCTGGGCAAATCTAACTCCTCTTACTTCAGCTTCTGATCTGTAAAATGAGCTGGAGAAGGAAATGGCAAACCACTCTAGTATTTTTGCCAAGAAAACCCCAAATGGGGTCATGAAGGGTTAGGCACAAGTTAAACTACTGAAGTGAAAGGAAAAATGTATTAGGCATTGTGCTAATCCCTAGGGATGCAATTAATAAAAAGAAAGTCTCTGTACTCAAGTAGCTTACAGTGTAATGGGGGAAGACAACACACAAAAGGAGGCAGGAAAATATAGTCAGGAAAGACCAGGGGATATCCACATTCTGGTAGAATTGAAATGCAGAAGTAGAATGGAGTCAACTGAAAAGTAAAGTTTCTACCCACTATTAACAAAGGCATTGAGAGGAGTTTGGGAGTGTCACCTGTCAGTCCTCAAATTTGAGGGTGGAGGAGGCTAATGAGCAATGATGATAAGTTTAGAAGTGATGAGCTTAACCTGGAAGGGGCATCCTGTTCCATGGAGAGGAAACCATTGGAGGAGAAACCAGACAGTGCAGCAGATTTAAAATGGAGGGTCAAAGGATATGCACAATTTAGTGACTTTGTGAATGGTTCCAAATTGGACCCAGTGAGGAAACCAGGAAAGCAGTTTAGGAATAGAATGAAGGTCTTGGATACTGGAAAATGGAATTAGTGAGGATAGGAGGATAATATGATGGACTCGGTTAAAGCAGGTTGGGAAAACCATTCCTAATTTTTATTACCCTATATGCACCAATCTAAACACTAATATCTCTTTGTCTTTGCTTATCAGAATTTGAAATTGCTTACCTAACAATATTCAGATTGGGCCCCTAAGACAATGCTAGCCCAATCTTATGGTGCTTTGAGTCCACACCCATTCACAACTCTTCATAACTCACCAATACCCACTAAGGTATTTCCTATGATGTTAAAGGATAACATTAATTAAAAGTAAAATAATTTAACAAAATAATAATGAGTGGTTAGTAAAACATTTTCATCAGAAATCTGTGTGGAAACACTGCTCCATATACAACATTGTGGGGAGGAATGGACACATATAGGAATACACATAAAGAGGCATCTCTCTCCCTCTCTTTCTCCCCACCTCTTTCTATCTCTCTGTCTCTCTCTGTCTCTCTGTCTCTCTCCCTGCCTCCCCGCCCCCCGTCTGTCTGTCTCTCTCTGTCTCTGTCTCTCCCCCTCCCTACCTCTCTCTCCCTCTCTCCCTCTCTCTCTCTCCCTCCCCCTGCCCCCTCTCTCTTCCTCTCTTTCTCCCTTTCCTCTCTCCCTCTCTCTCTTTTTCCCTTTCTCTCTCTCTCTCTTTTTCTGCCTCCCTCTCTCTATTTCTCTCTCTCTCTCTCTCTCTCTCTCTCTCTCTCTCTGCCTGTCCCTGTTTCTCTGTGTGTGTGTGTGTCTATCTCTGCCTGTTCCTGTTTCTCTCTCTCTTTGTCTCCCTGTCTGTCTCTCTGTCTATCTGTCTGTATGCCTCTCTCTCTCTCTCTCTCTCTCTCTCTCTCTCTCTCTCTTTCTATTGATACTCCTCTCTCTCTCTCTTTCTCTCTCTCTCTCTCTTTCTCTCTCTCTCTTTCTATTGATACGCCTCTCTCTCTCTCTCTCTCTCTCTCTCTCTCTTGATACATCTGGTCTGGGGCATATATAAAAAAGCATATGAACAAGTAAAGCATGATTGGGGCCCACACATGGAGGCAACTCATACTTTTGATGTTTTAGGGTCACTGATGTCTTCTGGTAAAGTCAATTGCATCACTCCTATATATGTGGTCTCATATACTTGGAGTCTCTGATATAGTCTCTACTTTGTGTCTCTGTATTTCTTGCTCCCTCTATCTAGATCTCAGAAAAGTTGGTAGTCTCCAAGACAATCTTCAAATGCTCTTGGGTACTAGAGTCTTCAAGTCTCTCCATTCCAAAACTTGTGTACTCCAATGCAGATGAGTGGGAGGTAGAAAGGTGATGGAACACAACTAATCCCATTCCAGGAAGTCAGGCCATTGTCTCAATTCTGTCTACTTGTCAGCTAGGACAGGGGAATGCAAACCCTGTCAGATCTCACCAAGTAGGAAAGACTTCAGGAATGTAATGGGCAATGTGAGGTGCATCTGTTAGTTGTGTTTCAAGAATCAGAATATTGGATGATGAATTCTTTTGGTCCTAGGAACTCATGAACCATGGTTATGATCTGTGTTGATAGAGGATGTAGTCACACTGATGAACTCACAGAACTTTGAATTACTGAAGAAGAAACATGACAATCTCTTTCTCTCAGCTCTCTTGGAAACAAATAAAACAAATAGCTCATGCTATCTTTCCTAGCTATCTGCCTTGTTTCACCACAGTATCATCCTGTAGCCTTTCCTTTCATTACTTCACTGGATAGAATTAGTTCTTTAGTCAACAAGGCTTTCACTGAGCATCCCCAGGATCTGAACAGGGAACTAGGTGTTTGAAGAGAAGGATGTCTAAAAGTTGCAATGGCCTAAGATTCACCTATGAGACAAGGCTGCTGAGTGGCTTCATTCACCCTCCTCATCCTCATCCTCGTTCTCTTCCTCCTTTTCTTCTTTCTCCTCCTTCTCTTCCTTCTCTTTTTCCTCCTCCTCCTCCCTTTTCTTTTGCTTTTCTTTATTTCATCAGAATTTAGCACAGTACCTGGCACAGCATTAAGACAATAAATGTATTTGTTTTCTGACTGACTGATTTACTAGATGACTGATTGCCTAATATTTCCTGACAAAAATTCTTTGCAATTTTCAATATTCTTTCTTTGGACTTAGGTTCTAAGTGAGAACTTCTAGGAGATAAGGGTTTCCTTATCTGTAGAATGAGGAGTTTGGACTAATTGTCTCTAAGGCTCCTTCTAATCATTAGGGTTTGTACTTTTATGAAGGTTGAATGGGTCAATTTAGGGAGAGAACATATTCTCTAGGAGTCAAATTGTGGTTATCCTGGAAAATGCCAATTATTTAAAGGGAAGACATATACTGGAAACAATTTGATTAATTAGCACTCTGGAAGGAATAAAAGAATCTGATATCATTTAAGGCCATTTGAGAAACTCTCTGTGTGTGTGTGTGTGTGTGTGTGTGTGTGTGTGTGTATTCATGTTGGGGGATGAGTGAGAGAGGTTGCTATAGCAATGATAGGTTCCAGTAGAGCCCCTTAAGCATGACATCATTTGGGAAAGAGATCTCAATTAACTTGCCTTGCATAGGGATCAACACTTGAGATAGTAGATAACACTGAGCCAGCTCTGTCAAACTCCCCTTGCCTTTCCAACACAAGGAAATGTTGATGTTCCAGATTCATAGAATCATACACTAGACAGATTTGGAAGAGGTATCATAAGTCACCTAGTCTAAGTCTCTTATTTTACAGTAGAAGAAATTTAGTTCCATAGAAATTAAGTTAATTTTTTTAAGTATCTGAATTCTGACTTATGCAGTTTAATTCTACATTCATTTGTTTTTATCATGCTGTCTATCCTTGGGTTCCTGAAGAAAAACATATATTCTTCTTTTCATTATAACATGGAGGGTAAAAATATCTTTTACCTACTTTTCTCTTTCTGAAATGCAGAAGTATTCAAGATATGTAAATATTGGGGAACTCCCCCCATTCCCTGGTGCATCCATTGTGAAAGATGAATATTTTGAGGTAGGTTCTTCTGGGATGAGGGGATAGTTTTCTGATTCGAAATAACAACACCTATAACAGATTCTCCTTTCCTTGCTCCCCATCTCCCTTACTCCCTTGTCCCCAAGGCATTTTTGCTTTTGGAGTATTTAATGAGAGATAGTTTATGTATAGAACTTCTGTTTACATCTCAGCTATGATGTAAGCTCTAATAGCAGGGACTCTTTATTAATTACTTTCTTGAATGTAGGCAGAGATTATTGTGCAACAAAAATAATAAAAATGCAAGTAAGTAGCAATGAGGGAGTTCTGGGAGAGGCAGCTTAGGTCATTCTTTCAAAGGTGTGTCCTTTGTCCTGGCTCACCTTTATGAAGAAAATACTTTCACCCTCAAAATAAGTGAAGAACATCCCAAAATCTTAGTGCATTTTAAAGTTTTCATAATTTAAAAGTGTAAATGCTTCAAACTTATGAGTTGAATAGCTTAGTTATTAATTATTAAATTGAAAGCTTGTCTAATTTTTAAAAAATCCAGTTGATTTTGTGAATTTTAAATAATTTTAAATATTAATTTTAATTAAACTAGAAGTATCATTATGCATTGCATGTGTGATAATTTCTGCATGACATTTTCTCAGACTGATGGAATCAATAGAGAAAATTCTTTATCTTGGCCACCTCATTCACCTGATCTGTTTATTAGACTTTCTTGAGGGGACACATCAAAACTCTCAAGTATGTATCAAAACCTTATTTGTTGGATGATTGTAAGGTTAGAATTCAAAATGCAATCCATTTGGTCACTAAATAATAGTTAATGAAAGTTTCTTTAAAGTTTGAAAATTCATTGAATATAGCAAAATATTTTAAAAATATTAAATAATTAATCTTTTAATTTTTTGTAAGTTTGTAGCATTTATACTTCTGGGGTTTTAAAACTAAACTAAGAATTTTGAGATGTGCTCTACTTAGTCAAATCTCAAAATGCAGAATTTAAGTGTTGAAAGGGACCTCCGTGGCCATTTAGTCCAATCCATATGAGGAAAGAACCCTCTCTATAGTATACCTGAGGAGTGATCATCTAGCTTCTATTTCAGATGAAAGATTTAAGGACAAAAATCTCATAAAATAACTCATACACAATTTCACCTTTTTTGGAATAGGGAAAGAATTCATTGCTAGTCTTTTATAATTACGGCAGATTCGTGAATTTTGTTTCCTTTTATAATTATTATCTCAGAGAAGGGTAATGGATATAGGCCAGAGATAACTAAAGATGGCCAACCTTTGAGCAGTCTGGTTTATTGATTGGAAGTCAAAGATGAGGGCATCTCATCGAGGCAAGTAGAGAGCAATCCAGACTTTTAAGGGAAAGTAGGGTTCATCTGAGCTTCCACTGCCATGATAGGCATACTGAAGGTATGATAGAGACTAAGAAAGACTCCACACCTGCCTTTATCCACACTTGCACCTGATGCTCAGTGACGTGGAGCATACCTGTGGACCAGCAGAGCCACTTGGGATTATAATCAGTTTGTGGTTGCTTCTTAATGTGGAGGTGAGGATGGGAAATGAAGCTGAGTGTATCCTTTGACAAAAAAGACAATTTTGGCACCTTCTTATGTCACTTAGCTTTATTTGTAGCAAAAAATGTCAATATTGGTGGATTTGTTTCTTCCATAGTTAATTCAATGCTTGAAGCAATGTAGTATGTTGGAACATCTATTAATTTAGAGAGTTCAAGCTTGACCTTAGGCTCTTCTTTCTTATATGAACTTGGCTCCTGCATCATGGGTTCTTTCTCTTTAAAGTTAAGGGCTTTGATTAGATGACCCTTAGGTCATCTTTTAGCACTAAATCTATAAAAAGATAGCTAAATGCTACAGTGGATAGAGTGATAGACCTAGAGTCAGGAAATCTTGAGTTCTAAACCATTCTCAGACACATCAGATTTACCACCCTGGACATTTAACCATAACAATACACACCACCATTGCTTGTGCTCCATTTATGCAGGCTCTAAAAACTCAGTGCCACTTCTGCATCACGATTACACACCAGATTAGGACTTTTAGAATATATATGTTACCAAAATAGATAATTTTGATTATATTAAGTTAAAAAAGTTTTTGTACAAACAAAACTAATGCAGACAAGATTAGAAGGGAATCAATAAACTGGAAAAACATTTTTACATTCAAAGGTTTTGATAAAGGCCTCATTTCTAAAATATATAGAGAACTGATTCAAATTATAAAAATTCAAGCCATTATCCAATTGATAAGTGGTCAAAGGATACCAACAGACAATTTTCAGATGAAGAAATTAAAACCATTTCTAATCATATGAAAAGGTGCTCTAAATCACAATTGATCAGAGAAATGCAAATTAAGACAACTCTGAGGTACCACTACACATTTCTCAGATTGGCTAAGATGACAGGTAAAGATAATGAGAATACATATATCACAAAAGACCTCCATGTATAAAGATTGCCAAAGAAGGGAAGTACAGTGAGCAAATTTATCATTATTTAGCTTATACTTCTACTTTCAAAATTTATCATTTGTTTTCATGTTTAAGCCTTTTGTCCTGATTAAAAGCATTAACACGTGTCTAGAGAGTTTCATTTGCAGGTGTTTGAAATAGAATACTTGTGAAATTTAAACATGTTTATATGTAACAGGAATTGATGGAGCCCAGTAAAGTATGTGCCAGAAATATAAAGAAATTGTGATTAACTGGAATAATGATTTAGGGTTTCTCATCAGGCAAATAAAGAAGTTAGTTTTAATATTTCTTCAAAGCAACAAGAAACTTTTTTTTTTTTAAATGGGATGCCTAGATGGCCATCTTGCTTTGCAGAACTCATGGTAAGAAGGCAATACTAGGAAGTTCAGTGCTGTTTATGTTACAAAGGATGAAGAAGTAAAAAAAAATTCCTTAGAGATCTTGACATAATCTTTCAAACTAAATTGATATTGCTATTTAATTTTTAATAACAATAACTAAGGTTATGTAGTACTTTAATGTTTGCACAGTACTTTACACACATTATACCATTTGATCTTGAAATAATCCTGTGAAGTGGGTATTATTTTTATTCCCACTTTTTTTACAGATGGAGAAACTGAGGCTGACAAACATTAAGTGATTTTTTTTTCAGGAATACACAATT
Source organism: Myrmecobius fasciatus (assembly GCA_023553655.1). Taxonomy (NCBI): domain Eukaryota; kingdom Metazoa; phylum Chordata; class Mammalia; order Dasyuromorphia; family Myrmecobiidae; genus Myrmecobius; species Myrmecobius fasciatus. The sequence continues at coordinate 42,455 of JAJPUD010003622.1, forward strand.
AAAGTTTGAAGCAATTGAATTCAGTTTCTCTTGACTCTCAATCCAGGGCTCTATTTTCTCTGCCTTCCATCTGTCTCAGAAAGATGGCAAAAATGACATTGGAAAATATTTTCTGGGATCAAGAAATGAGCAGATTGAAAGGTTTGTAGGCTATTCCAAAGCCTTATGCATATATATATATTAGGGGTCTGATGCTGAACTTCAGGTGGTCTTGGCATGCATCAGGACCTCATTGTTGTTGTCATTTCAGTTGTGTCCAATTTTTTATGACCTCATTTGGAGTTTTCTTGGCAAAGATACTGAAATGATTTGTCATTTACTTTTCTGGTTTATTTTACAGATGAGGAAACTGAGGTAACAGGATTCAGTGACTTGGCGAGGGTCACACAGCTATTAAATGTCTGAAGCCAGATTTGAACTCAGCAAGATGAGTTTTCTTGATTCCAGGTCCCACACTCCATCCACTGTACCACCTAGGTGCCCAAATACTCTAAATATCTATGCCCTCCCATAAGATCACCTCAGGGTGATCCATTATATGAGGGGAAAAGGAAGAGGTTCTTAATTTACCTGACATTGGCATATGTTATTCCATTGGGTTGACTTACTGACTACTTTCTTCTAATCATAAACTTCTTTGATATATCTTTTGTATCACTTCTACTTCATTATTCTTTATTTACAATTTGTCTCATTCTACCTATCATAAGACTCATTTCCCCTTTTGGGTATTTCTCAAGCTCAATTTTTTTGAGACATATTCCTTGACTTTCAGGCATTAACCATCATTGGAAGGATTTTGGTAGGCCGTAGGCACATTTGAGACTGAAGTCAAGAAGAGTTGAATTTAAATCTGGCCTCAAGACATTATTTCTGTGATCCTGGACAAATTACTTAATCTTTTGTGTTCCTCAGTTTTTGAGTGTTCCTCCGTCTTCCTCAGAAACTGAGGAATGAGAATAAGAATAGCACCCATTTTCCAGGATTGTTGTGAATGTTAAATCAAATAATATTTGTACAGCTTAGCTTAGTGTTTAGCATGTAGTGGGAGCTTAATAATTGCTTATTCCTTCTCTCTCTCCCTTTCCCTTCCCTCCTCTCCCCTCTCCTTTTTCTTCTCCCTCTCTCTATCTGTCTCTGTCTCTGTCTCTCTCATACTCTTCCCTCCTCCACTTAGTGTTAAAATGATAGCTCTTTGTTTCAGGGAGAAGATTGAGGTAATTAAAGAGCTTTACAAATTTCATAAAGATAATCTGGCTAGCTCTATTAATTTTTAATTGAATTGAACTCATAGTCCATTTACAGTATTTGTCCAACACACTAGCATACACAGATATATGCACATATTAATCTATAAATTTGATAGGTTTTCTAGACATTTACATATAACAATCTGGACAAAGTATATTTTTAATACACTTGGTTTTTCCTATGTGGATGGTTAGACAAACGAAATTCCAAATATCATTTAAGATGCTCTGTAGTATGCATAATGCAATCAGCATAAAGTCATTTGCAAACAAGAGCATCTGGAAGACTTCCTCATCTGTAGATCTCTTTGACTTGGACTTTGCACTTGAGCTCCATGAGGAAGCCTTTCAGTTTTTTTTCTTTTTTTACTTTGAAATTAATTCACAGAGTGCTATTGAACAGAGTTCTCTGCTATGTTTTTTTTTTAGAGATTACTATATGTTTTTGGCATATGGAAATGAAACACTTTGTTGGAAGGAAGACTTTAAATCACTGATTGGACTGAATCAAATACTTTTTCATAATCAGCAAGAAACAGACAAAATGTGATCTTGAATTCTCTACACCTCCTACTTAGTTATGGGATGACAAAAATGTGCTCTACTGTGGAGTTTCTCTTAAAAAGCATTCTTTCTAACATCTTTCTCAAGGATTCCTTCTCATAAAAATGTTATCTATCTGGAAACATAGGATTACATATTGAAAGTATTAATGTTTTATAGTTTGTTTGGGAGGTTGTAAACATCTGAAAAAATTTTCAATGCCTTTGATATCGTTCCCTTTCTTAAAATACTTTAAGAATCAGTCCTTTAATGACCTCAAAAGTGTATTGCCTACATTATGAACTTCCCTGTGTGCTTGACTATGTTCATCTGCTTTTCCCAAATTGAATTTCTTCAGAGCCATTTTAATGTTCCCAAGAAGTATATCTGGGGTTGTGATATTAGAGTCTAAATATGGTGGCTCCATGTCCTTGATGGGGAAAAAGTTTTCTGTAGAGATTTTTTGCAACATGAAATACATTCAAATGATGAAACTGAATGTATCTTGATATGCAACCAAGTGGTGTCATGGATAGAGCACTACTCTTCAAGTCAGCAAGACATGAGTTCAAGTGTGGCCTCAATTTATCTGTTTGCCTCAACTTCCTCATTTAAAAATGGAGGTATTATATTGTAGGAGATGTATATTGTTGTGAGGACAGAATAATATTTGAAAAGTATTTTGTGAATCATAAAGAGATAACTATTATTATGAAGAAATAAGAATGCATATTACTTGAGGTGTAGGTCCTGGGTTTTTTTATTTTGTTTTGTCTTTCTTTCTATCTCCAGTGCTTAGCAAAGTTCTTGGTACAAAGTATGTACTAAATAAATGCCTGTTGCCTGCCTGCCTCAAATGACTCTTTAGTAATACAGGGTCACTGTTTTGTTCAGTCATAATCCAACTCTTTTGAGGTTTCTTTGGCAAAGATATTGAAGTGGTATGCCATTTTCTCCTCTGGCTCACTTACAGATGAGGAAACTGAGGCAAACAGGTGACTTGGCCAAGGTCACACAGCTAGTAAGTATCTGAGGCCACATTTGAGCTCAGGAAAATGAGTCTTCCTGATACCAGACCTGACACTCTATCCACTGTGCCATCTAGCTGCCCCAAAGCAATATATACTGCCCAGGTTATAAAATATAATTAGATGGACAATCTATTGAATTGGCATATATACCAATTCAGTGGGTTGCCCTAGACACACACACACATATACACACACATATATATACGTACACACATGTATGTACAGTATGTATGAAACTAATTCAATGGGTTGCCCTACACACACACATATACACATGTATGTATAGTATGTATGTATGATACCAATTCAATGGATTGTCTTATACACATACACACAGACATATGTATATATGTATGTATATCAATTCAATGGATTGTCATATATATACACATGTGTATATATGCATATCTATGTATATATATATATATATGGTGTACATATGTGCATGTTAAATAAGCAATGTAGACTCACTATGAACTGAGTTCCCAAAATTAATAGGAAGAAGAGATTATGCTGAATTACATTTGAATGAATGAATTGGAAAAAAAAGCATTTGTTATGTACTTACTATGTAAAAACCCTCTTCTAAGTATTGGGAATATAAGTAGAGAAACAAGATTCTTTTTTTTTTCTGAGATAGTTGGGGTTAAGTGACTTGCTCAGGGTCACACAGCTAGAATGTGTTAAGTGTCTGAGACCAGATTTGAACTCAGGTCCTCCTGACTTCAGAGCTTGTGCTCTATCCACTGCACCACCTAGTTGCCCTGAAAAACAAGATTCTTAAAAAGTTCACATTCTAATAGAGGAAGACAACACATATACAATGTACATTTGTGCAATTATATGCCATTTTAAATGATTCCAGGCTGTTTCCAATCACAAACCATCTTTTTTTTTAATGCCAGTGATGCTAAAATGATGCTAATTATGGAACACTATGATTACAAGGGATCCAGAAAGTGATGGAATGATGGATGGTATATATAGGACTGCTGCTGGTGGTGTACATAGTATGCTGCGCACACATTCTCAGCAGTGATTTTCATGTTTGAAATGGATTTCAGAATTAAGGACTTACAAAAGGAAGTGATCTGGCCAGGGTGTGAGAATAAGGAAGAGTAGAAGAGAGTTGAACATTGCAGGGGGAGCCACAAAATATGGGAAGATGATAAGAAAGCCTTGAGCATGTTGGGTGCATTCTCTGTTGGGGGTTTACAAAATGACACAAAACCTTTCTGCATAACAATAATCATGGAAAATGAGTGGATGTGGGTAGGTTCCAATCTTGTTTTGGTGGCCAATATGCCCATCCCCTGACATTCCCGACATATGAGTTTTTGAAATATGTATTATTTTGTGCCTGGATGCCATAGCTAATGAGTGGAATCTGGCTGTTTGTAGCAAGAAATAGCAATGAATAGATCCATGAAATACAGTTTTATTGTCAATGATAAGCATTGTTTTTATTTTAACTCAAATGATTTGTCTTTTTAAAATGCCTTTGTTCTCATCTATAATAGGTCTGGATTTTCACAAGTTTATTTTAATGCTACACTTCTTTATTTAGTAGTAGAGGGACAGACTACATTCTAATTACCAATTTTCTTTAAGATCTAAGGCAGATCTCTGCCCCATGCCCCATAATGAATTCCATTCTACAAGTTATAGCCAGGTTTAAGTACAATAGCTGCCTAAACCATCTTCATTGTATTCAAGTTTTATAAGCAATTTGAAGATGCTATCGAGAAAAATATGGTAGCCATATGGCAGATCAGCCCTAACCATGTAACACAAATTATAATCATCTTCTACTCCCCACATACCCAAACTATCTTTCTCATCTAACCTTCCTGTTATTCTCTCAGTCCCCTAAGCTTGAAACTTCAGTTGAGATCAAGGGCAGAAACTGTCCTTTTAGTTCCCGGAGTATAAAGGAATACAATGTCTTTGTTGTTCTGGCCACCTATCTCTGGATGTACTCCAGTTGTCAATGCCATTCCTAAAATGTGGTATCCATATTAGGCATGCTTGATCAAAAATAAGCCACAAGTCATACAATCTCATGGTTGGGAGGTTTGCCCCAAGCAGAGATCCATCCTTTAAATCCCTATTTAATGTCACTAAGATTCCAAAGAAGAATTCCTTCAGTTCCCAGCTCTCCCTTGCTTTCATTTAGCTAGCTGTGACACATGGGTTTCATGGTCAAGTATTCTAGTATTTTCTTGGATCTCAATGTTTATTCTCTTTCTCCTTTTCCTATCAACCTCCCCCACTATATACTCAGTCAAATGCATAAATACACACACACACACACACACAAATTCAAAACATATTCATTAAGTGCTTAAAGTGAATATGGCATTTTGTTAGATCTTAGGGACACACACAAAAGCAAAAACAAAAGAAAACTATTTTTCAAGGAACTTATTGTATCTACACAAATGAATTTAACTTTACAGTTGTTTTCACATTTCTAATGGATAGAGTGCTGAATTTGAAGCCAGGAAGATGGGTTCAAATCCAATCTTAAATATGCTCTAGCCACATGATCCTGGACAAGTTGTTTTATCTCTTGCAATCTCAGTTTCTTCATCTGTCCAATGCCAATAGCACAGACCTCACAGAAATATTGTAAAAATCAAACAAAATAACATATGCCACGAATTTGGCAAACTTTGGACCTTCTGGCCAGTAATGACTTTATTATCCTCTTCTGGTCCCAGTGGCAGTTATAGCCACTCAGTTTTAGATATCCTAGGACTGTATATTAACAAGTTCCTCAACACTCTGCCCTTTTCAAACCACACCTCGAGAACTCCATTCAGTTTTGGTTCCATTTGAAGAACTAACAGATTAGAGTTCATGTAGAGGAGGGGGATCATGATGAAAACAGATTTGGAAATCATATCCTTTGGAGAATAGATGGAGAATGTGGGAAGAGAAAGACAGGGAAGGAAGAGTAGTGGTGGCAAAAGGGACAGTGGAAAAGGAAAGTTGTATTTCAGTATTTAAAGGAATGTCAAATGTCAAACTTATTCTGTCTAAATTCAGAAAATAGGATCAATGGGTTTAAATTATAAAGAAAAAGATTTTCATTTAATGAGAAAAAATTTTATTTTAGTTTATGTTATTTATAGATAGATTTCAAGGAAGATGTCCCTAATTGAAGTCCCTACCTGAAAAATTAATATTTCCTTCTTCAATTATGAACACAGGCAACAAATATTCTGAGAAAGGGTACATAGGCTTTTACTGATTGTCAAAGAGGTCCATGGCACAAAGAAGGTTGAGAACTTCTGTTTTGGTTGAAGCTATTCTCAGATAGAATGGATCACTTAGATGCTTCAAGTTCCCATCCTTCTTTGATCCTTCAATCTATCACAGTATATTCCAAGCAGAGCCTGGAGCAATGTTGAATATAATGCTGGGCTAGATTAACTTGAAGGCTCTATCCAACTTTAAGGTTATAGGATTCCCTTATCTCCTCTGTGTAATTAATCTCTAGACCCTATTCATCCATCCATCCATCCATCCATTTATCTATCTAATTTTACTGTCTCCTGTTATCTTTCTCTTTGAAATCTTACTGCTACCATCTTTATTGTCTCATGTCTATAATTTCATTGATTGAACCTCCTTGGTTCTGATCTATCTGATAATTTTGCTATCAATGGCTTGGACAAAGGCTTAGATATCACATTTTATCAAGCTTGATTATGTGTCTTAGCTGGGAACGATAGCTAAATGGTAGATAATGGAGTCAGGAGTCAGTTAGAATGATGGAATTGATCCAGTAAGATCAAATTCAACCAAGATAAGTGTAACTCCTACTCCCGACTTCAAAATACCAATTTCACAAGTTCAACATGGGAGTAGTATGATTTGGCAATAGTTTACATGGGAAAAGAAAAAAGCTTAAGCTTTTAGAGAACTACATGTCCTTTTTGAGTCCAGCATATTATGGAGTCAGAGGACATGGGTTTAAATTTTACCTGTGATATTATTTTGATCTAGTTTTTGCATCTGTAAAATGAAAAGGTTGGGTTTGATGACCTTGGAGATCCCTTCAAACTCTACATCTATATTCCTCTGCAGAATGTGATGTGACAGAAAAGAAAAGAAAAAAATGTGATTCTAGTTTGGCTTACTAGAGTCAAAGCATCCATAATGAGACTGGTGAATGCCCCTCTGTACTCTGCCTTGGTTAGACCACATCTGGTGTATTGAGTTCAGTTCTAAACCCCTGTTTAGGAAGAACTTTAGCAAGCTGTGCAATAACCAACATAAGGTGACCAGTATGGTGGAGGGCCTTGAAGCCATGCCTACAAAACCCAGTTATAGGAAGTGAGAATATTTCACACAAAGAAAAGACTAAAAGGAGACACTATTGCTCTTTTCAAGTAAAGTGTGTTGCCATTTATCCTGCTTAGCCCCAGAAGGCAGAGAAGTAAGAGCAATGAGTAGAATGGCAGTTAGGCACACTGGATATGGGGTGAGGGGGAACTTGAGTTCAAACACAGTTTCAAATACTTATTAGCAATGCAGTCCTAGACAAGTCACTTAATCTGTTTGCCTCAGTTTCCTTAATTGTCAAAAAGGCATAATAATAGCGCATACCTCCCAGGGTTGTTGTGAGGATCAAAATGAGATTACTATAAAGTGCTAAACTTAGTAAAGGCTATATAAATATTAGCTATTGTTAATTAGTTATTATTAAATAGCAGAGGAGCCAATTTAGGCTTGATATAAGGAACACTTCTTACAGCTGGCTAAAAGGTATATGTGCTGCCTCAAGAGGTAGTGGGTTCCTGCTCCCTTACATGAGAAGTAGGTAATCACTTGTGGATATTGTACGGGGCATTTCTTAATAGGTAAAACTAGCCAGACTCTTTTTAACTCTGGGATACTGCTGTTCTGTGTTCCTCTAACTTCTAGTCTGTCACTACTTGAGCATCATTTTCCTAAAATACCTCCTTTGCTCTCAAATCTGAAATGATTTTCAATTACAGTATAAAGTCCCAAATCTTTGGTCTAACATTCAAGTCATCCACAATTTGGCCCCACTTTATCTTTCCATGTCACTCAAGATTCTTTCATAAGAAATTCCTTTTCTGCCCCACCCCTTCCACTTTCTGTTTCTTGGAATAAACCTTTAAAGTTTCTGATTCAGTATCTTTGCTTCTATTGTTCCCTTGTGGACCCTCTCCTAAACCTTCTCCCCAAATGCCTTCCCTAATTCTCTTATACTTTCTAAATACTACCTATCCTTCAAGACCCAAGTCTCCATGAAACCTTTTTTGACTACTTCAAATCACCCTTCTTACATGTCTTTGTCTTTCTATCTCTGTCTTTCTCTCTCTCTCTCTCTGTATACCTCCACCTATTTGTCTATCTCTCTCTCTGTCTCTGTCTTTGTCTCCCTCTCCCTTTCTCCTTTTCCCTCTCCCTCCCTTTCCCCTCCCCCCTCTCACCTTCCCCTAAACCCTGGAGTTTTTATTGAATAGAATTTAATTATTATTCATTTGACATCTATCATCAACACACTAACATTGTTCATTATTTTTGCATATTGAACATGCCTAGTCTCCCTTGGGAAATTTGAATCTACCATTGTTTTGTATCACTTGCAGTATCTAAAACAGAATCTTGCATATTCAATAATTAGCTATTGATTAATAATCAGCAATTAAAATTAGAAAAAAGCTAGGAGTAATCCAAGTTTCAAAACTTCATATCACCTTATTGATTACTAAGAGTTTAGGGATGAGGTACATGGAAACCTAGCTCTGTTATGAAAACCCAAACATTAAGTTTATAAAGAATTTGCAAAGAGTCTGAGAGTTAGGAAGCTAAATATAGCTCAACTGGGAAATCAGATGCCATTACCAATGTTCCTTGATGTTTTCAGGTGACGAGAAGATAATCATTAACATGAAGACTGAGCATAAACAGAGTTTAGTATCATAATTAAATTTAATATATAATTAAGGCACTATGATGCATGGCATCTTAGAGATACCCCTCTTCTTCTCATAGATGAGGCAGCTGTGGCACAAAGTGATCATTATTGGCACATAGTTGCCTTTTTTGGTTCAAAACCTTCAATTTCATTCATTTGTGGAAGTCACCATTTGGAAGTCCCTCCATCAAAGTAACTATTTTTAACTTAGTCTTAATATGAAGACTTGGTGGCATTGAGAGATCCAGGGAATTGCCCAGGGTCAGTATGTGTTGGGGGAAGAACTTGAACTTAGTTGTCTTTCATCCTACATGGTAACTGAGCAGAGGCAGTTTGCATTTTAAGGCATCTAGGTGGCTCAGTGGATAGAGTATTAAACCTTGAGTCAGAAAGAACTGAGTTCAAAGTCAGTCTCATATACTCACTAGATGTGTTACCCTAATAAACTGGTGAAGAAAATGGCAAGCTATTCTAGTATCTTTTCCATGAAAACCTTATAGACAGCTGGCATCCACAGGGTGATAGTTGGATATAACTGAACAGTAACTATGTCTTTCATATAAATGATGGAGATTGAAGATAATCAGAAGACGGATTCAAATATTGGTTCTGTCCCTTATTTCTTGTGTGACTTCAGTTATCTTATTTGTAAAAATAAATTAGATGATCTCTAAGGTCCTCTCCAGTCATAATTTTACAGTTCTCTGACTAACTTTCAAGTAGAAAAATCAAGCATTCCTAGAGAGTTTGGGAGGGGTTATGGGAGTAGGGAAGATACTCTGAGATGATCTGGAGATCCCTGTTCCATAACTCAAGGGAGTCTAGGCAGTTATAATCTTGAGTTTTATTTAACCTCTAGACCTTCGTTCCTCATCTGTAAAAAATGAGTGGATTAGGTTAGATCACATGGAAGTTCCCTTTCTGCTCAAAATCTATGCTCCTCTGAGGGTCTCTAGCAGTTGACTGTTGGTGGTTTTGTTGCCAGGACTTAACCTCTGTTGGACAAGGATAGGGTAGCCCTTTTCTTACCAAATAGAAGCTCTTTTTCCCTTCCCACACCCCAAACTTCCCTTTCCCACTCCCACTCCAAGAACCTAAGATTGGACTACTTATTCCAGATAGGAAGCTGGTAGAAGAGGGGAAAGCCAATTTTTTTTTTTTTTTTTTTTTGTTGCTGAGGCAATTGGGGTTAAGTGACTTGCCCAGGGTCACACAGGAAAGCCAATTTTCTTAATCCACAAACAGAAATTGCCTGATTTACACCCTTCCCCTTCTGCGACACCCCACCCCCATCTCCACCAAGAGAATAGCAGTTTTCCACCTAAGAATTCAACTCTGTATGAAAATCTCACTCCCTCCATTTCCCAGCTCACCTATGAGATAAAACATACAGAAGCCTGAGGCTGTCCCAGAGACAATGCCAGGACTAGCTGGTTGGAAAGCTTGGAACCTGGTGAGTTTTATTGCTGCCCTGCTCCCCTGGGGCCTCTCCAGTAATTACCTTAGCCTCAGTGAGAGCCATCACCACAAATGCAGGTGAGTAAACACAACATGCTGGAGAGGGGGAAAGAAAGTGCTTCCTTCCCACCGGAAAGTCAATTTCTGACAATAGCAGTTTTCCGAAAAGGCCAAAGAGTATGAAGAGGCTTGGGTCAATTTGGGCTAAATGAAGTGGTCCAGAACAAAGAGGGGAATAGCAGGAAACACCATTCATTCCTCAAGAATCACCCTCAAGTGAAATGCCAGACGGGAGTATCTTTCCGGAGTTGCTGGAGGGGGCCCTTTTTCAGACAGTCCAGTCCAGGTTCAAACAGCATCAAAAATCCCCCTGAAGCAAAGAGATCTGTTCCCTGTGCACCTCCCTCTCTCCCCCCCAACACACACACACACACACACACACACACACACACACACACACACTCACACTCACACACTCTCTCTCTCTCTCTCTCTCTCTCTCTCTCTCTCTCTCTCTCTCTCTCTCTCTCTGGCCTGGCTTCCTTAGAAACCTACTTGGAAACTTTTGAATCATAAATGAGGATTATGGTTGCAGCTGATTTCATTTTTGAGAATTCCCGGGAGACTAGTGGGGCACAGTGTGGGAAGAGGTATTTTGATTTTGCTTTCCAGCCTGCTCTGAACATGTTTTATGTGTTGAAGATGAATGGAAAAGGGGAGGGGAAAGAGAGGACCCACAAGTCCTGAAGCAGAGAAGTCACAAGTAAACGTGATCATATGGAAGACGACTTTACCCCCAGACCCCAAACCCACCCCTAACTCACTAAGAGATGAGTTTAGGCTACTAGCTGTAGCAACTATCCACTAAATGTTGGCTGCCAAGTGCCTTGGGGTGACCTGCTGAGCAGCTGCCAAAAAGTGGGCGCTGAGAGACTGGTTGTTTCTAGATAGAGCTAAGCAAAGTGCTTCAGAGGAAAGGAGTGTCCTGTGCCCCAGATTTCATGGCGAACCTGTTCTCTTTTTTCTGGTTTGCTTGGCAAAATTTTTCCCCTTTTGACCAAGGACAGATTTCTTTCATTCTGTGTTGCAATCCACTAGGGTTTCATCTGGGAAATTACTGTTACCTATTCTTTTGATTATTAGATAGGTCCAGAGAAGGTATACAAAGAATAGGTAGAAGATAATCTGGAAGTCAGGGTGGGGGTCAGTGCAGCTAGATGGTACAGTGGATGGGGGATTATGTTTGGAATCTTCTTTCTGACTTCAAATTTAGTCTCAGGTACTTACTAACCATGTGAGCCTGGGCAAGTTACTTAACATTGCCTCAGTTTCCCCATCCATAAAATTAGCTGGAAAAAAAGAAATAGCAAACCATTCCAGTTTTTTTTCCAAGAAAACCCCAAATAGATTCATGAAGAGTTGGACACGATTGAATCAACACAACAACAACCTGTGAGGGGAAGGTTCTAGCAGCTGGAAGGGAGAGTAATAACTGAGACAATTGCCCTTTCCCATAGCAAGTGGGATTTGAGCTGAGTCTTGATGGAAGCCAAGAGGCAGAATTGAGAAGAGAGGACATTCTAGACTTGGGAGATAGCCAGTAGAAAATCAGGGAGATGAGAGATATTATCCTCAAGATACCATGTGTAAGGTAGTGTAGCTATATCTTAGAGGTCAAAGTGTACAGAATAAAACTGTAAATAGGAAGGAGCCAGTTTCTGAAAAACTTTACATACCAAATAATAGACTTTATATTTGCTCCTAGAGAGCCGTTGGAATTTATTGAGTATGTATGTGTGGGGTAGTGGTAACAAAGTTAGGCTTATGCTTTCAGAAAATCACTTTGTCAGTTAAATAGAAGATAAATTGTATTGGTGAGAGACAAGACCAGGAAGACAGGAAGACCAATTAGAAGGTTATTGCAATCAGGAGAGAGGGGATGCTTGAACTAGGGATTTGGCTATGTGAGTGGAGAGAAAAGAGGATACATACAAAAGACATGAAAGTAGAAATGGAAAGATCTGGCAGTGTGTTGAAAATGTGAGGTGAGGAGGCAAGGATGATGTGCAATTGTGAACTTAGTTATCTGGGAATGTAGTGATACCTTTGACAGAAACAAGAAAGTATGGAAAGGGAGATGTTTTGGGGAATCAGTTCTAAATTAGATAATTAATTGTTTTAGACATAACAAGTTTGTAATGCCAATGGGATATTTAGTTTGAAATTTCCAAAAGGTGATGATTGTTGATATGAAATATATATACACATATATAGTGGGAAAGTGGCTGAAAGTGTGTGTATAATATTAGGTAAGGAGGGAAGAAGGATATGAAATGAGAGTTCAGGAAAGAGATTGCTGTTGCTCATTCATTTTGGTTGTGTTCAACTCTTTGTGACCAAATTTGGAGTTTTCTTGGCAAAGATACTGATTTGTCATTGCTAGGTGTGGGGGTAGGGAAGAGATTATATTCTTGAGTTTATTCTTGACTTTAATCCAGATACCTCATATTTGGGGAGTAGTAAATTGATTTAGAATTTAAGACTAACATGGATGGACTTTAGAAAACCAGGTATTAGGTTGAAAGGCTCTAAGCATTTTCTCCCTATAATGTATTTATATTGAAATTAGACAAGTGAAACCATCTTTTGCTTCATTTCTTCTCCAATCTTAAATTACTGAATGGGTATTGCCTCACACAAACTGAAACCTGGGAAACACCTTACAAAGAATAGAGCTTTAAAAACTAGGCATTGATAAAGCCATTGGGATTCAACTGGAACTTACTTGACTATGTCTCAAATTCCTATCACCCTGACTCTCACTGATTGGCCAACAAGGGGCTCCAACCCACGCCTCTGTTGGTCTTTGTTTGAATTTTGTTAGTTCAGAATGAGTACAAATAGTTGAGGGTCCTCCCTTCCCAGACTGACTTTTTTGACTGGATAAAAAGCCATTTTTTGAAATGCTTCATTTCTGATCTAGTCTAAATCACTAAATGGGTGTTGCCTCAGCCAAATTTCAAAGACTTGGGAAAAATCTTAGCCTAAAAAGGCCAAGAACTACCAATATATCCAGGGCCATCTCCAGTCTTGCTCATCTATGTCTTGTCACTAGACACAGTTAGCTCTGGAGGAGAAAGTGAGACTGATGATTTTATACAACCCTGTCTCACATCCAATTTACTTGTAAGTCAAAACATCTCCTTTGTGATGTCATTAGTTAAGAATGAAGAACAAACAACAATAGGGCATTGAAGCAAGTCCAATTAACTTGTTTACCTTGGGAAACATGTGGAAAGGGGAGGATTTTAAATTGTTTTCTATAAAACAACATACTTGGCTACTTCTCAAACCCCTGAGATTAAGAGATAGACCACTTTTGCTAGATTTGGAGTCAGAGGACCTTAGTTGGAATTCTGCCTCTGACATTTACTAGATGCAAGACCATGGTGGAAGGACCTCATTAGTTTCCTCTCCTCCTAAGAAGCCTTGAAATAAAACCTGGTAATGGTAGAGCATCTTTTCTCCTCTCTCTCCAAGTCTAGCAGGCTATTTGACTATCTATTTTTTAAATTTTATTTATTTATTTTATTTTTAAGTTATGAAATAAAACAGAGTAGAAAAAAAGATTCTACATGAAACTACAAATATGCTGTGTACAACTTACTATTCCTTTTAAATTTATGGGAAAATAATGTAAATTTCTTGTTTTCTCTTCTTTCTTCCCTCCTCCTTTACATAGAGAGCAGAGTAAGGTATAAAATGAATAATTTTAATTATGTTAAATTAAAAAGGGTTTGTACAAGACAATTTTCAGTTGAAGAAATCAAAGCCATTTCTAGTCATATGAAAAAATGCTCTAAATCGTTATGGATTGGAGAAATGCAAATTAAGACAACTCCTAGGTACCACTTCACACCTCTTAAATTGCCTATGATGACAGGAAAACATAATGATTAATGTTGGAGGGGATGTGGGAAAACTGGGACACTAACACATTGTTGGTGGAATTGTGAATTGATCCAATTGTTCTGGAGAACAATTTAGAACTATGCCCAAAGGTCTATAAAACTGTGGATACTTTTTGATCCAGCAATGTCTCTACTGAATCTATATCCCAAAGAGATCATAAAAGAGGGGAAAGGATTTCATGTGCAAAATTTTTTTGTAGAACTGGCAAAGAACTGGAAATTGAGTGATGCTCATAAGTTGGGGAACAGCTGAATAACATGGCATATGAATATAATGAAATATTATTGTTCTTTAAGAAATGATAAACAGGATGATTTCAGAAAAGTCTGGAAAGACTTACATGAACTGAAAGCTAAGAGAAATGAGCAGAATCAAAAGAGCATTGTATACAACAAAAACAAGATTATGTGATGATCAACTGTAATGGATGTGGCTCTTTTCAAAATAAGGTGATTCAAGGCAATTCCAAAAAATTTGTGATTGAAAGTGCCATCCAAAACCAGAGAAAGAACTATGGAGACTGAATGTGGATCAAAACATAATATTTTTACCTTTTTGTTGTTGTTTGTTTGCTTCTTTATTTTTTTCCATTCCTCAGGAAATATGGTTATGTACCACCCTCTATTTCTAATTTCAAGGAGGCATATTTCCTGAGTATTGCTAGAGACCTCATTAAACTCTGCTTTCCTACCACTCCAGCTGAATCTTCTAAAGCAAAGTTTCTTAAACTGCGGGTTGTGAAACTGAATGTGGGGGTGACAAAAAATTTGGTAGTAGTAAAATACATCAAATATTACTCCAAGACTGAATTCTTTATGTAAAAATAAACAAGCATATCCATCTTATTAGTATTCAAATTTGCTTTCCTTTTTAATAAATAGTAAAATTATGTTTACTAAAGAATTGTTTTAAAATAAATTTATTTCTATTTCTATTTTTTATTTATAAAATAGGTATACAAATTAAACTTTTACTGATTATAAGTCAGAATTAACTGACTTATTCAGTAAAAGTTTAATTTGTATACCTATTTTATAAATTTATATAACCTGGGTTGCATAAACTTTTTCTACCAAAAAAGGGTTGGCATGGAAAAAGTTTAAGAAGCTCTGTTCTAAATCTATTGGTTACTGTTTGCCAAAGGACAGATAGTTTTTCAGTTTGTTTAGGCTTAATGCTCTATGTTGCTCTGGTCTGCAAGAAAAAAGTACAAAAGGCACTGGGCAGCCAGTAGATGCAAGTTTCTGGGTGTAATTCTGTGTGCTACCTTCTTTTCTCTCCTTATTGATGTAAATACCATATGAGGCACTGTTGTGGGGCTATCCACAGGTTTTGTGGTTTACACAGGGTAAATGGTCCTTTTCTAAAATGTTTTCTTTGTTTGGGCATCCAAAATTTCTAACAATGTCACTGATTGCACAATTTGTAAAACACTACCCCTGAGTTTAGGGATGAAATGAAATCCTGTGGTCAGTTGGCAAATGGTTCAGGAACTTTTGCCCTTATTCCTGGAATCACCAATGACCTACAGACTGACCTTATGACCACTTATCTTCTTTAAGCTTTTGCAAATTGGGCAAGACAGTGCTTGCCTCAAGAGTATGTCGTGGGGATTAATAAGGTTATTCTTGAAAAGTCAAAAAGCTACTGCATAAAGATGAAGTGGCATTATTGTTTCCCCTCAGAAAAGTGAATGAAAATTGAATGAGGAAAAAAAATAACTTGGCCTTTAAAGGGCTATTTTTATTTGCCCAAGGTCATTTAAAAATGTCACTGTTTTATGAAGAATTCAGCTGATTAGCCTGACTCATTCAATGTCTAAAGCCATCTTTATATGTGGAGAATAACTGCAAATTTAACATAACAAAATCTTGTTGCTTTGGATTCTGTTAACTCAGGAAACATAATAATTTGGACAGTCTTTGAGGTTAACTACTCTTTCATTAAGTATGAGTAAAGGGCTTCCTAATCCAAGTAATTGTTCCCCGTTAATAATGTAAACAAAAATTCCAGTGGAATTTTTTCTAGTCACATTTTTAAAGAACTACTGAAGAAAACAATCACTAATTATTCTTCCTGTTCATTAAAGCAGGTCACTTCACTTTTGGAATAAAGAACTCTCACCTTTAGCATCTATGGCTGAGTCAGCTGGGGTAAAGAATATAAAAGCCAAGCCAGCAGAGAAAAGGGCAATCCGAAGACAAGGTCAAGTTACTGAGCAGAAGAGAAAAATTAAGGTATGAGATACCATAGATCCAAGATGTCTTGGCTGACATCTTTATCAGGGTACTGCATTGAAACTTGTGTTGAATTCAACCTAATCTTACCTGTCCAAGCACCAGCTTCTCAGTTGACTTTGGGAAGTACAAAAGGGAACTATCATAGATTATACCTGTTAGCCCAGGTAATAACATTGTCTTTATTTCTGACTGTTCTACAAAACAGAACTACCTACAATTTAATTATCTCCCAAATTGGTATGAATTTGATGGTGTTTTTATTTCTAAAATGGAAAGATTCATGTAATAGCAGGTAAAATGAATCACACTTTTAGAACAGGTTTCTTTTTTTTTCTCCCAAACATATTTCTACATATATTAGCTGCATAAGAAAAATCACATCAAAAGAAAAAAAAAGTGAGAAAGAAAAACACAAAACAAGCAAATAACAAAAATGGTAAAAAAATACTGTTGTGATCCATATTCAATCCCTACAGTCCTCTTTCTAGATACAGATGGCTCTCTCCATCACAAATCTACTGGAATTGGCCTGAATCATCTCATTATTGAAAAGAGTCAAGTAAGACAGGTTTCAATAAAAAAATTGTTTCCTGAATTTTTTAATTGTATAGTGATATTTTAAGGAGAATTTATTCCTTACTACTTCCATTACCAATTTCTTTCTTCCAGTATGTGTCCCTAATCTCCCTTCTCATTATTCTGATTCCATGACTAATAAATACCTTATTACTAATTATATTTAACCATTGTTTAACCATGTTGCATTCATTTTGGTTGTTTAGTATGTTTCACCAAAAAGGATGGGAAAGGGTACCTCATATTTGAGAATTCAATTCAGGTGAGTAGTTTATGGTTCTGCTTTCTGACACTATGGTCCATGGGGTCACGAAGAGTGGGACACAACTGAATGAATGAAAAACAACTAATACTATGTGATGTTCACCATTTACTACTTTTGCACAAACATCATTAGCTCCATGCCTCACACCTCAGGGACTGTTGGTTGCACCCCACTGAGCAGCAAGAGGTAAGATGCTGGGGAAAGGGGTGAGGGGAGGAAAGGGCAGAAAGCAAATTCCCACTGATTAAATGAAAGCTCTTTAGATAGTGGAAAGGATTGAAGAAAAGCCTCTCTCTCCTCTCCCCTCCCCTGCTGCTTCTCCCCTTCTCTCTTCCTCCTCTCCCCCTTTCCCTCACTTCTTCCCTCCTCTCCCCCCCTTTTCCCCCTCCCTCTCTTTTTCTTTTTCTCACTCTCTCACTCTCACATATGTCTACAATTTTTTGTTATTTGTAATCAAATTTTATTTTTTCAGTTATCAAATATTTTTCACCCTCTAACCTTCCATCCTCCATAACTAGAAGAAAAAGAAAAGGAAAACCCTTGTAGGAAATATATAGGCAAGCAAAACAAAACCCCATATTGACCATGTCCAAAAACATGTGTCTCATTCTGTATCTAGAGTTCATCATCTCTCTCAGGAAGTATGTGGTATTCTTTCTCATTAGTCTTCTATAATCATGGCTAATCATTGCACTGATCAATCTTTTTTTTTTTTTCAAATTTTTTTTTAATTAAAGCTTTTTATTTGCATAACATATATATAGGTAGTTCTTCAACATTGACCTTTACAAAGCTTTCCATTACAAATTTTCCCCCTTAGTCCCCTCCCCTAGAGAGCAGGAAGTCCACTACATGTTAATTATGTTAAAATACTTGACAAGTAAAATATATGTATACATATTTCCATACTTATCTTGCTGTGCAAGAACAATCGTATCTACATGAATAAAAAAAATCTGAGAAGGGAAACCCAATGCAAGCAAACACAATATAGAGCATGAAAATTTTATGTTGTAGTCCTCATATCCCTCTCTCTGGGTGTATATGGACTTCTTTACTGAACAATTGGAATTGGTTTGAAACATCTCGTTGCTGAAGAGAGCCATGTCCATCAGAATTGATCATCATATGGACATGGCTCTCTTCAACAATGAAATGTTTCAAACCACCTCCAATTGTTCACTGAAGAAAGCCATATACACCCAGAGAGAGGGATGCGAAATGTGGACCACAACATAACATTCTCATACTCCTTGATTGATGTTTGCTTACATTGTGTTTCCTTTATCTGATATATCGTTTGTGTAGATAAGATTTTTCTTGCACACCAATGATAAGTTTGGAAATATGTATACATATATTCGATTTGCCAATATTTTAACATAATTAACATGTAGTGGATATCCTGCCATCTAGGGGAGGGGTGGGGAGTTGGGGGGAAAAATTTGTAACGGAAAGCTATGTAAGGGTTATTGTTGAAGAATTACCCACACATATGTTATGCAAATAAAATAAAAATTTAAAAATAAATAAATAAATTAATTAATTAATTTAAAAAAAAAAGAATTGATCATCATATAGTATTGTTGTTGCCATATATAATGATCTCCTGGTTCTGCTTGTTTCACTCAGCATCAGCTCATACAATTCTCTCCAGGCCTCTCTGAAATCGTTCTGCTGGTCATTTCTTATAGAACAATAATATTCCATGACATTCATATACTATAATTTATTCAGCCATTCTCCAATTGATGGGCATCCACTCAGTTTCCAGTTTCTAGCCACTACAAAAAGAACTGCCACAAACATTTTTGCACATGCAGGTCCCTTTCCTTCCGATATAATCCCAATAGAAACACTGCTGGGTCAAAGGGTGAACAGATTGATAACTTTTTGAGCATAGTTCCAAATTGCTCTCCAGAATGGTTGGATCCGTTCACAGTTCCACCAACAATGTATCAATGTCCCAGTTTTCCCACACCCCCTCCAACACCTGTCATTATCCTTTCCTGTCATTTCACCCAATCTGACAGGTGTGCAGTGGTACCTCAGAGTTGTCTTAATTTGCATTTCTCTGATCAATAGTGATTTGGAGCAACTTTTCATATGACTAGAGATGGTTTTAATTTCATCATCTGAAAATTGTCTGTTCATATCCCTTGACTATTTATTGATTGGAGAGTGGCTTGAATTCTTATAAATATGAGACAACTCTCTATATATTTTAGAAATGAGGCCTTTATCAGAACCCTGAAATGTAAAGATGATTTCCCAATTTGTTGCTTCCCTCCTAATCTTGTCTGCATTAGTTTTGTTTGTACAATAACTTTTTAACTTAATATAGTCAAAATTATCTATCTGATGTTCAGTTAAAAGTTCCAAATCTTCTTTGGACATAAATTTATTCCATCTCCACAGGTCCTCTAATTTGTTTATAATATCACTCTTTACATCTAGATTATGAACCCATTTAGATCTTATCTTGGTATGTGTACTGATCAATCTTTAAAAGGTTTTTTTTTAATCATAGTCTGAATTGTTCTCCTGATTCTGCACATTTCACTTTTCTTTAGTTCCTAAAAATTTTTTGTGTCTCTTTCAATATGCCATAGTGTGTCAACATGTCTATTTTCCTACAGCCCTTCCAATATTTTCCATTTTCCATTTTGTCAACTTTGCCAATATGATGCATGTGAGGAGGAACCTCAGTTGCTTAAGAACAGCCTGTTCTTATCCTTTGACTAATTATAAGTAAGAGTTGTGGTATTTTTTCCTAATGGTTCATGAATGAGTTAATTTAAGGAAAAGTATTATCAATTTGATAGAATTCTCTTGTAAATCCCTTGAGAAAAGAGTTTTTTTTCCTTACAGCTTTTAAAGCTAATACAGTTTCCTTTCCTGAAATTAGAATATTTAAAATCTGTATTTGACATCTTGTTTACTTTGGTATTTTATCTTTATAAATGATCTTATATGTTCAGTGGTCTGCAAATGATACTTAGTATTTATGCTTTTTTAACATTCATTTTTAATTTCTCAATGTTCAAATACATGTTATATTTTTATAAAAGTATCATATGATGCTGAAAATTATGTATCTTAAATTTTCCCTTTAAAAGATGCCGTAAGTCTTTCAGTTCTAAATTCTCCAAGAGTTTAAAAAATTCTTTGTTTTCCATTTTGTTTTTTTCTGTTAGATTTGTCTAGCTCTGAGAGGAAATATTAAACTCTTATAGTGCAACCAATTATATGTTTTATTATTCCTTCATGAATTTAGATGATATGTCATTTGGTATGTATGTGTTCAGAAATGATTTTGATTCATTGCTATGTAGCTTCTTTAGAGTAGAAGTTTATAATCTTTTTCATGTTGGACCCCTTTGGCAATCTAATAAAAACTATTGTTCCTTATTGAGAATAATATTTTTAAGTATTCAAAATAAAATACATGAAATTCCAAAGGAAAATAATTATATTTAAATAAAATTATCAACATATTTTAAAAAGTTGTCAACAAGGGGCAGTTAGGTGGCACAGTAAATAGATCACCAGGCCTGGAGTCAGGAAGACTCATCTTCTTGAGTTCAAATGTAGTTTCAGACACTAGTTGTGTGACTCTGGATAAGTCACTTTATCCTGTTTACCTCAGTTTCCTCATCTATAGAATGAACTGAAGAAGGAAATGGAAAATCACTCCATTGTCTTTGCCAAGAAAACTCCAAATGGGGTCAGGGAGTTTTGGTCATGATTGAAATGGCTGAAAAAAACAAGTCAACAAGCTCTTTTTTTGGTGAGGCAAGAGGGGTAAAGTAGCTTGTCCAGGATCACACAGCTAGTAAGTGTTAAAAATTTAAACTCAGGTTTTCCTGACTCTAGGGCTGATGCTCTATCCACTGTATTAACTAGCTGCCCCAACTAGCTTTTCTATTAAGTACATTCTATGTGGCAGGTACTGTGCTAAGCATCAGTGATACAAGGAAAGGCAAAAATAGCATCCACACTGATGCATCTTATATTCTTGTTATTTGTTCTTTATTCCAAAGAGGACCTGGCGATGTCTTGATTTAAACTTGAACCAGATTTAAGTGAGGCAGAGTTGCACAGTGTCATCAGTCTCACTCTTTAAGAGTCATTGAAGTCCAGTGTCAGGACAAAAGTCAGGATGAAGGCAATGGCCCAGGATGCTGTGGATGACCTTGGTGTCTTTCATTTCTGACCAAACTCTAAGTGCTCCATAACCTCTGCTTCAGCTGTCTTCATGGTCATTAGAACAACTACTTTTCTTCATTCCATTGGGGTAAGTCTTCACATGCATGGGGTTGAGATCCCCTGAACTCACCAGTGGTTACCCTCAGCCTGGGTTTGTCCCATCTGCCAAGATGGTTTTACTGAGGTATAACTATGCCACAGGAGACAATTAAGTGCCAGGTGGACACTAAAGATGGATGAGCAGCCCTGAAAAGAACTCAGCAATTGCTCACACCAAATGTGTTCATCTTCCTTGAATACCTACCCATCCCTTAACATTCTAATGAGGGAGAAAAAAGTAAAAGCATCCTTCTACATACAAAGAACATTTAGAGGGTAAATTAGAGGTAAACTTTTAGGGAAAGCATTAGTATTGAGGGGAACTGGGGAAGGTCCCTCGAAGAAGGTAAGATTTGAATATCTCTCCTCCCCTTACATTCTAGTGGGGGAGAAAAATGAAAACAACCTTCTATAAACTGAGGAAGGTCTTTTGAAGAAGATAGGATTTAAACTAAGACTTAGTTGAGGGAAAGGAAATCAGGAGGAAGAACATTTAAGGGATGAGGGAAAATCAGTGAAAATGCAGACTCAGGAGGTATAAATGTCCTGTGTGAGTAAAAGCAAGGAGGCTAATGTAACTGGATCATAAATTATGCAGAGGGAGAGCAAAGTATAAGAAAAAAGGAAAGGTTTATAGATACCCCACCCGGGGCAGCTAGGTGGCGCAGTGGATAGAGCACCAGCCCCGAAGTCAGGAGGACTTCATTTCAAATCTGGTCTCAGATACTTAACATTCCCTAGCTGTGTGATCCTGGGCAAGTCACTTAACCCCAATTGCCTCAGGAAAAAAAATAGATACCCCACCCCCTATCTCAGGTCAAGAACCCCACCTTTAAATTATGTTATTATAATTTCTAAAAATATATATCATGATTTTATAAATTTTTATTTTTGTTGTGTTGGGTTGCTAGTTTACAATTCCTGCTTTTAAAAATTCTTTGAAAATTTGAAGTTATTGTTCACTCATTTCGGTCACGTCTTGCCTCTTCGTGACCCCATTTGGGGTTTTCTTGGCAAAGATACTGGAGTGGTTTGCCATTTCCTTCTCCAAAGTCTAAAGTCACAGTTTTTTACTTGGGTTCCAAAGACCCCTTCATGGATAGATTTCAGAGTGTCTGTGAACTTGGATGGGAAAATTACATCTTAAATTTTATATAATTTATTTCTTTTTTAGTACTATGTATTTTATTTTATGCATTTAAAAACATTGTTCTCAGAAGAGGTCCATGGTACAGAATAGGTTGAGACTCCTTGGTCTAAAGGATTGGATGAACTTCAGCATTCCTCAGACTATCAAGCATTCATGAGATGCTGAAGTAGCTTCTTCATATCTTTAGCAGTGCTTCATTGCTGGAAGGGATAATGTTCCATCCTTCACTGGAATTTGGCTTGCTGTGAGCAAGCATTCTTAGGAAAATGAATTTTCCACACTTATGCCCTGTGCAGCATAGACTTAATCTAGCAGGTGTAGGAGCAGCTTCACTGAGTCATGTGGCTCCTGCATTTTTCAGGAAGCACAAAGACTTTTCACATTTTTTTTCATGTTTTACCAGCTGCTAAGTTAATGAACACATCACAGATATCTCTTAAATGTCACCTGGACATACTGGTCCTTTTAAAACAAATGATGTTAAAGCTTTAACTTTACAAATAAAAGAAATTTCTCAGGTGCTGAATGTTATTGCCACAGATGTGCTGGAGAACCCAGAAATTATTTCTGTGGACCAAAGCTGTCACTGTTTTTAAAATTTTCAATTTCAGTGTACACTGGGAAACCAAAATAGAATTCTGAACCATTTTGATAACATTAGCTGCATCTTAGAACTTGGTGATATAAAAATTAATCATCTTTTTAGTTTTAATTTAATTTATTTTTTTAGTTAGGTTAAAGGGCTTTGAACATATAAGAAAGTATAATTAAAGGTGTTCTTATTAATGTTTTCTCTTTTTCTATTTGAAAAATTATAGAAAAGTTGAAAATTTTCATCAATGAGAAATGGTAGAAGAAATATATAATTTCATTTCAAAGCAATGGACTTTCAGTTTTGTCTGAAAAAGACTATTTTTGTATACAGGTAAAAGGAATTTTCAATTTTCTTAAACTGATATAAGCCAGGGAAGTGAAGTTTTGCAAGAACTCACATTGGAATTTGAATTACTTTCTGTTTCTGCTCTCATGGCTATATAACTGAATGAACAAAAAAGAGCTGCCAATAATTTAGCTATAAAATAAAGAATTCTGTTGAAAAGCATAAAGCTTCAAGCACCAGAAACACAGTTTACTGCTTCACAGAATCAGCAATAACTCTTGATCTTTGCCAACTGATAAATAACTTCACTGTTGAGGGAGTGCTTGCTAAACACAGAAACAAAATTATGTGTTTTTAAAACTTTCCCTATGAATTCTGTATCATGTGAAATTACTATCAGCAAAATGGCAATAGAAATATTGAGTTGGCTCAATGGATAGACTACTTACTGACCTGAAATCAGAAACACTTGAATTAAAGTCTGACCTTAGACATTCGCTGGCTGTATGACTCTGGGTCAGTCATTTAACCTCTTCTCTATCAATTTCCTCCTCTGTAAAATGGGGACAATAATAGCATTTACCTTTCAGGTTTGTTATGGGGGTAAAGTGAGATAATATTTATAACTTTAAGGTGACAGACAAATGCTAGCTATTATTATTATAAAGTGAAAACAAAAAAATTGTTTCAGATTGGTGGTATAAGATAGAATATTAAATCTAAGTATACTTTTTATTGAATATGATAATGAAAAGCACATTGATCTTGATATTAATGACTTTGTTGTTTTTGTTTGTTTATTTGTTTTTGCTGAGGCAATTGGGGTTAAATGACTTGCCCAGGGTCACACAGCTAGGAAGTGTTATGTGTCTGAAGCCGAATTTGAACTCAGTTCCTCCTAACTTCAGGGTTGGTGCTCTGTCCATTGTACCAACTAGCTGTCCCTATCAATGACTTTTTAACATAAATTAATGCAAAGTCATTTTTATTATAAGTAATTTAAATTGTAAACAAATTACATTTGTAAGCAACATTAAATTTTGTTTTTTCTGCTCATGATTTTTAAACTTAATAGTATTTTATTTTTCAAATTACATATAAAATAGTTTTCAACATTTATTTTTGTAAGATTTTGTATACTAATTTTTTTTCTTTCTTCCTCCTTTACCTCTCCCCTCCCCAAGACAGCTTGCATTCTGATATAGGCTATACATGTACAATCATTTTAAATATTATAAAATTAAATTTTCAGTGCGTGCAAGTGTGTCAGTAGTTAAGACAGGTGACAATGACATCTGATTCCAATCTCTTCTCAAAACCAGTGAGTAAAAACAGGCCTATATAAGACCAAAAAAGATTTGTTAAATGGTTCTACTGATGGTAGTGATTTTTAGACTAGCTATCTTAGTTCAGAAGAATCCAGAATAAATAAATATGCAGAACAATTGAGATGAATGGATTATGTGGCAGAGCAAGACAGTGTCACATAATCAGAAGAGTCCTTGCTTTGCAGTTGGGACTATCTTTGCAATGGAGAATTGGAAGCTTGGTGTTTATGCTTGCATAGAAAAATTTGCATGACAAGACTTGAATGGTGTGTGTGTGTGTGTGTGTGTGTGTGTGTGTGTGTGTGTGTGTGTGATTAAAGGCTAGTGGCTCAGAGATAAAGAGTTCTATGGGATTTCTTTGGCAAAGTCTCCTAAAATGGGTTTGTTGCCATAGGATACATATAAAGAAATTAAGTAGTAGGTTTACGGATTTTCTAACCCTAAATTAGATAGAGGTTTTGAAAAAGTTAGGGATTCTCCTGGCAGGAAGAAGTAAGTTTTAAAAAATCAGACAATTAGACAAGCCTAAGGGCACAATGATTGGCTTTTGATCCTTTCCAGTGTGGTGACTTCTAAATTCCCCAGTGACTAAAGAACCATCAGACAATCTTTGCCAGGGAGAGGCTTTCCAGGCACTCTATCTCTAGGAGTGATCAGGAGAGACAATAAAGAGCAATCATCAGAGGACATTGACAGTCTATAGGTAAAGGGGGTTCCCTCATTATAGTAAAGGTTTTCCTCTAGATATAAAAATATTGCATGAATACAAAGAACAGGAGTTATCCATCAACTCTCATTCTTGCTCTGCAACAAATCCACCTTTTTTCAGTCCTACATTTTTCTGATGACATCCTTTATTTTGCCTTTCCTGCATTAACTTGCAAAATGTTGCTATCTGTTAGTGTCTATCATATTCTTTTCCATTGTCATTTGATTGACTTTAATTATTTTGAGATCAGCATACTTTGGGTCACCTCCAGTAAGCATCATTGAAAGAATATGTAAAGAGCCATAAAAGGTGGGTCTTTGTTTTAGGGAGAAGCTTGGGATCATTGAAAGCATTAAGTAATTTCCCAAAGGAAATTCTGCCTACTGTACCTTCTTTTCTCTTCATTGTTCATGATGAAAGTACTGATGATCCAGGATTTTTTGCTAAACCATACAAATAAGAAAATAAAGGTCAAGATATAAAACCAAGTTCAAATATGTATAGATAGCTACACAGAGACTTACATGATTTCTTTGTTTACATTCTCAGAAGCTTTTCTATTCATTTCAAGTTCCTTATAAAACAACTGTTTTGTAAAGTGGTTTATTATATGCTGCTATGAGTTTATGAGATGGAATTCTTGTCATGTGATATGAGCAGTATAATGGAGGCAGTGTGGTATGATATAAAGAGTGTTGTCCTTTAAACTGAGGCCCTGGGTTCAAATCCTAAGTCTGATGCTTATTACATGTATGATATTTTTTTTTCAGTCATTTTCAGCTCTTCATGACCCCTTTTGGGGTTTTCTTGGCAAAGATACTGGAGTGCCATTTCCTTCTTCAGTTCATTTTTCAGATGAGGAAACTGAGGCAAACAGGGTTAAGTGACTTGCTCAGGGTCACACAGCTAGTAAGGGTATACGGTCAGATTTGAATTCAAGTTTTCCTGACTTCAGCTCTGGCACTCTATCTATACTACCATCTATCTATCTTGAGGTGATTGATTATGTCCGGTTATCATTGAGGTCTCTGGTATTCCCCTGTGACACTTCTTTGTAGACCAGATGGTTTCTGAGGTCCCCTCTCACTATCAAATTCTTTGATTCTGGTTTCTCAAGTAGCCCTGTTTTCTACCAGCTCAGTCATCCATTCAATCCTTTTTTTCTAGTAAATTTATTTATTTATTTTTAATATACATTGCTTTATGAATCATTTTGGGAGAGAAAAATCAGAGCAAAAGGGAAAAAGCCATCAGAGAGCTTAAACAAAAAACAGAAAAAAAGAAGTGAACATAGCATATGTTAATTTATATTCAGTCTCCTTAGTTCTTTTTCTGGATGCAGATGCTATTTTCTGTCCAAAGTCTATTGGGATTACTTTGGATCACTGAACCACTGAAAAGATCCAAGTCTTTCATAGTTGATCATTGCACATTCTTGGTGTTATCTTGTACAATGTATTCCTGGTTCTGTTTAGCTCACCATCAGTTCATGTAAATCTTTCCATGCCTTTCTAAAATCAGCTTGTTTGTCATTTTTCATAGAACAATAATATTCTATTACTTTTATATACCATAACTTGTTCAGCCATTCCCCAATTGATGGATATCTACTCATTTTCCATTTCTTTGCTACTTCAAAAAGAGCTGCTACAAACATTTTTGTACATGTGGGTCCTTTTCCCCCCTTTATGATCTCCTCAGGAATCCCAAGGAAATAGTGTGTAGCTGTCTAGACCCAATAATGGTACTGCTGGGTCAAAGGGTATGCACAGTTTTATAACCCTTTGGATATAGTCCTGAATTGCTCTCCAGAATGGTTGGATTATTTCACAACTCCACCAGCAATGAATCCTACATCCCCTCCAACATTTATCATAATCTTTTTCTGCCATGTTAGCCAATCTGAAAGGTCTGAGTTGGTATCTCAAAGTTGTTTTAATTTGCATTTCCCTAATCAATAGTGATTTAGAGCATTTTTTCATATAACTATGGATAGCTTTAATGTAGTCATCTGAAAATTGTCTACTTATATCCTTTGACCATTTATCAATTGGGGAATGACTTGTATTCTTATAAATTTGAGCATCCATTTAATTCTAGTTAGATTTGGAAATGGTTTGCCATTTTTAATGTTGGGGTCAAATCTTACTGCCATCTCTGAAGATGTTATTGTTTGGCAGTAGGAATGCCATAGAAAGCAGGATCAGAAATATCAGCTTCTTTACTTCAGCAATGAAACACTCACAAACCATTTTGCTGGGGCATTTTCTTAGCTTTTGTAATTTTACAAATATAAGGTTAAATTCAGGGGCTCATTGAGCTGGGCTGGGAGAATATAAGATAGGGGATATCTGGAGTTTTCCTTTAAAGCTGAAAAATGTGTTTGCCTGAGGGTTTCATTCAAGTCAACAGGCAAGTGAAGAAGCACCAAAAGAGCTTTGCTCATAGTTGAAAAGCCCCCTATTCCTTCCCCCTCCTTCCCCTCCTTCCCCTGCACAAAGAAAGAGCTAAAAGAAGAAAGAAACAAAAAGGAAGTTAGATGTGCTGGGACTTCCCTAATGAATCTCTCCACCCACATTACCATGGGAAGAAAATATGATCTGGAAAACAAGTGTTAGCTTGGATTTTAACTCTTAACAAGCCGAATCACATCTTCTTCCTA
Source organism: Myrmecobius fasciatus (assembly GCA_023553655.1). Lineage (NCBI taxonomy): Eukaryota > Metazoa > Chordata > Mammalia > Dasyuromorphia > Myrmecobiidae > Myrmecobius > Myrmecobius fasciatus. Next base: position 70,786 of record JAJPUD010003622.1, read on the forward strand.
GGAGAAATTTGCAAAAGTTCAAAGGGTTTGGCTGAAGTTAGCATTGTGTGTGAAGGGGTTTATAGAAATCTTGCAAGATATTTTGGAGAAAGGGGACCTAGTACTGGAATGTCCTGGTAAGGAAACCCCTTTCACCACTACAGACCTGTGCCTTCTATGCAATGTGAAACAAGAGCTGTCTCCAGAAAATAGGGAACACATAATCAGGATGAGATATCTGAGGTCTTCCAAGGAGACTCTATCTACTTCACCATGATTCTTCTTTGCTCTGGAAATACTCCTTGTTCAAACAGTAGAGAGGAGAGTCTCCCAGCAGTCATTGCTCCTGTGTTAGCCCCCAAACCTGCAAGCCTTACAAAAGCTGTCTGGGCAGTGGTAACGTCTGCTTCATAGATCTTGATTTGGAGTCAGAAGAATGGGTTTGAATCCCATCTCTGATACTTTTTCCCTTTGAGACCTTAGACAGTTTATTTAGATCCTTTGTACCTCAGTTTTGTCATCTGTAAAATGAGAGAATGGGGACTAGATGACTTTTAAGGTCCTTTCAAGCTCAAAATTTATGATTTTATGAATGTGGAAATTAAGAGGTCTTTTCTTTTCCTTGCTCTACAGTTCTGGCTATGTTCCTCCCTCTCTTTCTGACTGCCTCCTCTCTTCTCCTCTCTTCTCCTCTCTTCTCTTTTCTTCTCCTCTCCTTTTTTCTCCTCTCTTCTCCCTTTTCTTTTTCTCTCTTTTTTCCCTCCCTCCCTCCCTCCTTTCCTTCCTTCCTTCCTTCCTTCCTCCCTCCCTCCCTCCCTTCCTCCTTCCCTCCCTCCCTTCTTTCCCTTCCTCCCTCCCTCCCTCCCTCCCTTCCTTCCTTCCTTCCTTCCTTCCTTCCTTCCTTCCTTCTTCTTTCCTTCCTTTTTTTCTTCCTCCAGGGTTGAGGTACAGTTGTAGAGTAGAAGATGCAGAGATAAATTGTTTCCTTTCTTCTTTTTGTTTGGTCCTTTCAAAACTAGATAATAGCAAACATTCTTGTAGTTGTAATAATAGACTTCAAGATCAAATATAGAAGTTAAAAATTTCATTTACTATTTTGTTTAGTCTGATGCCCATTAATGAAATCTGACTCCCATTAACATTAAACCAAGAATTCTATTGCCATTGTGTGACTTTGGGCAAACTATATAACTTTGTACAAGTGCCTTTTCTTATCTGGATGGAGCTCAAGTTCCTTATTTTTAAATAAAGGAATTGAAATAGGTGATTTTGAAAGCCCCTTCCTGCCCTGACAGTCTCTGCATTTAGTGAAGGGTCTTGGGACAAAGAATTAGACTACATACTCTCAGCTGGAATAAAAGAAGATCCCGATATCTTTGGCATCCACAGAACTGTTTTGCTGAGTTCAGCCTTTAGGGAGAACCCACATGCTTTGTTCTTTCCACATCTGGTAGAGGTCACAAGTGAAAATGTGTTAAATTGTCTAGTCCAAGTTCCCATTGGAGAGCATTATCCAACAACGGCCAGATTTGGCATGATTTGTAGCCAAGGCTTAGGAAAGGCTCAGACCTGAAAGACCAGCCGAGTGTTGCCAGGCAGATGGAGGCCTATTGGCAAGCTTCTTCGAGGAAAACCCATTCATTGGGCTCTACTTAAGTATGCCTGCAAGAAACCACTCAGATAAAACATCTCACTCCGTGGGATTTTGCTGCCCAGTTTCACACACAATGCTGAGGATGCAATTTATCTTTTCCACTTGTCTCAGAACACAGAAGGATTTTTCCTTTTCAAGCAGCAGATCTGCAACTTCAATTATCAGACAAACCCTCTTTGATGTTGGGATATTGATTCAGTCAAATAGTAAATTTTCCCTGTGCTAAAACACAGACCTAACTGAGTTTGTCAAGGACAAATACTGAAGATGAATTATCTCTGCTTTGATCTTCGAGCTTCTGCTGTCTGCTTTGATATGGGGAATTGTTGTAATAAAGGACCTTCCCAAACAGGACCAGCCTGTTTTCAACAGTATCCTCTGTATGATGCTACCTCTTGGTGTTTTTTGGTGTGTTTCTTTAAAAATCTATTTACTGATGGCAAGCTACACATGAAAGATTAGGTGTTATAACAAGGTCAGTTTCCTTCTGAATAGGACACCTGACTTTGTTATTTTAAGGACTCACATCTCCACACTTACTTGCTAACAGAAGCATTTCTGAAAAATAAAATAGTATGGAAATCAAATTTTGTAAACTAAATACAGATAAGTAAAGTATCTGTAATTTCATCATCTGGGGGATTTCCCCCATAACTTCACAGAATATTCCTAGGGAGCATGTTTGAGGCAAAATGAAGTTAACCAACTTGTCCAACTGGTAAGCATCAGGCAAGATTTGAATCCTGGTTTTGCTCACTTCAAACCAGTACCTGAGGGGTTCTTAAATTTCAAGGAACCCATGACCCCAAAGGAGGAAAAATTCTTTCTTTTTACTAACCTGTAATGGAAACTTAGCATTTCCTTTAGTTGTATGAAAGCATTATAAGCTTCATCCAATTGCCAATGGAATCCATGACAATGAAGACAGTTAAGTAACCTTGTACCACATCAGAAATAGATCAAAGATTAAATTGTATCACCTAACACAATTCTATAATAGGGTCAGAAAAAGAAAAAGGAAAGGGAACAATCAAAACTTACTATGTGCCAGAAACTGTGTGAAACACTTTACTTATGTCTTTTTTAATTCTCACAAAAACCTGGAAGGAAGGCACTGTTATTATAGAAATTTTTATAGTTGAGGACCTATGGAAGCAAAGGGTAAGTGATGGTCCAAGTCATATAGCTAGTAAGTGTCTCAGGATAGATTTGAACTTGGATCTCCCTAATTTCAAGTGCAGGGCTGTATCCATGATCTCATCTAGTTTAAGCATCAGCTAATTTCAACCCCTTCATGTTAAAGATAAGAAAATGGAGTCCTACAGAAGTCAGTGACTTCACAGCAAGCATATCTGTAACTAGAACTTAGACTGCCTGTTCTCACAAGAGCTTGTTCCTTTATAACGAGGTAGTTTTGAATTTAAAGGGCAGCTAGGTGACACAATGGATAGAATGTCAGGCCTATAGTTCAGGAAGACTTTTCTTCCTGAGTTCAAATTTAGCTTCAGATACTTACTAGTTGTGTGACTGTGGGTGAGTCACTTAACTATATTTGTTTCAGTTTCCTCATCTGTAAATAATCTGGAGAAGGAAATGGCAGACCATTCTAGTGTTGTTGTCAAGAAAACCCCCGGGGACAGTTGGTGGCTCCATGGGATCATGAAGAGTCGGACATGACTGAACAGCAACAAAACAACTGTGATCTATTGTTATCAGCAAATTGAATAGATTAGTGAATGGTACAATTGTCAAGAATCATTCTTCTAGAAGTCAGGAGACTTAGTGTGTAGAAGTAAGCAAATAATTTTTTTTCTATTACATAATCTATTTTCTCTGCTTCTTTAAAGCAAACTGAATGGTTTTTTGATGTTTCATATTCTAACTGGACTTTATCTTATCTTCAGATAAATCTTTTCTTCAACAGAGACAGCACAAGAGGGTCTCAGTTTTCCTCATCTGTGGCTCCATCTGTATGTAAAACAATACTTGTGCTACCTGCCTTATGGAGCTTTTATGAGTAAAGTGTTTTGTAAGCCTAAGGTTCAATCTAATTATTTTTTTCTCATGTTGAATTAAATAATTTGACAAACATTTTTCAAGTGACTGTTCAAACCACTGTGTCACACTTTGTAGGGATACAAAAGACCAAAAAAGAAAGGAAAGAAAAAAAAAGGAAAGACAAGGAAAAAAGAAGAGTTTATAGCAAATTTACCACTGAAGTCAGCGTGATGTAGGTTGATCAAATTGCATTTAGTTAATTAATTGATTTGTTTATTTTTGTTTCCATTGTTTGATTTTTGACTTATGTATTCTCATAAAGGTCTCTGCTTTGGGGAACACTATATAACCATTGGAGTCTCCACTGAGGGAATTTTGTGTGATTCCTATTCCTCCACAAATGAAAAAAATCACCTTTCTATGGCTTCTAACCTTCCAGGCCTCTCCCTTTCCAGAAGTCTGGTGCCTGCTTTCCTGCATCATCCCACTCAGGCTTCTTAGAGTTTCATTGATTCCTTTTTTATCCCAGTCCCATAAAGGGCTTGAGAACCACCAAAGTCCCATTGGAATGACCAGAAAAGCTTTGAAAGTTGGGAAAAGGAGAGGGAGATTCCTTGAATTAACCTGATAATGCTGAAGGCTCTTTGGCTACTCAGAGTCAAAAGGCTCCAGGTGGGACCCTTCACCCTTTCTAGATGTGTGGTCCCACAAATGACTCAGTTCAACTCAGCCCTTCACCTTCAATCAGCAACAGCTTTGACTGAAGTAGGTATTGGAGCTGCAAGAAAGCAGGAGGAGTGCTGGTTGCTTCCCCAGATTTGGGTAGAGGGGCAGCAGTTCTTAACGAGGGGAGATTTAGATAGAGTTCAGAGGGGATTGGTTTGTGATATGTGTTTGTCCATTATTTTTAGGTTTTCTCCCTTTTCTGTGGACCCTCTTGGATTAAAAGATTGTTGTTGTTCAACTTTTTCAGTCATGTCTGACTCTTCCTATCTCCATTTGTTTTTTGTTTGTTTGCTTGTTTGTTTTGCTGAGGCAATTGGGGTTAAGTGATTTGCTCAGGTCCACACAGCTAGGAAGTGTTAAGTGTCTGAGACTAGATTTGAACTCAGGCCCTTCTGACTTCAGGGCTGGTGCTCTATCCACTGTGCCACCTAACTGCCCCCATTTGGGGTTTTCTTAACAAAGATAATGGAGCAGTTTTCTATTTTCTTCTCTAACTCCTTTTTATGGATGAGGAAACCGGGGGAAAGAGAGTTAAGTGACTTGCCCAGGAAAATACAGCTAGAGAATGTGTGAAACCAGATTTGAATCCAAGAAGATGAATCTTCTGATTCCAGGCCTGGCATTCTATCCCTTGCAGTCACCTTACTGCCCATTAGATTAGCACATAGTAGGTACTTAATAAATGTTTATTGAATTAAATCAATTTGTGGTACTGCAGGAGTTTATAAAAGTCAGTCATTCTCTTCTCTTTTGTCCATTCCCAAGATAATCTCACAATTCTGGATTTGTTTTTATTCTTCCTCCCCAGTCTGATGTTCTCCTCTCCATCCTCATTGATCATGGAATTTGTCTCATTTCTACTTTGAAACTTTGCTAACAAACAGACAATTTTCAGATGATGAAATTAAAACCATCTCTAGTCATATGAAAAGTTGCTCCAAATCACTATTGATCAGAGAAATGCAAATTAAGACAACTCTGAGGTACCACTACACACCTGTCAGATTGGCTAAAATAACAGGAAAAGATAACAATGAATGTTGGAGGGGATGTGGGAAAACTGGGACACTAATACATTGTTGGTGGAACTGTGAACGGATCCAACCATTCTGGAGAGCAATTTGGAGCTATGCTCAAAAAGTTGTCAAACTGTGCATACCCTTTGACCCAGCAGTGTTTCTACTGGGCCTATATCCCAAAGAGATCTTAGAGGAGGGAAAGGGACCCACCTGTGCAAGAATGTTTGTGGCAGCCCTTTTTGTAGTGGCTAGAAACTGGAAACTGAATGGATGCCCATCAATTGGAGAGTGGCTGAATAAATTATGGTCTATGAATGTTATGGAATATTACTGTTCTGTAAGAAACGACCAGCAGGACGATTTCAGAGAGGCCTGGAGGGACTTGCATGAACTGATGCTGAGTGAAACGAGCAGAACCAGGAGATCATCATACACAACAACAACAGTATTACATGATGATCAATTCTGATGGACATGGCTCTCTGCAACAAAGAATTGTCTCAAACCAGTTCCAATTGTTCACTGAAGAAAACCATATACACCCAGAGAGAGGGAAATGAAATATGGACCACAACGTAACATTTTCATGATCTCTATTGACATTTGCTTGCATTGTGTTGCCTTTCTCTGATTCTTTTTTTTTCTTGTAGATAGGATTTTTCTTGCATAACTTCTCAAGCATTTCAACATTATTAACATGTGGACTTCCTGCCATCTGCCATCTAGGGGAGGGGAGGGGACTGGGGGTAAAATTTGTAATGGAAAGCTTTGTAAAGATTAATGTTGGGGAACTACCCATATATATGTTATACAAATAAAAAGCTTTAATAAAAAAAAAAAAAAGAAAAGAAACTTTGCTAACAGCTCCAGACCAATTCTTAGGGCATGATTTGAATTCAGGTCGTCCTGACTTCAAGTCCAACATCACTGTGTCACCTCCCACCATTTCTCTCTGTCTCTCTCTGTGTCTTTGTCTCTGCCTCTGTCTCTCTCTGTGGGTCTTTCTTTTTACCTTGGTTCCCTACTTAGATTGTATCTAAAAGCAAGATGGGTTCTTTTTCTGTTATAGTATTTGCCACATCATAGGCCTGGAGTTCATAGCTTGCTACTGTATCCTATTAATCCTTTAGGTTTGCAAAGTGCTTTCCTTGCACTAACACTTTGAAGCAGATAACAAGTATATTATCATCTCCATTTTCCAGCTGAGGAAATTAAGGCTCTAGTGAAATTGACTTACCAATGCTCACATGGCTAATAAGTATCATAGTCTCATTATAACCCTGGTATCCTCTTCCATTACTCTTTCCACTACACCTCATTGCCTCTCAGTGGTTCAGTTCTAGAGGGTATTTGTTTAAGATTTAGTGGGCTAGAGGGATGATATATATCTTTCTTCTTCTTTTTTTTTTAAATTTGTACAAAATAAATCCTCTTTTATTCTGAACTTGGCCTCAAGTACAGTGAGCCTTTGGACATAGAAAGGAGAAGGGAGAAAGGGTTGTCCATGAAACAGTGACTCTCTGAAGAGTAGATTTTGCATCCATTTTTACACAGAGACATCTCTCCATTATATCATAAATTCTTGGAGAACAAGTATTATGGGACTGGGTCCTGTGGATGTGTTTCTGAATAATCCACTGGGATAGGTAGGTGGTGTAATGGATAGATTACTGGGTAATTACTGGGATAGATTACAAGAAGACCTGAGTTCAAAATTGGTCTCATTCATTTCCTTGTGGTGTGATCCTGGACAAATCACTTAATTCTGTTTACCTCAGTTTCCTCTTCTGAGAAATGACCTGGGGAAGGAAATGGCAAGAAAACCCCAAAAGAGACCATAAAGAATTGGACATAGTTAAAATAACATACAAAATTTATTTAATACAGACTATATGCAAAATACCATGCTGAACTTAGAACTAATGAGGGAAATAACCTTCATGAAAGGAGGAATAGCATGATACGGTGGAGAGTGAATCAGTCAACAAGCATTTATTAAGCACTTACTGTATGCTAGGCAAGGTTCAAAGTACACTAGGAGCAGCAGGGTGGCTGGAAAAGAAAAACAAAGGAAGTGGAAATCAGTCTTTGTCCTCTAGGAACTTACATTCTAATGGGGGGAGGGGAAGATAAAACACACCAAGGATCTCTAAGAAGAGGGAGAGGATGGTAGAGAAAATCCCAAATGAGGCTGGAGTACAGCTTGGATAGGAAAGAGATTGTGGGTGACCTGCACCTCCTCATTAAAATAGAGGTACTGTGTGCAGTAAGATAACTGTGTAGATATGTATACATGTATTATATTTGTCATATAATTTATCCTATCTAGCATGTATTGGATTACCTGTCATCTAGGGGTGGGGGGTAGGGGGAAGGAAAGGAAAAGTTTGGGAAAAAAAAAGTTTTTTTGCAAAGGTCAAAAAAAAAAAATAGAGGTACTGTAAAGAGCCATCCAGAGGAAGGGGTTGCAAGGGTGGAGGGTCCTTCCAATGTGTATGGTAGAGAAAGTCCTGTGGAGATAAGTCAGCAGTGTTTCCTGTTCAGAAATGAAGAGATAGGGCACTGGACTTGGAGCCAGGAAGACATGTTCAAATTCAGCCTCAGACATTTAAGAAGCTGTGTTATTCTGGCCTCTCTGGGCCTCAGCTTCCTCAATTGCATTATAAGGGACACACACACACATATGTGCACATTATATGTTCATGTGTATATGAAGTATACATTTACATAGTAGATATTACACAATATTACACATTATACACACATTCCACTGAGCATACATTCACACAGGTGTGCATTTATGTGGGAGCATGCCTGTGTGCACAGTGCATATATGTTACTTATATATGTGAACTCTGCAATACATATTAAATATATGTTACATTATATATTATACCTGCACATTACATTATGTACATGTATATTTGCATGTATATATAGTTGTGTGTATAAATACATAGGATTCATATGTCTATTTGGATTATACACATACATATTACACATACACAATATATTATGCATGTATATGTGCATATATCTATGTATATCTCTCTACTTATATACACATGCCTATTATACATATATATGTTTGAATTACTCATATTTAATACTACATATACATACTACATTATATATTACAGATACACATTGTATTATGTGTGTATATATATATGCACTGCATATGTGTATGTATATTCATGTATACATAAACACACATGCATATATTCATGTGTGTTTTGAATTACACAGAAACACATTACATATACACATCACATTATGTGTATGTGTATATGTGTATATGCATGCAGTGTGTGTGCATATGTATTGTGCATGCATGCAAGCATACAATCACACATATCTTACATATAGTATTCTAGGTCCCTTGCAGTGCTAGAGTTATTTTGGTATATGTTTCTAAATTTAAGAATACCTCAGAGTGGGGACATGAGGATGGACTATTACTACTGCCAGGTCTGTTCCCTGCAGGGACTCAGTCCCATTTAGGTTGACAGGTACTCTTCAAACACAAACAGGAAATGTTCATTAAAGAACTCCACAGTTCTCTTCCTAGAGAAGAGAACTTATCCCTACAAAACCTTTAGCCCCAAAGAATGTTTTCTTATCTAAATTCTGGTATCAATTGTTATCCCTTATTTAATTTAATTTTGTCCTTTATTTGTGTCTTATGTGGATATTTTGTCTCCCCAGATTAGATTGCAAGCTCTTTGTTTCTTATTTCTTATTTCTCCTGATAGTGGCCTGGTACATAGCAGAATATACAGTGGACCCTTAGTCTTTAATATACTAGTAGCACTCAGTTAAATTCTTGACGGCCTGACAGAGCTTACTGGATAACATTTTCCAAATCGGGGGGGAGGGGGATAGGGAGATAGGGTAAGAATCAGATTCATCTTCACATCTCCAAGAGAGAAGTTTTAAGGAGAGACCACTGTTTCATAAAATCAGCATAGCAAGACCTCTCTTTTGGTTTTTGCTTTTGCTGATGCCAAATGAAGATATTAGCTTGTAAACTTGTTGAAGCTACAGATTTGCTCACTTGTGGGACTTTAAAAATGTGTCATAATAAAACAGTTTGGGGGAAAACATCTGTGATGAGACATTTTTAACCCTCATAATTTACAGAGAAAGAATGCACAATATTATCCCTTTGTTCTGAACCAGATGTGGAGTGCCATCTGGAGAAAGTGAATGAAGAGGACAGTGTAATAAAACCTTTTTGGAGAGGGGAGGAGAGAGGGAGATTTCTCAATAAAGACTTGAAATTTTCTTTTTCAAATGAAAAAATAAAATCTGTCAACTCTGACCTTGCATTAGGATAGTTAAGTAACTAGTAATAGGCTATCACATTCTTCCAGGTGCACAAAACCAACAGAGATTTGACCAGGTGTGTTTTTGGAGGGGAAAATTACTATGTGTTCTTATCTTTGAGTTACACAGGCCTGCTGGGAAATACTGGAAACCCTATACAATTCACATGGATGATCAAAATATTTAACTATGCATGGTGTCAAATAGGCAGGGAAAGAGTGATTGAGAGGCAGAACTTTACTTCAATAGTTATAGTGATTATCTAGCAAAAACAAAAACAAAAGCGGGAAGTTTGCATCTTTTTTCCTTGTCTTAGGAGGCAGATAGGGAATAATTCATTGGCCAGTGGTGGAAAGAACATTGGTTCTAGAGTCAAAGGACCTGAGTTCAAATTCCAACTCTGATGATTACTTTCTATGTGACTTTGTATATGTGATTTTCTATGTTATTTGTCCTTCCAGTACCTCATTTTCTCATTTGTTAAATGAAGGGTTTGGATTGTATGGCCTTGAAGGTTTCTTCTAGCTTTAGATGTAGGATTCTCTGATTGCATGCAGACACTAAGGTAGAAAACTGGAGCATAAAAAGAAATAGAAACCACAAATAACACATTCTCCTTAATGGGGCAGGGAAGAAAGGTTTCACCATTCATCTGATCTGGAAAAATTCAGAATTTATTCTGTAATTTATTGAAAGTTGCTGACCAGAATAAATCATGTGTGTGTGTGTGTGTGTGTGTGTGTGTGTGTGTGAACTTTGAGGAAATAACTATGTGGGCAGTTGAATAGAGTTTATTATCAGATTGCCATGAGGAAGTTGCTCTGGTTCTTCATTCTTTCAGAGAACTGCTACTGAGGTTGCCTCAGTCACTCACAGAGGCAGTCCCAATGTTCTTGTAAGGTTGTACTATATCAATCAATCAATCAATGTTTATTAAGCATCTACTATGTCCAGTCATTGTGCCAAGCCCTGGAAATAAAAAAGGAGAGAAAAGAGAACCCTTACTTAAGGAACTTATAATCTAATGGGAAAGACAACATTCAAATAAATATGTAGAAAGTTAGCCATGTACAGGATAAACAGGAAAGAAAAACAGGGGAAAGTACTGGAATTAGGAGGCATTGGAAAAGGCTTCCTTATAGGAGGTGGGATTTTAATTGGGCTTTAAAGTCAGGAGGTCAGTGGTGAGAATAGAAGAGGGAGAGCATTCTGGTGTAGGGGACAGCCTGGAAGTGTCTGGAGCCAGTGGATGTAGTGAATCTTATTCATGGAACAGTCAAGTTGCCAGTATCACTGGATTCAAGAATACCTGCTAGGGAGTAAAGTGTAAGAAGACTGGAAAGATAAGAGGGGGATAGAGTTTTGAAGGGACTTGAATAGCAACCAGAGCACCCATTATGTTCCAGGCACTGTGCTAAGCACTGGGGATACAAGAAGAAGCAAAAGATAGTGCCTGTCCTCAAGGAGTTTATAATCAAATGGAGTTTATAATCAATTTACAAACATATATGTAAATCAAGCCACATACAAAAAAGAGATTAACATTAAGAGGGGGTTGGTGAAGACTTTCTATTGAAGGAGGGGTTTTAGTGAGAACTTAAAGGAAGTTAAAGCAGTCAGTAGCTGATGAGAGAGAGGGTTCCAGACATGGGAGAAAACTAGAGAGAATAACTAGAACTGAGAGACAGTATGTTATGAAGCAGATTCAGGAATCTGGGCTGACCAAATGAATAAGATAATAGAGTCAAAAGCAATCTCAATAGCCATCTAATATAACTCTTCTTTTTATGTTTGAGGAATCCCAGACCATGATTTCAGACACAATATCCTTGTACATCTCTCACTCGTGGCTTCCATGTACCCCTAAACAAATGGCATCTCTGTTTCTTTTATATTTATTCTTTATTGATTGGGCAATTTGAATATTCAGAAAGGAAAGTACTCATGTGACCAGTGAGACTAGAAGAACATCAGTTAACAGCATTGAATGAGTCTAGGGAGGAACCTTTGTGGTAATGAACTGAATTCTTGGATCTAGCCCAGAAAATAATTGACATGTCAGACAAGTCATGGGCCCCTTTAAAGAGTCAACCCAGTTGAGAAAGAGGAGTGACTTGTCCAAAAATGATAAGTTATCTTGAAGTAAACTGGATGGGGACACTAAAGAGAGAAAAGAACTTCCAGTGCAGAGTCACAAGATAATTCTTTGTTCCAATCCGTATATTCCTTACATGTATACCAACTCTTTTAAGCTTTAATATGCTCTTCAGAGACCTTCCATATGTAAGAGGAGAGTGTACTTCCTAACTGGGTAGGGGGGATGGTTGTTTCATAACTACTGTTTTTCATATACCTTCTCAGTAAATAAGTAAACATCCCCCCAAAAACAAAACAAAACAAAGCAAAATAAAACAAAACCAAACAAAACTTGATAGAGTTCTATTGACTGTTGATATTTAGAGAGTTTACCATGTGGGGTTCATGGACTATAGTACTATAAATCCCTGCCCTTCAGGATTACCCCTAGAACTCTGAGAAGAGACTTAGTAATTGTGCTCTGGAAAACTAAAATACTCATTGTGTGTGGTTTGGGAGAATAAGTTCAGAAGAGATGCTACACTAAATAGGGTCTTTAACCAAATTTTCTTTAAATTAGTTTTACCCTCTACTGCCTCTCATTATATTATGATCAGACTTCCATAATCATCCTTTTCTGTAGAATTTTATACATAGGTTCTAGACAGGTGTATCCCCAGCTACCACACCTCTGATTCTGGAAAAAATTAAATTGGGCTTGCTGACTAGAAGTTTGTTCTCTTCATTAGATCAACTAATTTATGCCAATTAAGCTTCTTTGGGAAATTACATGGAAAATCAAATACAAAGCATATACAAAGCAATTTCTGGAATAAGGACCCTGGCAAATGGAGAGACAACATTTAAGCTGAGCTTTGCTATAAGCTAGAAATCTGGGGAGGTGATATGAGAGACTGCCTTCAAGTGTATGAGACAATTTGGGATGTACAGGGAATAGCAAGTATGCCAGTTTGGAAAAGTGTGAAAAAATATTCATTAAGTCTGGGAAGACAATACAGAGTCATTATAAAGGACAGGAAAAGACACATAGAAATATCTGTATATTTTCTAGGTGGCAAGAGGGTGTATTGAAGCTTCTGGAGCAGAGCAGTGATATTGTTGGACATGTGCTTTAGGAATACTATAGGGCAATTGTCTGGAGGATTGATGGAGAGAAAAGAAACTTAGACAGGGAAGCCAGTTAGGAGGTTATGGCAATAGTCCAGGAGAAAAGTGTTGACTGCCTGAACTAGGTGAGTTGTGGTGTGAATGGAGAAAAGAGGAGAGATTAGAGATATATTGTATTGGGATGGAATCAAAATCAAACATTATCAAAATGAAACATTAGTTTAAAAAGGCCCTCTTTTCCTTCTTTGTTCCTCTCTCACTGTCACCACAGAAGCAGAAGGGGTGGCTTAGGACTAATGATCACTGAATATTTTTCTTCTGTTCTATTGGTTGTTCTAATGAAGTCTCTTTGTAACAATCCTCAGAAATCAGATATATTGCATGGCAAGAGCCATATTTAAATCATTTCTAGTATGAGAGATTCTGTCAGGATCTGAGCTTTCTTAGCAGTCTTTAAGGACTCAGGATCACTTCTACTTTATTAAGAGCCATTGCAATAGAACTTTATTAAACGTGTCAGTAGATGAGGGAAATTATATTAGATGACTGAACTTTTCCAAGAAGTAGATTTTGTTTGCTGTTTGGGAGATTTGAAATCAGGGTGGCAGGAGAGAGAAAAAGAAAGCAAGAGAGAGAGTGAGAGAGAGACAGAGACAGAGACAGAGAGAGACCCAGAGACCCAGAGAGAAATAGAGAGACAGAGACAGAGAAACAGAGACACAAAGTCAGAGAGACAGAGAGAAACAGAGAGAGAGTCAGAGACAGAAACACAAAGATAGAGAAACAGAGAGACAGAGAGATTAAGAGACAGAGATACAGTAAGAAAGTGAACCCGGGAGTTTATAAGAAAGGAATGTTATTTCCCTCTGAGAAGAAGTAAGAGCAAATTTTAAATTATACAGAATGAATTTATAATGGACTAAATCTATATGGTAGTGAATCTTCTTCTAGCAGTATAAAGTCTGAGAGCTGTCACAGAGAAAGTAAAGAAGAAGGTCTGATTATGAGTTAAATGCTGACTCCTTAAACTGTTTAGACTGAGGGAGTCTGATGTCATGGAGAAGATGAAAGAGAAATAGCCTGACTTTGAGCTCAAAGATGAGAAATAAATCTAGATTCTTTTGTTTTGTTTCTATGCAAATAAGTAGGGAATGATTATGTTGGATCTGAAAATATGGCTCCTTTATACATGATTGAATTATAGTTGTGAAGGAAGCTTGGTAGTATAGTGGGCAGAATTCTGGACTCAACTTCAGGAAAACTTGAGTTTAAAAACCTATTTCAGATGCCAACTGTATGACCTTGCACCAATTACTTAATTTCTTTCAATTTCAGTTTCTTATCTGTATAATGAGAATAATAATAGCACCTGCCTCATAGAGTTATTATAAAGATGAAATGAGAATATTAATATAATATAGCAAACAAAACATAATGGAAAGTAACATAGCATTAATAATATGAGATATGACATGGCACAATATAATTAATATAACAAATGGAATGTAATAATATGATACTATATCATAATAATGAATACAACATAATTATATAGTTAATATAAAATTACAACATAATAGTGTGTGATATAACATAATATAATACTATACCATACTATACTTTAACATAATAATGAATAAAATACAAAAAAGGTAAAATACATTCTGGATAGTTAGGACATTTTTTGCAGTGGTATCTTGTACCAGGTAGTGCAGTCTCAGATAATAGGTAGAGGGGTAAGCTGGGAGATTGAGGTGATTATTTCAAGGGGTGAGTGAACTGCTTAGAGAATATTCATGGAAGTAGCAATATCATCAGGAATATGGAGTGTCATATGCCTGTTTCTTTATTTCTGTTCTCGCCATTTCCTCTGAATATGGTCACAGCAGAGTTATTTTCTAGTTTCCCTGCCTGCTGATTCTTGTATTCCTTTTTTCTGGTTTGTGTCTAGGATGGCTGGCCCCACTTTCTTCTCCTAGTTACTCCCTGGTGACTGATGAAAAATATTATTTTTCAGTGTTTGAAATCATAACTGTATTTTTCTGTCAAGACATCTGTTAAATGTTTTTCCTTTTTTCTGCCTTTAAGGTATTATTCTTTTGTCAGTAGGGCCTCTCACAACTTGGTCCTGAAGGTCAGGTTAATTTTCTCACCCAAAGGAGGACATTTCCATATCCAGGCACAGAGACAGATGAAAGACTAAAGAAGAAAGAAAGAAAGGGGGTTACTGCTTAAAGTTTGAATGTGCTGGTTATTTTGTTTCTGGAAACATTTGTGACTGATGATAATTTCTCAACTAGCACTTAAAAGGGACAAGTGGTGGCTCAGAGGAATTGGTTTTCCTTGTCCTCAGAAGAATGCCGAGGGAACATAGAAAATAAAGTTTTTCCAAGAGTCTTTTTATTTTTTATTTTATTTTCTTTTTTTTTGCCAAGCTCATTTCTTGCTCATTCTAATATTTAGATTTATAATAGAATATGACAAAAATTACAGAATCATAGGAAAGTTTGATAGGGATGGACCAATATGTGTCAGGGTTAAGGAATCTAACACCCTATCACTGGACAATAACGGAGTAAATTTGGCACACTAAGCAATTAAAATTTTGGCACACCAGGGAGTATAATACTCCCTGGTACATATTGGGGGTAGATAAAAAGTTTAGTTAAGCTGTAATTCCAGTCCTTGTGAAGATCATAGTAACAGTTCACATTTAGATTATCCCTTCACATGATATTTAACAAGCATTTTAAACTAATGATAGATGGTACTGACCAATTGCTTTACCCTATTGAGTGAAAAGGTCAGATCAGTCACACACTCACTCCCAAAGTTATGCCCTTGCTCTAACACCAGAGGGAGCTCTGGGCCAACATCAAGCTCTCTAAGACTCTCAAAAAGCTGAATATCTCTTCTTCCCCCTTTTTGTGGGTATCAAAGCTAATCTCACCAGTCTAAAGCTATGACCTACAGACTTTTTTTGATCGTACATCCTATTTCCTGTACATGTTATTTTGAGCATATAACTTATGCAAACATTTATTTTTAAATTAAGTGAATGTACACAGTTTTAATTTGTTTATTTTGATACTTGGTTTTAATGATTGCTATTGCTAAGAAAGAAGTGTGTCATTGATTGAACTTAAAAAATCATGATACTCATTTTTCATTCCCATCTATGAATCATGTAAAGATTTTTAAAAATTTTAAATAAAAAAATACAGCTAGTAAAGAACATGCTCACCAACTCTTAATTAAGAAATAATGGACTCAATATGCAGAATGAGATGTATATTTTTTGGACATAATGAATATAGGACTTTGCTTGGTTTTGCTGGACATATTCATTATAGGAATTTTTTTTAACAAATAGATTTTAAGCCCATTGAAGCTAATCATTTGGAAGATTTTTACACAGGTCAGAAAATTCCATTCCCAAGGTTAAATGTACCTACATGAAAGTTTTAATAGATGACATATACATTATTTTTGGTAACAAAAACCTTTCACATAATGATGGTTTCCAAACATTTTAAAACCCTCTCTCTATTGCATTCTTCTCTTTCAAAGGGTAGTTTCTCATTTTTAAAATGTTACCTTAATCTGATATTTAAGACATATCAAAAGCTAATACAAATATAGGAATAGAGACTGAGCCTATTATTTTATTGGTGAAGACTTCTTAGATGAAGAAATTCCTTTTATGAATGAAGGTCCACCTCTATATCCTTTGGCATATTTAGGATTACTCAGCTAGTATGTATCAGATATGGTCCTTGAACCCAGATCTTCCTGGTTCCAAGTCCATTTTCTATCTACTGCTGCTGCTGACTTTGCTGCCTCTGACATGAATCTTTTACATCAAAAATCATTCTTAGTGAATAAAGAAAGAATTGTAAAGTAGTACCAGACATATGAAAACTTGCTCTTAATCAGAAGAAATGAAAATCAAATTTGAGATTTTATCTTATATGCAGCACATTGACAATCACAATGAGAGTTATAGAAAGACAAGCACCCTAATCCACTAATCCACTAATCCACTGTTGGCAAACCTCTAAACTGACCAAACCATTATGGAAAGCATTTTGGAATCATGATACGATAGTGACTAAAGTGTCCAATGCTAGTCCAACTGCCAAAGCAATTAAAGACATAGAGAAATGTTTAAAACGCAACAAACAAAACAACAAAATTGAAACAATTTTATTTCATTATAAGCCCAAAACCTTTGTAATTGTTGAATGGAAATAATTATTGATGACTTCTACAATGTATTACACTGTGTATAATATCAGGCTTGGTTGACATATTGGTTACTTTTGTTGTGTTGCCTTTTATCCTTTTCTATTTTTATTCTTTGTCATAATGAATGGCTCTTCGTGCAGAGTATGTTGGAAAATGGAAGGGGAATAAAACAAAAATATATATATATATATATATCATTTAAAAAGATTTCTCTTTTACCTTGAAGATATACATCAAGTATCAATGGTCCTCTTCAGAACAAAGTACAAACACATTTAGTTGTGTTTTAGGACCATTGACACCACAGGGTGATATTTTGACTTGCATGTGAATTGAATTAAAGGGAGACAGAATTACACAAAGTTATTAACTTCACTCTCTCTTCCAGAGTAATCAAAGTCCAATGATAAATCAAAAGTCTAGACAACTGGTGATAACCCTGTTGTATGAGCATGACCTTGACATATTTGATGTCTGAACAAGCTCTAAGTGCTCCACACCTGGTTCAGTCATATCCATGGCCGCTGGAACAAACTGTTTTCATCTGCACATTCCAGTAGAAGTCTTCACATGTTTGAGATAGACATCCCCCTAACTCACCAATGTGTTTGAGGCTGATTGGTCACCATCAACCTGGTTTAGCCCATCTGCTAAAGCAATTTATCAGAGCATGGCCTCTATAGTTTCTTGGAGCCACATGTGAGAAGTGCGTGGCAGATGGACATCAAAGGTAGATGAGCAGCCCTAGAAAGAGCTGGAGAAGCCTTCACACCAGAGGTGCTAGTCCTCCCTGGGGAGGTGAGGGTGGGTAAGGTACATTTAGTATCTGCTAAATAAATATACAACAAATAGCCACTTGTCATTATAAAAAAGCTCAAAAATTTCTGAGACACTTGTCTTTTTGGAAAAGAAAAAGGAATAATACCCTTAACTGCTTCTTTAATCACTTTGAAAAAATAGATAGTATGACGAGATGTTGCCCTTCTTCTCTCAATGTATTCTTTACTCTTCTTTTCTGTAAACTCTCCTTGTAGTCCACTTAAATTCCAAAGCATGGATATTTCTTTGCCTCAGGAGAGCATTGCAAAAGCTCTGAATTGAAGAAATCTTTGCAAGCTTGGGTCATTCTTTCCCCCTCTAGAGAAGGCATTACATGAGAATTATATTAATTATTCTGTTTTTGACAGAGAACTCCAGCAAATATATTTGCAAATAGCAAATGCATAACTAATCAAAATCCCTCATGACTATGATATTACTTTTCTGTGACAGGTTTGTAATTAATTTCTTCCTTTGGTCTGGGTGGTCTGTAGTATGTTCTCAGGACAATATTATTTTTGTTTGTTGCCCTTTTGATCTTTACTAAGTGGCACAGTGGATAGAATGCTGGATCTAGAGTCAGGAATTCTCATCTTCCTAAGTTCAAATATGGGCTCAGACACTTAACAACTGTGTAATTGTGGAGAAGTTATTTAATTCTATTTGCCTTAGTTTCTTCTTCTGTAAAATAAGCTGGAGAAGGAAATGGAAAATGACTTTAGTATCTTTGCCAAGAAAACCCCAAATGGGATCATGCAGAGTCAAATAAAACTGAAAATAGAGATATTCAAGTATCTGTATATTTACCTCCCCATCAAAGGGGCAGTTTGTTAACAATAGCAGTTGGCTAGTCTAGTTTATCAGGAAACTTTTTTTTTATATTAAAACTTTTTATTTGCAAAACATGTGTATGGGTAATTCTTTAACATTAACCCTTACAAAGCTTTCTGTTACAAATTTTTCCCCCCTAGTCCCCACCCCTCCCCTAGATGGCAGGATATCCACTACATGTTAATTATGTCAAAATACTTGACAAATCGAATATATGTATACATATTTCCACACACCATTTTTGTGCAAGAAAAATTGTATCTGCAAGAAAAAAAATCAGAGAAAGGAAACAATGCAAGCAAACATCAATAGAGATCATGAAAATGTTATGTTGTGGTCCACATTTCACATCCCTCTCTCTGGGTGTATATGGCTTTCTTCACTGAACAATTGGAATTGGTTTGAAACATTTCATTGTTGAAGAGAGCCATGTCCATCAGAATTGATCATCATATAGTCTTGTTGTTGCTGTGTATAATGATCTCCTGGTTCTGCTCATTTCACTCAGCATCAGTCCATGCAAGTCTCTAGAAAACTTTCAAAGAAGATGCGAACTAATGCTAGAAAATGATGCATCAAACATGTGAGGTCAGTTGTTTGAGATGACACAATCTAGAAGTAGACACTAAACCAAGGTAAAAGACAATAGGTAAGATCTCTCTCACAAGGTTGAGTTCTAGAGAGAAGACTTTCTATCAAATGCTTTCTCTTGGTAAGATATTCCTGAATTTTCTGCTTAGATCTGTTATTTCTATTGGTCAGAGGGCCTGGATTCAACTTTACAAGGAAAATATTTACAGTACAATATAGCAGCTCTAGAAAATTTCCTATTTAAAAGAGGTAAAGAGAGTGGGGGATACTGTGCATATCCCTTCCCCTTGCAGCTGGTCATTTCTCTCTCCTTTCCTCTCATTATCTATCTTTATTACTCTTATCATCTAGTACTATCTCTATTTTCTATCATTGTCATCTACATCTATGTATACTTTTATACAAAACCATCTCTACACATATACACAATAGTGCTCTTGCACATATACATATGCAAGCAAATGTGTATGTGTTTTTTGGGGAAACGCTAGTCTAGTACAAATCCTATAAATTATCTTCGTAAAATTGGTCTTGCATAAAATATTACTTAAATGCATAACTTTATTAATAGAAATTTAAAACACTATAATTCATCAGTGAGTTATGGTTATTGGTAGGTATTTTATTTCTACTATATGTCTAGCCATATTGAAAATCTTTTGAGGAAAAAAATCCATTTCTAAGTAGAAAAGGAGTAATGAGGAAAGTTACTTTTTTTTTAAAGGGGACTAAATGATGCCCTTTTGTGATGCCTTTTCCCCCCCTTTATTTTGCAAGAAAGCCTATAGCAAATGATTTTGGGGATCATTGATTGCATTCCTTTTCACTGAGTTTACTGAGACAAAAACAGAAATAAATAGAATAAGCATACCCAGACACATTTTCTGGAGCCTGAGAGCAAGACTGTACATAATGCCAAAAATTGAAAATTGGTATTTTTGATATTTAGATATCTGTGTGCATCTGGATATTTGTGAACATCTGGATTTTAGATGGAGGAATCTTTGAGCTTTCATCCAGATGTTTGGCATCATGTAGACATAGCCTTATTCTCCTACTTTTTGAAGGTTCAAAAGAGGAATGAATTGCAGTGGCCAGGCCTTGAATCCTGAAGGAGTTAAATAACCAAATACCATGTTAAAAAAAGTAATTTTTGTATTTCCTCTAAAAATAGAGGGGGCAGAAAAGCACACTACAGATGGAGAAGAGAAGGATCTGTTGGCTACAGCTTCAAGGAGCAGTTTATTCACTTTTCAAGATGGCTTTATAAGTCAATCTGCACAAAAATGTCAATTTTTCCATTCCAAGTCATGCTGGGAAGAGGGCACATTTTCGCCTTTCACTAAGAAGAAAGGAGGTGGAGAGCTTCTGGCTGGGCTCTGAAGGCAGTGAGGATTTGTTCATATGCAAAGACAAATTACATTAGCTGAAAACTACCTTTTCTTTTTCAATCTCTTCATTTTGGTGTGCTTTTGGAAAGGGAGAAAAAGATTCTGGAGGGAGTACTACAAAAAGATTTAGAGAACTAACTAGTTGGTATTCTCAAACCTCCCAATTCTCTGTTGTTTTTTATTCATGTTTCTTGGTCTATAGAGAAATTGAAGACAGAAAGCAAGAAGCTAATATTTTAGTCTCCCAGATAGCTTTTTCACAAGGTTCTAGGGTGGAAAAGATATTTTTCCTTCTTTGAAATCTGCAGGACAAAATAAAGAAGTTAACTTGCTAAAGGCTAGCTACAAAACATCTTTCCTGCATATGGCCACTTTACCTTGAGGAGTGGATCAATGGCTCCCCTTTTGATTTAGGATTCCTAAGAGTAATTCTGAAGACTGAACTCTATCCTTTAAAGAAATTTCAACCCAGTTAGAACCAGTTATCTGATGTCCATTCTTCTTTTCTGGGAGGGTTTATTATATTAGAGATAACTTTAAAAATTGCAAGTGTCTGCTAAGCAGTGGTGAAGCTGATTGATGACTTTACCAGAAGTCTGTTTCAGAGACTTAAATCTTAAAGAAGATAATGACAACTTCTGTCCTCTCCTTAGCAAGATCCAGAAGAGATTGTTCTGCCCCTGCAAGATATGATGACTGAAAATATCTGGGTATACTAATTGCTGGAATATCTTTCTCTCTCAGGGTTCCATTGAAGAAACTGGCTTACTAGATGGTAAACCACAGAGAGATGGGTGTTTGGGTTCTTCAACAAAAAAACAAAATCACTTAATCCTCTCACCCCCATTTCAACTGTTTAAATTTCAAGATAAAAGAAATAAAACCTTTTAAAGAAGGAAAAGAATGAGGAAGGGATTGGTTGGCAAAAGTTTAAAGAAGTCAATTATTTAGTTACCATGTGAGCTCTGTAATGGAGTCTGACCTCATTTAGATGAAGCAAAAGGGGGAAGGGAATTAAAAAGGTTGGCAAACATCAGTTGGTAGTTGTTTTTTAATGTCACTTCAAGTTTTGGATGAGGATCTAAAAAAAAAGAGACTCAATTATCACATGGATGAAGAGGAGGGAGAGAGATAATATCTTTTCACAAAAACACTGTAAAAGATGCCCTCCATGGAAGACCAGAAAGGAAGAAATGGCATTGGAAGAGTTGACATAAGCAATAAATTTTCATACTCTGCTTGCCAGAAAACCTTATATTTGAGGGAAAGAAAATAGTTCTATATTTTTACTCTAAGCTCCACTATTTTGGGGGGGTGTCTATGAGTAGATGCCATAGTTTTTGCTTGTTTGTTTGTTTTTGTTTGTTTTTTTTTAATCTAGAGGAGAGCCCTCAAACAGCATTAGATAAAATATATAAATGAGTTTTGGAAGAGGAAGAATGTTGCATTAATATTATTTTAGCAGAAGATTATTGGTTTAGGAGTAATAGGTACCTCAGAAATCATCTTATCCAACCCATTCATTGTAAAGATGAACTCAGGCATAGGGGCATAAAAGTGACTTGACTAAAGTAGAGATTTGAACCTAGGTTTTTTGACTCTAATTCCAGTACCCTTCCACTGGACTACACTGTCTCTAAGAATCCAAGGAAGAAGTATTTGTAAAGGAGACAATAATTTGTCTTGATGAAAAGGAAAATATGACCTGGGAATCTTGGTGTTTTAAACTAGAAGAGACCTTAGAAAAACTATCTAGTCTAACCATCTCCTTTATATCTGAGGAAAATAAAACCTAGAAATGCGTCCAAAGTCATACAGTTAACAAAGGGACTCAAAATCAAATATCGTGTCTTGAAGTACAATACTTTTCTCCACAATCCTCATGCTACTAACTTCAAATAATATGCTTAAATTTTTTTATTGATATCTTTTGTTCATATATCATCTGTATTTTCTAGTGTCTATATCCTCCACTTTCAGAGAGCCAGCCAACCCTTAGGAGAATTAAAAAAAAACACTTCAGCAAAACTAACCAATATCTAAAAAAAGTATGACAATATATGAAGTGTTATACATCCATAGATGCATGCCTCTACAAAGAGACAAGAGGAGATTCCTTTTTGTATCTTATTTTAGAAACCAATCTCAGTTATCACAGTTTTTCAGTGTTAAGTTTCAATTGTTTTATTCTTACTTAATTTCTTATTTACATTTTAATAGTCATTGTATATATTCTTTTCCTGGTTCTTCTTATTTTAGTTTGAACTTATACACATAAGTCTTCCTGTATTTCTTTTTACTTTCCATGCTTTCCATATGTTCATCAAATATATCATTTCTTACAGCACAGAAAATTATATTACATTCATATATCACAATCTGTTTAGCCATTCCCCAACTGATGGCTATCTACTTTGGTTCCAATTCTTTGTTATTACAAAATAGTTACTGTCATAAATATTTCAGTATATGTGGGGTCTTTCTGTTTGAAAGTGAAAGTCTTGAAGTGGAATCTCTGGGTTAAAGTATAAGGACATTTTATTCATTTTTTTTTTGTTTTGGATGTAATAGTTGGAACAATTCATAACTTTTTCACCTGTAGTACATTAGTATGTCTATCTTTCCACAATCATCCAGAAATATTTTTTTGAAATATTTTTCTATTCTACATTGTGGTGCATATTGAGACAATTGAAAGAAAACAAAATTATATTTGATTGATACAGTTGTGCTTAGTATTTAGGTCAGCTTAATACCAAACCAAGTGATAGGAGTTTATTTGCCATTTACTATGGCCCATTTGACTATGATATATGAACATGATTTCCTTTACTTCAAATAACTGTGATTTCATCAATATGGGTATTCTCTCCATTGATAGGGATTACAACCCTTTCCGTGATGCCTTAGCAGATGTTTTTCATGAATGAATAACAAAGCATATTGTACATTTCAATTAAAGTTAAGGAATTGCTTTTCAACAATTAGAATAATTAACAATTAACTAAAAATAACAAACAAATAAAACACAATTTTTCAAGTGCTTACTCTATGCAAGGCATTGTTCTAAGCAGTGGGGATAGAAATACAAGAAAGTAAGAAAGTAAGAGTATCTGTCATCCTGAAGCATAAATTCTAATGGTAGGATTACAAGGGGACTCAAGAGAGAAAGTATGCACATGGTAGCACATTCTGGAAATATCTGAGAAGCAAACACCCTGATTAGGGTAAGATAGAGTGAAAGCTCACCTCTCAAGTCCAGGATAATCATAGGGTCAACCCAAGATCTTGGAAGAGGGAGATAAAAAGGTTAAGGATGAGTTGTTACATTTAAAAAAAAACATTATTTGGTAACCAATCTTTTGTTAAGGAGCTCTTTATCTTTAAGCTTGACTTGATCTTCCAAAAATAGACATACATGTCAACCTTGCTTGGTAAAATTTGCTTGATTTTTCATGGGGCAACTATTTTTCCCATGAAAAAGTCACTTTGTTCTTCTCTGCCACCTTAGCAAAAATCATCAGCTGCTAAGCACATAAAAGCCAAAACACATGTTCTGCCTATGTGAATCCAAGCCTGTTCTATGTGGGCTGCTTCTGTGTTTCTGTTTTTTTCCCCTGATCCCAGGTCATTGAATAGTCATCTTTAGATGGAGCTGTCTGAACTTGAAAATGAGCCAATATATCCCAAAGAGATCATAATGAAGGGAAAGGAACCCACATGTGCCACAATGTGCCAGCCCTTTTTGAAACTGGAAACTGAGTGGATGCCCATCAGTTGGAAAATGACTGAATAAGTTGTGGTACATGAATATTATAGAATATTATTGATCTATAAGAAATGTTCAGCAGGTTGATTTCAAAGAGACATGGAGAGACTTAACATGAACTAATGCTAGGTGAAATGAGCAGAACCAGGAGATCATTGTACATAGCAACAACAAGATTATACAATGATCAATTCTCTTTTCAACAATGAGATGATTGAAGCCAATTCCAATGATATTGTGATGAAGAGAGCCATCTGCACCTAGAGAGAGGACTGTGGGAATTGAGTGTGGATCACAACATAACATTTTCACTCTTTATGTTGTTGTTTGCTTGCATTTTGTTTTTTTTTCTCTTTTTTTCCTTTTTGATCTGATTTTTCTTGTACAGCAAGATAATTGTATATATATATATGTGTGTGTGCATATATATATATAGGATTTAACATGTTTTAACATATTTTTATGTTTAAAACATATTTAAATATTTTAACATATATTATTAACATTTTAAAAACATGTTTAACATATATATTAGATTACTTGCTACCTAGAGGAGGAGATGGGGGAAGGAGGGAAAATTTGGAACACAAGGCTGCAAGGGTCAGTGTTGAAAAATTATCTATGCATATGTTTTGAAAACAAAAAGCTTTAATAAAAAATAAAATAAAAAGTAAGCCAATTCCTTATGTATGGATTAGTCAATTTGTTTCTGTTTGAATTTGACACCACTGCCCTACAATATTCTGGACAGATGATTATCCAAACATTGATACTTCTTGTGACAAGGGAACTCTTTACCTTGCAAGCCAGATCATTCCATATTTATTCTATTTAATTAATAGAAAACAATTCCTCATTATTTCTTTTAAGCAATTACTTATTATTCCTTTTGTGCAATCATTCTTTTTAAGCAATTTCTTATTATTCCTTTTGTGCAATTATTCCTTATAAACAATTCTTTATTATTCTGTTTGTGTCATTCTAGAGGGATGAAATAGGATCAATGTATATGATTCCCCGCAGAATAGCACAAAATACATTTATTCCATAAAAAATCTTTCAAATAGTTGAAGATAAATATGCTGTCTTTTCTCCTATTTAAATATTCCTCATATGAAACAATTTCTAGACCAATTGGTCAGCCTCCTCTGGATCAATTCCCAATTGTTGATGCCTTTGCAAATACTAGTGGATTGATGTCTTAGGAGGTCCCAGGGGACTTAAGGACTAGGAAACAAAAAAAAAAAAAATCAAAGGTAAGACAAGTGTACAATTTTTTAAAAGTAGGAATTTGCACTTGAGCAAATTGATCAAAGTTCGAGATTCTTAGAGGTGGAGGTGATAAGAATGTGTATTCTAGGTGAGGAAGGTCGTCTGTGCAAAGGCAAAGAGGTGGGAGATGGCATTTATATACAATTTATAGCTGATAGACCAGCTTGGTTGGAATGTAAGGTATTCAGATGAAGGTGTGCAGGGGCATGTCGTCCTGTGCAATAAGTATGAAAACAATCCTGAAACTAAATAGTGAAGTATTTTACATGCCAAATTGAGAAATTTGCATTTTATTTTAAGAGTGATCATGAGCCACTGGAATAACTTGAGCAAAGAAATAACATAGTTTGATATGGGTTTTTGAGTGGAGAATAGACTGGAAAGACAGAATGGAGTTGAGGCAGAGATATCAATTAGGAAATTATTAAAATAGTCCATTAAAGAGATGATAAGGGCATGAACTAGAGTTATATGTGTTAGAAAGAAGTGGATAGATAAGAGACAGAAGAATTATTTTGTGGAGACTTGGGAAGTTGATTAGGTATGGAGTTGAGGGAGAGGGAACAATTGAGGATGCCTTTGAATCTGTGATGTTAGTTTCTAAAAGAATAGAGGTATCCCACAATAGTAGTCTCCAAATAGATAAGTTAGAAAGAGGAAAATATTTGAACAAAAAAATAATGAATTCTTTTTCAAATATGGTGAATTTGACATGCCTATGAGACATCCAATTGGAAATATCCAACTGGTAGTTGGCAATATGGAACTGGTATTCAGGAGAGAGAACAGAACTCTGTGTGTGTGTGTGTGTTTATGGGTGTATATGTATGTGAAGATCATTTATATAGAGATGATAATGGAAGCCATGGGAACTGATAACCTGAGAGAGAGAGAGAGAGAGAGAGAGAGAGAGAGAGAGAGAGAAAGAGAAAGAGAGAGAGAGAGAGAATAGAAAAAACAGAAGAGGCAGTGTTTCAGTCATGATAAATGAGAAGGTAGCACTATTTTCCTGAGACCTAAACCTAAAGAGACCACCCAAAAAAAGTATACATATAATAGTTTCATGTTGTCTTACTTAAGCATTTCAATTCAATTAGAATCAAAACAGTAATGAGGCAATTGGGGTTAAATGACTTGCCCAGGGTCACACAGCTAGGAAGTGTTAAGTGTCTGAGATTAGATTTGAACTCAGGTCTTCCTGACTTCAGGGCTGGTGCTCTAATATATGAATAGTTTTACAAATGGGTATAAAGATTCTGTTTGCAAGCAACATTTTTATTGTTTGCATCAATTGTAAAATCTCCTGAAAGATACATAATTACTCAAATGTATTTGACTTGTACATCTACATAGAAAAGACCAACTGGAGGAAGAATGTCTATTGAAATTACATGACTGAAAGAAAAAATGAACTAGATTAATGGCAAGGGCAATGAATAGACAATTAGAATGTTTCACTGTTACCATTGTGAAATTAGAAGAAAATGAAGAAAGCCTCAATTTTGGGAAGACATGGATTGTAAAAGAAGGCTGTACAAAGGCAGTTTGCATTTTACATTATTGGAGGGAACTTCCAAATTGATGATATTATGGATTCAATTGAGTACTTAAGATATAAATGAATAAATTACCAAGGATTTTACTAGGGGAAAGAAGTGCAGGATACTTCACCATACAGGGTAATGCCAATATTACATTTCAATTTTAGGGAAAACAACAACAACAATAACAACAGTCCTGTGTTAGAAAGCTTGGGTTTAAGTGTCTGCCTCTTTACTAGTTTTAGGAAAACCATAGTTCCTCTGAAACTTTCCTCATGTGTAAACTGAGGATAATAATTATTCTATCTCTTTATGACTTAGATTCCCAATTAACTCCCATGAGTGCATCATAGAATCTACCTTTCTCATAACAACAGAAAAAAAGTTGTGCAAAACCAATCAAACATAGCAACTCTCCCTGGCAGTTGCAACATTCTATATATCCCTATCCCCAATCTTTTTGCTGAAAAGAGGGAAGTATGTTTTATCAGTTGCTCTCTAGAACCAAGACTAGTCACTGCAGAAATAACAATTCTTTTAGTACTTAACCCGTAGAGCTGTTTTGAGGAAAGCATTTTGTTAACTCTAGTGTTATAGAAATGAACCATTTTTGTTTTTGCTCTTTGGATTTAACTTTGGGCTTGAAGCCCCCAGGGCAGGGTACCAAAGGACTGAGTTGAGAAGAAAGAAAGCAAGACTCTATTTTAAATACTGGTCCACCCACAGTGGAGTCCAGGAATTAGGCACAGTATTCACGGGAATATATCTGGAAGAAGTTGATTTGTTACACAAACTGACAGCCTTTTTGACCACCCTAGGCATTAGCTTCATACTAATCAAACAGATTAAGCAGTGACCTGACTCAATTATTAAAATGGCCTCAAATGCCAAATTACCAGCACCATGGTCCATTTATTTTTATCCTATTTCCATCCAGAAGACAACAAAGGGCATGAGCCCAAAGGAAAAACAATAAGCATTTTAAAAGATCCAAACCATAGGACTAATTTCTTTTTAATTTTCAGTATTGCCTATTACAAAAAATTTTGGAAAGCAGTTATTTTCCCAATTGCACTTGAAAGTGCAGGGGAAAAAAGAAGAAATATTTGCAGTTTCATAACCTAGAAAACGTGGCACAAAGGATTTTGTACTGCCTCTTCCCAAGAAGAGAGATGTGGACAAATTATGGACTTTAGAAAGAAGTGACCAATAGATTCAAATATATAATGAATTTTTTCTAAAGATATAGGAAGGGGAATCTATAAGGAATAAGAGAAGGGAACTCTACTCCTAGATCTACTACTCAGTTTTCTGTGAACCTCTGTTTCTTCATCTCTTTAATGGGGTAAACAATCCCTTTCTTCCCTAGTTCATAAGGATGTTGTGATGCTCAGCTCTGAAAGTGCCTTCAAATCTGCAAGGTGTTATGCAAATGCAAAGGATCATTCATCTCCCAACTGTTCTGCAATAGGAACTACAAAAGCAACCTCAACAGAGCTTGTTTAGGAAAGGAAAAAAAATGTGGGCGAACTCCAACTGGCAGGATTTCTTCACAATTTGGAAGGGCTTTTTGTAAGAGCCTGGAAAACAGGCCTGTTTTGATTTCACTTAGAATGAAAAGAAAGCTGTTGGCAGAAGTCTTAAGAAACTGATTATTTAGGTTCCCCAAAGGCTTTTGTAGTGGGAGTAGACAACTTTTCTACTCTCATTTAGGAGGAAGGAATATTAGCTTAATCCTCCAGGAGTTGATTTGGTACCTTTGGTGAGGTTTGCAAAGCCTATGAAAAGAAACTCACCAACTTTTGGGCCCCCACTGAGTCTGAAAAGGAAATAAGCAGGAGGTGATTGGCTGTCATGCCTGAAGGAGTCCTTTATCCAGACTTGTAGGAAGAGTTAGAGAAAGAAGGAACCACTTTGAAAATTTTTTTCTTCTTCAGAAGCTGGAAGAAAATCCAGAGGAGGTGTCAAGGTAGAGACCATTGGACTGACTAGTCCATTTTCTCGTCAAAGGTTTTAGGAAGCCAGACTTGACATCCATCACACCTCAGCTAAGCAGGAAAGAAACAATGGTTGTTTTTAGCTTTTGACAGTACTTTCTGATAATCTCTTGAAAAACAAAACAAAACAGGAGGAAAAGTCTGTCTTTTCCTTTACACCCCCCAGTTCACATCCCCAAACCACCCACACACCCTTCCTGCTGGAGGAAGGTGCAAAGGTAATATATTCATGTTTCTTTTATGCTTTATTTTATTTTATTTTTTAACAAAGGGCAACTTTTCAGCTGCTGGTTAGAATGAGTGAGAGAAAGAAAAAGGAAGCTACTGGAGCTTAATCCTAAAGGAGCTGACATTATCCTAATGAGCTTTTCAAGAGAGCTTAGAAAGAAGCCTTCCCCCACCCCTTCCCCCTTTTCCTTGGAGGGGAAGAAGAAAGAGGGGCAGCACTAAAGACTGACATTTTAAAAAGCTAATTATGGCACATCTTAAAAGGCTTTTGGGATGAGGGAAAAGAGCAGCATTCTAGGCTCATTCAGCAAGAAGCTGTTGGCTAAAGCTTGAAGGAGCCTATTATTCAGGGTCCCATAAGCCTTCACGAGAGGGGACTCTTCAAAGGAAGATATTTTTGTGTGCTCTCAAGGAGAGGAACAAGATGGGAACTTCAGGGAGATAAGGCTGAAAGCAGTGGATTAGTTAGTTCTCAGAAATTTTGGCAAGGTGGCAGACATATGGAGACACTTCTGCCCTTACCCAGAGTGGCAAGAAGGGAAAATCATCATCTAAAAAACTTTCTGACTATCATTACAATTGTTGACTCTACTTTAAAATCTGGGATCCTAGTGCAAAAGATGTTATCAGAAAGAAATCCCTTGTTAATTATTAAATAAACAGTATAGTATAGCTGAGTCAAAATAATAGCTCTGTTATTGATTATGCGTGTGATCTTGGGAACAATATTTTACCCCATTTGGACCTCACTTTTTTTAATTTGTAAAATGTATTGTTTGGACTGGATTGAATGGCCTTTAAGGGCCATTTCATCTTTAAATTTGTAAATTTATGATATCCATATATTATGGTAGAGATGATCAGGAAATCCCTGATCAACTGATTTTGTCTTCTCCCTTCCTCTAGTCAAATTGAAGAAATTACAGAAAGTAATAGATAAAAGTTTCAATGTTTTAAAAGGAGTATAGAGAAAGGTTTGTACTTTGCTACCCCTTTATAAGATATTAAGAAGTTGTTTGATGGAATTAGTAGGCCAAAGATTCTTTCATGGCTCTTTAAAAAATAGAATATACTCTTGAGAGAGCCAAGAGATCTCAAGTCAACAAGCATTTATTAAGTGCCTCCTATATTTGAGGAACTATGCTGGAAAAAAGTAGAAAGAAGATAGCCTTTCAAGAAAGAGGAAAAAGAATCCAACCTTTGAGAAAAAATTCAGAAGGGGTGGGAGTGGGATTTCTTTCTTTTCTTTCTCTTTTGCACACACACACACACACACACACACACACATATACACACACACACAATTGGCCAAAACATCTTGCAATTCACCCAGTAGAAGGTATCACATTAGGGAATAGGATCAATCAGTAAAAGCATGAAAACAAAGGAATTTTGTGAGGCCTTGACCATCTCCAGGAATTTTCTAAGAGGAAAAGACCAGGAAGCCTAACTGAGAGATTTGTTCATCAAAGATGCTCTGCTCAGAGCAAACAACATTTTGGAGACAATAAGAAATGAAAGGATATTGGGGTTTTTCAGTGCCAAACTTGTGAGTTTCCTAGACCACATATATTGTCACTCATATTTTTCTACTACTAAGCATATTCCCACTCTTCCCACAGATGCTATATATAGGGGAAGAGGATGCTCCTGAACTACAGGTAGACTTGTATTGCATTGGATAGAGCACTGGATCCGGACTTGGGAACACCTGAGTTCAACTTCCTAGCTGGGTGATTCTGGGAAAGTCATTTATCTTGTCTGCCTCAACTATAAAATAGGGGAAACTATAGGACCCACCTCTCTAGATTATTGTGAGGATGAAATGAGATAATATTAAGTAAAGCATTTGGCATAGTGTCTGGCACACAGTAGATATGAGTTTAATAATTTTTTTGTTTATATTGTTCTTATGATACCATCTCACTTTGCTTTGAGCTAAGAACCTTTTTTGTTGTCTTTCGTTCTCAAAGAGAACTAAAATGACATCACTGTTAGAGCTGAATTACAGTGTGACTGATCTGACCGATATGACCTCAGAATGTTCTGCCACAGAGCAGACACAAATAACCCATATGAACATTTGGGGTGGCATTTCTACTTTTGGGCTTTCTTTAGCTAATTCAATTCTGCTTTGCTCATAGAGCATAGACCTTTCTCTGTTGAGGACATGTCATGCTGGGCAGTCCTATGCAAGTGTTTCCCATGTCACACAATAGATTTAAAAGTTCTTAAGAGATTCCTTGAGAATGTTCTTGTGTTGCTTTTTCTGACCACCTTGTGAGATCTTGCCCACTGTGAGTTCTCCATAAAATAATGGAGTTGTGCTCTCTGCAGTAGAGTTTGAATGCCTGACAGTTTAGCTAAACACTCAGTGTCTGGTACCTTATCCTGCCAGATGATTTTTAGAATCTTCCTAAGACAATTCAAATGGAAGTGATTCAGTTTCCTGGCATGGCACTGGTATACTGTCCAAGTTTCACATTTTAAAAATTAAATTAGGGTCAGGATCAAGAATTACTGTTCAAAATTTGGAACTAGAAGGGATCTTAGTTTAATACATTTATTTTACAGAAGAGACAACAGAGGTCCAGAGTGTCAAAATGACTCATCTAAGTCTTACAGTTATATAGTGGCAGAATTAGGTTTTCTGGTGGTAGATCCAGTATTCTTTCCCTTGTACTGAACTGCCTCCCTAATGACATTGTTTGTGATGGTAGTGACTTAGGGAAGTACTTAAACTTATTTGTGGGTAGAGGGCTGTTCTTGCATTCAGGAAAGTCCAGTTTCAAATTCTTTCTATGACAAATGTTGACTGTCCATAAATGTCATAGCTTCTCTGTTGATCCTGGATCATAGATTCATAAATTTAGAACTGAGACTTCAGAAATCATCTAGTCTAACGTTTACATATAAGGAAACTGAGAGTTGGAGAGTTTAAATGGCAAAAACAAAATTATACCCATGTCTTCTAATTCCAAATTCAATTATCTTTATATTATGCCATGATCTCTCTCTAGCTTTCTAAGATGGTAAGTTAAAAATGAATGGACAATTTATATTGATGGTAGAAGTTTTCATGCTGGGAGATCTCTATACTTATGAAGTCATAAATGTAGTAGTCATTCACTTATATCCTTTCTCCAAAAAGTAGAGATTTGTGTATATTTGGACTTACTAATGATTGTGTTCCTGAAAACAGATCATGTCTTCTCATTTTCTTCCAATATAAATCTAAGGAGAAATTTGTGTGATGATGAAGGTACCTCAATATTTTCCATCAAGGATAACTCTGATAGGGAATCCACACAAAAGATGCATTATGTTGGGGGCTATTGGGAGAAAGGCAATAGTCCTGAGCAGAATTCATCCTCTCAGGGTATAATTAGTTTGTGTTTATTTTCCTATCCTGAACAATCTCCTAGTAATATTTCTTAGGAGGTTTTAATTTTTGTTATGTTGCTAAAATCAATAAAGACCTTTAAACAATCTCTAGGAAGCAAGATGAGCATGCAAACTTTTCTCATACCCA
Organism: Myrmecobius fasciatus; assembly: GCA_023553655.1. Classification (NCBI taxonomy): domain Eukaryota; kingdom Metazoa; phylum Chordata; class Mammalia; order Dasyuromorphia; family Myrmecobiidae; genus Myrmecobius; species Myrmecobius fasciatus. Next base: position 103,914 of record JAJPUD010003622.1, read on the forward strand.
GATTCTGGCATGCTTTGGATGATGCTTATCCTTTCTATCCCAGTTAACCAATCTAACCATGGTTTCCTTTGTCTTTGAGGGTCATCTTTCTCTGCACCTCCCATGTGTCTTTGTGCTCTCATCTCTTCTGTGGAAGCATCCTGAAAGGAAGAAATATGGTCTAATTTCTGAGACGACTGTCACTAATCAATTCTCTCTGCTGCCCCTACTAGGAGAGCCATCTATCTGTCTCTGTGGGCTTCAGTTTCTTTTACTTATGATATTAGAATAATGAATTTCATGATCTCTAAGCAACTTCTTGTCTTCATATTCTATATATTCTAGAACAGGGCTTCTTACACTTTTTTCACTCGTGACCACGTTTTACCTGAGAAATTTTTATGCAACCTCGAGTATAAAATAATTATACAAACCAAACATTTACTGAAAATAAATCATAATTTTCCTCCTCCACATTCAGTTATGTGACTCCCATATGGCGTTATGAATGCCATTTTAAAAAATTTCATTCTAGACCACATATTTTAGGTTCTGGATGTTCTACTGTCATTAGCCACTGTTCTATTTGGATTCCTGATGTCCATGAGAAGGCAGTTGTCCAACTTCTTTCTGATTCTATTATCCCTAAAAGAAGTATATAGTCCATTCTTTAAATTTTTAGAAGGGATTTAGAAGGTTATAGATACAAGGAAACTGCCACTAGGTATGAATCATGTTGCAGTAGGAGCCTTAGCCTCCATTTCCCATGCCTTGGCCTTAGGAGGACATTGAGAATTTGGGAAAGACAGTATCTCCAAAGGGAATACTCTATCCAAGATATTTCAAGGCCAACCTCCTTATTTACAGATAAGGAAATTGGGGGTCAAAAAACAAAAGATATTGGTTTAAGGTTACATAGGTGGCAGAACCAGGATTCAAATCCAAACTAAGCCCTTTTTTGTTTACAACACACTGACTCCCACTGTCTGGTTTCTCTCTCTCTCTCTCTCTCTCTCTCTCTCTCTCTCTCTCTCTCTCTCTCTCTCCTCTCTCTCTCTCTCTCTCTCTCTCTCTCTCTCTCTCTCTTTCTTTGTCTGTCTGTCTGTCTCTCCCCCCTCTGTCTCTTTGTCTCTTTCTCTCTCTGTGTGTCTCTGTGTCTCTGTCTCTATCTTTCTCTGTCCCTCTGTCTCTGTATCTGTATCTCTGTGTGTCTCTGTCTCTGTCTCTTTCCCCCTTCCTCCCTCTCTTTTTCCCTCCCTCTCTTCCTTCCTTCCTTCCTCCCTTCCTCCCTCCCTTTCTTCCTTCCTCCCTTCCTTCCTTCCTCTCTTCCTTCCTCTCTTACTTCCTTTCTCCCTCCCTTCCTTCCTTCCTTCCTCCCTCCCTCCCTTCCTTCCTTCCTTCCTCCCTTCCTCCCTTCCCCCTTCCCCCTTCCTCCCTTGCTCCCTTCCTCCCTCCTTCCTTCCTTTTCTTTCTTTCTTTCTTTCTTTCTTTCTTTCTTTCTTTCTTTCTTTCTTTCTTTCTTTCTTTCTTTCTTTCTTTCTTTCTTTCTTTCTTTCTTTCTTTCTTTCTTCCTTTCTTCCTTTCTTCTTTTTATCAACTCCATAAATAATGTAGGAAGATATGGCTATATAACAGTTTATATATACACACACACACACACACACACACACACACACACACACACATATATATATATATATATTTTAGCTAAATTAAAGATCTGTGATAGTGTGGTTAAGTCTCTCAAATATACACAAAAGGAAGCTAAGATCCAAGGGGTTTAATTTTTTATTTAGATTTTTTTTTTCTGACTAGGTAAAAGAGGAAATTCTTTCCATCAAATGTTACCTAGCCTTAATCACTGAATGGGTGTGACTTCAGTCAACTGAGACCTGTTAAGTTCCATCTCTATATCTTGTCACTGGGACTCAGCTCTGGAGGGGAAAGTGAGACAGGTGACCTTGCACAGTCCTCCCTCACTTAAATCCAATTTATTTGCATATTATGGCATCACTTCCCTGATGTTATAGTCCTCTTTGAGAATGAAGGACAAATCACAACTTGGTCAAAGTCAAACAACTGGAATCAGGGATCTGTCTGCTGAGACTAGAGACCTTTCCACTATAGCCAGCTGCTTTCTGTGATCATTATCATCAGTAAGAAACATTTACGACCAGTTACTGCTCTGAACTAGGTACTGAGGCTGGAAAGGTACAGAACAGTATTTCTTAGGCACAACTAGAGTGAGTTAAATTCTCTTGAAAAGACAATTCTGCCTTGTTTGGCTTTAGCACCCTGGTGACTCAGGGATTGGTGAATGAGCTAGGGAGGGGCATCTGGGACAGATGGGAGAAGCAGAATGCAAGGGTAAGGAGGGGAAAGGGAGGAACTAAGTTTTAAAAAAAATTATTTTAAGAAATAAAGACTTTTAATCTTTACTGGATTTGTGGACCATTAAAACTGACCAGAGTCTTCTATAAATTGGAAGCTTTAATATTGATATATTAGGAATCATTCTTGCTTTGTTGGAGTTTATAATTTAATTGAGGGAATGTGTGTGTGTGTGTTTACTAAACCAAACCAAAGTAGCTTATGCTAATGGCCAAGTGAGTAATAATATAAAAGTTCAAATGAGGTAGTGAGCACTGAGGCCTAGGACAGCTGGGAAACTTTTGTCAGCTTTGGGTGGCTGTAAGACAGAAGTATTAAATGTGCTTATGTGCTTTGAAGGAGAGTTAGGATATAGATAAGAGAAGAAGAAGGAAGTCCTCGTTGGGGAAGTTCTGTAAGTAAAATTGTGAAGTAGGCATTGTTAGATTGTTTACAGGAAATAATGAATGAATAGATCTGTTTGTCTAAAGTGGAGGGTTCATTTAGAATAATAGAGAAATGGTTGGAAATTTAGTTTGGGGCCATTCAATAGAGAGTTTTAAATGTTTAATAAAGAGCTATAGACTTGATCTTTTAGTTAGACCTCTTAGCTTCTGAGGCAACCTCAAGGCAATCATATTACTTCTACTTGTAACACCCTTCAGTGAAAGCATTAACACAATGCATGCTCAGTGTTGGTGGATATCAGTGTCAATGACTTTGCTCTCTTTCTCCTCCCCTTATTCAGTGTGTCTTGAATGGTAAAATCCCCAAGCCAAGCAAGAGTTTATTTTAATAGAGACAGCCTTTAACTTACTATATGGATGAATTGTTTTCCTAAAATTATTTGTAAATCAGTTTGAAACTCAGATCATATTTTCCCCACAGAAACAAAGTTAAACACGGTGGTTGGGTTCCCATCCCAACCCACAAAAGCCTATTTAGCTCATAATGTAGCTGAACTCGAGTTCTGTAGTAGGAATTCTATAGACTATAACCACCATATCTAATGGTGTTTCCATGGAAAAATTCATTCTATGTTCTAACTTAGATCTTTAGGCAGTAGGGGCAGGGCCTCCCTCTCTCTCCCCCCCTTTCTCCTTCTCCCCATCTCCTACATTGGCCACAACAGACTGAGTAGAATTCCAGGGGATTTAGGGAATGGGACCTAAGTGTAGGGGAAGAGTCTCTGGGCAGAAAGGTTGAATGGTAAGTATGGATCTTGGAAACAGGGTTTGGGTTTGGTGAAGATATAAGTAACTGTTCAGTGGCAGATGACTAGGAAGAGTTTGGGTCTCCAGTAATGTTGGCAACTATGGGATTGGTGCAGTGTCACAGGAAGGAAAGAAGGAAGGGAGACAGGCAATGAAAACTGGCAGTCATGCTTCCTCAGAAGTAGTTTCCTCATTATGGCAGTCATTCTTAAAAAAAAAAAAAAAGACGTTCATAAATAATGTTGACAATTTGGGATTGTCTATAATTCTCTTTTTACATAAAAGAAAGGATTCCCCTTCATCCTGGACAAATTAGACTAGGTCGATCCCATCTTTCCTCCCAATCCATTCTCCCAATTACTTAGGGACTGAATACTACTTTCTTATGTTGAGAGCTATATTTTTTAACCAGGCCTCAGGTTACTTTCTGTGATAGTCTGGATCCTGAATTTGTAGAAGTAGACAGATAAAGAATATCACTTATCAACTCAACAAATATCCTTGACTGTCCATAGACTAACTGCCAGTGATTGGAAATGATTCATAGTCTAGTATGGGTCTTAGGGTGCTCACTTCTATTATTATAATAGCTTTAATTTCCTTGACATTATTTAAAATCACCTGATTGCCTCCTCTTGAGGTCCCATTTCATCAGCTTGCCATCCTTCCTTGATTTAGTTCCACTTCTTACTTCCACATGGACCATCCATATGGTTCTTATTTTCTAGGACCAACTCCAGAAGGCCCCAGCTACAGCCATCTTGGTTAAAGAGAAAAGGGAGAAAATAAAGAAACATTTATTAAGCTCACAATACATAGGCACTATGCCATGTTTTGGAGATAAAAATATAAGTGAAAAGGAGAGTCCTTGTTCTTGAAGAGCTTACATTGTAACAAGGGTATACAACACAAATAAAAACTGAAAGAGGGAATATTGAATGAAGATACCCAGCATAGGGACACAATTTTGAAGTCCAAAAGTCAGAAAGTCAGGAGGGGAATGAGAGTGAATGTAGATAGATATCTCTGTAAAATAGAAGAGGAACTCACTGATGGAAGAAGGAGGTGAGCACTTTAGTAGCTGCTATGGAGAATGAATTGGAGTGAGGAGAGTCTTTCAGGAATATCAGCCAGGAGACTACTGGAATAGTCTAGGTGAGAGGTGATGAAAGTAAAGGACTTGTGAGTGGAAAGAAGGGGAAAGATATGAGACAAGTTATAAAGTAGAAATGACATATTTTGGCAACAGATTGGCTATGATGTTTGGATGAGGAATCAAAGATGATATTGATGTTGCATGCTTAGGTGACTGGGAGGATGGTGGTATATCTCAATAATAATAGGAAAATTTGGAAGTGAGGATGATTTGGTAATAAAGCTAATGAGTTTAGTATTAGATATATTGAATTTGAGATGTCTATAAAATATCTAGTTTGAGATGTCTATTAGTCAATATGAGATGTGATATTGGAGGACAGCAAAGAGGTTATGTCTGGATAAATAGATTTAAGAATCATCTGAAGAAAGATAGATTTCGTTTTTGTTTCTGAATCTTTAGCACCTAAAGTGATACCAAGCTCATAATAAGTACTTAGGAAATGCTTATAATAGATTGGATCCCTTATGGTATCTTGAGAGCCAAGAGATTGCCATCACCCTTGGATTATCAAATTATCAAATAGATGAAATTTATCTTCTTGTGACTTCAACTCCCTTTCTATGAATCTTTTCTTCCCTGGTGACGCCCTCTTTATAGATTCTTATTTTTCTGTTGTCTCTCTTTCCCTAAATTTCCTTTTTAACACCTACTTTTGAAAAAATATCTTATGGGATTGAGGAAAATAGGAGCAAGACTCAAAATGATGGATCTAGATCTAGAAGGGACCTTAAAGGTCATTTAATCCAATACTCCTGTTTTTGTAAATTATGAAATTGAGGTCAAGAGAGTTTTAATAGCTCATCAAAGGACATACAATGAGTAGAAGAGACCAAATCCAAACCCGGGTCAAAATGAGTCAAAATCCAGCCTTTTTTCCTTAACATCTCTCTAACTTAAGTCTTATTTTTCAGATAACCAGGAGTGTATTGTATGTATGTATATTGATATACAATTGGTATATTATGACCAGAAACCAGAACCTTAGCCTGAATTTCAAAAGGCAAGAGTCATCTCTAAGAAATTTTTCTGCTAAAGGAAATTATCAACAACTCAAAACAAAAGTGAATTGTAAAAGAATATTGTATAACATATTACTGTTATTATTTAATACTTATAATATGCCTTTGGCATAGGCAACACTGCATGGAAAGTCTGCCAAAGCAAAGAAAAAATACCTGCCCTGAGGAACTCAAGGTAATGGAATCATTTTTTTTTAATGTAAGAATAGCATTTTAGAACAAAGAAGAATCATATTGGACTTATTACCAACTGAGATGCATTTGGGTTCCAGAATTGAGAGGTAGTAGGGGCTAATAACAAACCTTAATTAGCAGAGTGTTCAATTCAGGAGGAGGAGAGAAAACCCTATCATCAAGAGCAGAAAAAAAAGACATAAAGAAAGGGATCCTCTTTCACCACTTCACTCCACTGATTTAGGTGAAGTTGATATGTATCAACAAACATGTCAAGTGATATCTGGTGAATTTTGTGTGTCAGCCCTCAGGCTGAAATTGAAGTTGTAAAAAGGAAGATTATATGCTGTATTAAAATTCAGACACCCATTCTCCTTCCCTTGAGCTCATTATACAATGTCTCTCTTATACCTCCCTAATACCAACTACTTTTCTTTTTTTTTATTTGCAAAACATATGTATGGGTAATTCTTCAACATTGACCCTTACAAAGCTTTCTGTTAAAAATTTTTCCCCCTTAGTCTCCATCCCTCCCCTAGATGGCAGGATATCCACTACATGTTAATTATATTAAAATACTTGACAAATCGAATATATGTATACATGTTTCTATACTTATCTTGCTGTGCAAGAAAAATCATATCTACAAGAAAAAAAATCTGAGAAAGGAAACCCAATGCAAACAAACATCAATAGAGAGCATGAAAATGTTATATTGTGGTTCACATTTCATATCCCTCTCTCTGGGTGTATATGGCTTTCTTCACTAAACAATTGGAACTGGTTTGAAACATTTCATTGTTGAAGAGAGCCATATCCATCAGAATTGATCATCATATATAGTCTTGTTGTTGCTGTGTATAATGATCTCCTGGTTCTGCTCATTTCACTCAGCATCAGTTCATGCAAGTCTCTCCAGACCTCTCTGAAATCGCCCCGCTAGTTGTTTCTTATAGAACAATAATATTCCATAACATTCATATACCATAATTTATTCAGCCATTCTCCAACTGATGGGCATTCATTCAGCTTCCAGTTTCTAGCCACTACAAAAAGGGCTGCCACAAACATTTTTGCACATGTGGGTCCCTTTCCCTCCTTTAAGATCTCTGTGGGATATAAGCCCAATAGAAACACTGCTGGATCAAAGATACCAACTACTTTTCAATGCCCTCTGAAATCACTATATCTTTTCAGCTTTACCTTGAAATCACTCCCAAGTGATTTAGTGAGCAAATACAAATAAGGAACCAGTTTGGATTCAGTGATATATTGCATATTTGAAGTAAAATCTTTTATAATCAATCATTATGATATGTGAAATAATCTCTTTTCCCATATTCCTTGTTTTCCAATTTAATATAATTCCTTGTTATTTATAATGAATTGCATTAAACCTTTTAAAAACTTTTTTTTACTGATTTTATATACCTAGATGTTATTCTCTGATCCATCAACCCAATGATTTTTACAAGGGCATCAGCAAATAAATTTTTTTTCTAGAAGAGAAAAAAGCACTTATATATGAGTTAGTCAGAAGCAAATTTTAATGTAGAGGAAAGGATGAATGAAGGGGATGAATGAAGACAGTTAAATATTAAAAAGATGTCAGGTTTTGCTACTGGAGCATAAAGATGTCATTGAAAGCTCTAGCTTAAAGGATATTTTGAACTAAGGGGAAGTATGACCCAATATCATGAGGTCTTCCTCATGTTAAACTGATAGTTTTTTTTATTACAACATTGGCAGGAAGCAAATAGAAAAGAAGGAAAAAGCTTAATTGCTGCTGGTTTGGAGAGTATAAAAACTCTTACAGAATTTCATCTTCATATTTGGAGTCTTCCAATAAACCTCAAAGAAGGATCCAGGAGCAGCATGGTACTTGAGAAGTAACACCTGATTTTAACTTAAAACCTTGATTCTGACCTATACATCCCATATAAATCTCAAATAGTTCATCTTTAAAAAGAGGTCAGGTTACGTCTTTTTTTTTTTTAGCTCTAAATTTCATCATCCTGTGATTCTTGACTCTTTAAAAAAATGTCAATTTTTCATTCTGAATTTAACAAAAAACATCACCAAAGAATATTTCTATATAAAAAATAGAATAGAAATGGGTTATGTATAAAATAATGAAACTCTATCCAAATCTTTTTAGAAAAAAAAGATTTTAAAAATTTAACATGTTGCTTTCAAAATAGACTTTCCTTTTGAATTTCCTTCTGTTTTTTGTGCATCATAAAAATTCTCCAATGACCTTTTTCTCTCCTCCCTTTCCTTCCCCTCCCCTCTCCTTTCTGTCCTGTCTTCTTCTTCTTTCTTTCCCCTCTTTTTTTCTCCTCTCCTCTTTTCTTCTTTGGTCTCCTCTCTTCTCTTTTGGTCTCTCCTCTTTTGCTCTCCTCTCTTCTCCTCTCATATCCTTGGCTTTCCTCTCCCCTCCTCTTCTATATTCACCTGTCCCATCCTCTCCTTTACTCTCCTGATCTCTTCTCTGTTTTCCTCTCCTCTTCTCTTGTTTCCTTTCTCCTCCCTTCTCCTCCCCTCTCTACCCCTTTCCTCCCCTTCCCTTCTCTTCCCTTCATTTTCTTTTTCTTTCCTTGGCAATCCTTTTACTAACTATTTCTCATCAAATTCCACTCAAATAAGAAGGGAAAAAACCCTGTAAGAAATAGGCACAGACACACCAATTGCTACGTACAAACATGGATGTCTAATTTTGCCCATTAAATCCATCACCCCTTTGTAAGGACATGATGAGTAGCATGCTTCCTCATTAGCTTTCTGGAGATGTAAGTTGGTCATTATATTGATCTACAAAATTCTTTTCAACAATGTTACAATAACAATTTTTTTCTACTGGTTCTGATGATACTTCCTTTCTTTTTTTCAATGAGTTCAGTACTTAGTTCACAATATTTTTTCCTCCCCTTAGGAGACTTCAAATACATATTGATATTCCCTCAAACATCCTATCCTCTCAGTTCCTCAATTCACTTATTTCCCATGACCTACTTCTCACTCCTATCTAAGCTAAACATACAAAATGGCCATATGCTTGATCTTTTACAAATTCCTAATTCACTCACTATCCCAACCACCACAAAAGTTTCTTCCAAACCTTTTTATCCCTATGCATATTTTCCATGGATCCTCTCTCTTCCTTCCCTTGCCAAAAATTTAAGAAACAAACAAACAAACAAAAATCCTCCTTTAAATCTTGCCTGATGTTTTACTGGAAAAATTGAGGCCATTCACTAAGAGCCCTTCTTTATCTAGTATCACCTAAATGGTTTCTGCCATGATCTCCTTTTTCATCTTAGCTTACGAGACAAGGTGGTATTTTTCCTTCTAAAGCTAACCTCTGCACATGTATAGGTGATCTGATTCCATCCCATCTTCTCAGCAAATTTCCTCCTTTATCAATCCCACTATCTCACTCATCTTCAATCTTTGTCAACTGTTGCCTTTCTACTATCTACAAACATATCCATATTTCTCTCATCTTCAAACACCCTCACTTAATCCATCTATCTCCTCTATTATCCCACATCTCTCCTGTCTTTTATGGCTAAACTTCTTGAGAAGGCCATTTATAATAGGTACCTCTACTACCTTTTTTCTTAACTCTCTGTAGTCTGGTTTCTGAACTCATCATTCAACTAAAACTACTTTCCCCAAAGTTACCAATTATCTCTTAATTGCCAAATTCAATAGTCTTTTCTCAGTTTTCATCATAATCTCTCCATTGATACTATTGATCACCTTCTTCTCTGTGATTCTCTCTTCTTTCTCTTTTTTTAGTCTTTCATTCATGTCAGGTTGTTCTATTCTCTAACACATATTATATTACCAAAGTCTCAAACTTTGTATCATTTCTACTCTAGCATTTCTCTCCATCAAGGATAATCAGGTACAGGACAGAAGTTCCTTTTGCTAGTTTTTCTAATTTCAAAAATTGTAATTACCATTAAGATAATAGAGATGTTCTAACAAATATCAAGATAATTGAAGTGTCTGTGTCGGGTTTGTGATATGTTTCTTGAATTTATCATTTATTTCCTCTTTGTATCCAGGTAGTTTGTCATAAGATCTGCTAACATTATAGCTTTTGTTTTTGCCTTCTTTGGTCTTTGTTTACATGGGCTCCATATTGCTTTCTATATTGTTTCCTCCAATTTTCAATCCTGAATTTCATCAAATGAGTACTTTTTAAAAAATATATTTTGTTGATTTTTTTTACCTCATCTACATTTTTCATTGTATCTCCCTTTTTTCCTTTTTGAAAAAAAAAGTTCATTATAACCATACTTTTTTAAAAAAAGGAAAATTAGTTGGCCCAAACTAATCAACATATTGAAAAAGTACATTATCATATATAGTGTTCCATACCTATAGTGTCCTATCTCTGCAAAGACAGGCACTGCCTTATTTTATCTCTTCTTTGGGACCATATTTTGTTATAATTTCATAACATTTAATTTTAATTGCTTTTTTTGTCTTTTTTCGTATTTACAAAGTTGTAGTAATTATATAAATTGTTTTTCTAGTTCTAATTACTTTGCTTTGCATCAGTCCATGCAATGTTTTCATGCTTCTCTGCATTCATCATATTCATTATTTCTTACAGCAGAGTTATATTCAGAGACCATATTTCATTTAGCGATTCTACAATTGATGCTTAATTACTTTGTTTTTAGTTCTTTTTTCACTACAAAAGTGCTGATATAGATGTATATGGGACCTTACCTTTTGTCACTGATCCATTAGCATATATGTTTATCAATGGGATCTTTGGGTCAAATGATATGGAAATTTTAATCATTTTTTTTTGAAATTCCAAGTTGCTTTCCAAAATGGTTGAATTCATTCATAACCCACTAATGGTATATAAGTGTTACTGTCTTTTCACAGTCTAACATTTATTGTTCTTATTCTTTATCATTGTTGCCAACATGCTGAGTAGAAAGTAAGACTTAAGATTTGTTTTAATGTGTATTTCTCTTCTTGTTAGTTATTTGGAACTTTCATGTAATTATTAATGGTTTGCAATTTTTTTGAGAACTGTTCACATCCTTATCTATTGAAGAATGGATATATTTTTTCCATATTTGAGGCTATCTCATCCCATCTTATAACTGTATTGTTTCTTTTCAATGAAGCCTAGAGTCACAATCAAGGCATGGTTCCCATTTCATTAGGACTGAGTAATACCTCTGCGGTCATATTTACCTTTTTGTATGAGGAACTCTAGTTCAAATTGTGTATTAGCATCTGTAGCCATGAACTTTTGTTTTAATTGATTCCTTTTTTGGATTTTGTTTCCTGTGAAATGCTTCTGTTGCTCCTCTTTTTTCTACCTTATAGGTACTCTCTATGGCATCTAGTTTGTAGATCTACTTAATTTTTTCTTTCCTCCTTTTTTTGTTTAAGGACCTTGTGACTTGATTTCAGGCAAGAATATTCTTACCAGCTCTTTCTCACTGCACTCCATCTCTGGCCAAGAGTCTGCCACTTTCTTCTTTTGGTTAAGTTTTTGTCTCCCAAATATCCTATTAATACTTTTCTTGGAATTAAGGGGGTTTGAAGGTGTCCAGAAAAACAAATCTGCTTCTCAGACATCAACTTCTTAAATCATTTCCTAAACTTGTCTTTCTCTTCTTGTCTGACTTTCCATCAGCAGCAGTGATGGAATCACCACCTAGCCCCTGAAGGTGTTCAGTTTCTAACCCAAGACTTGGTAATCCTTAGAAATGCTTTCTAGATTGCTTCTGGCAGTATCATTTGATCTTATGTGAGTCACCAGAAGTGCTAAGTTTTCATCAGGTTTTGTAAGTTTGGGGTGGTTCTCTGCTATAACCTGGATACATGCCCCAGGAAGTCTGAAAGCTTTCCTATTATTTTCAGAAGACCCAATTGCTTCCTTAGTATAAATCAGAGGGGAGGTACAGTTACCATTCCTCATCTTCTTTGAGGTTGGCAATTGGGATGATGGAGAGGAAGCTAAAGACTATGTAGGAATTGGGTAGGTTTTTAGGGATGACATGATGCCTGCTTTCAAGTTTCCGTAGGGATGTTATAAGGAAAGAGGATTAGCTGTGATTTACCTGACCCTCAGTAAACAGAAGTTAACAAGGATGCAGATTTAAACTTATTGGAAACTTGCAAATGGAATCTACATTGCCAAGGAGTCTCCTGTTCAGGTATGGGTTGGGCTAGATCAGAAGTATCAAACTCAACTGCAAAACTCTCCAGCTTCATCAGAACCAAATAAAAATGTAATTGGAAATGTTTAATAAAATAAATAAAAATACATAAAATCTTAATTTGTGGTTTTCTAATACAGAACCCATCAATATCCTTTTCTATTTGAGTTTTATATCATTAGAATAGGTATTGTTTTAAGTCCTTTCCAGCTCCAAATTTAATGAAGAAAATAATTTGTATATACTTTTACTGGCTTTCCAGTTCTCATAATGCTATTTCATAGAAAATGTAGAAAGGTATGGCAGAGACAGCACTAACTTTGGTAACATAGGGCTTGAGTTATCCACTTTCTTGCTGTATGGCCCTGAACTAATCACTCAACATCTCTTACATCTTAATTTCCTCACACATAAAATAGAGATAATTATACTTTAATACCTACTTTATAGAGTCATTAAGATAAAAAAGTCTGTGAGTTTTACAACCACAAAATGCAGTACAATGCAAGCTGCTACATTAATAGCAGTCCATGTAGATATTTCTGTATCCATCACATTCATCATTTATTTCTTTGCTAATTTGCAGGGTAAATGAGGTAAAACTGTAGGGTTATTGTAATTTGCATTTCTTTTATTATTAGTGATCTGGGTTTTTTCATTGGCTGTGAATAATTTGTGGTTTTTCTTTTGAGAACTGTTCATTTTTTGAACACTTATGTACTGAAAATGGCTGTCACATATATGTATATATATGGCACAGTGGATAGAACACCAGCCCTGAAGTCAGGAGGACCTGAATGCAAATCTGGTCTCAAACATCAAACATGTCCTAGCTGTATAAACCTGGGAAACTCACTTAACCCCAATTTGTTCAACAAATGAACAGTTCTCAAAAAAAAAAAAAAAGAAAAAAAAAAGAAAAGAAATTAAACAAGCCATTAATGAACTCCCTAAGAAAAAATCTCCAGGGCTAATGGATTTACAAGTGAATTTTACCAAACATTTAAAGTGAATTTCTACCAAATATTCAAATACTATATAAACTGTTTGGAAAAATAGGGGCAGACTGAGTCTGCCAAATTCCTTTTATGACAGAGATGTGGTGTTGAGAACTAAACCAGAGAGGGCCAAAATAAAGAAAATTATAGACCAATTTTGCTAATGAATATTGATGCAAAAAATTTAAATAAAATATTAGCAAAGAGATTACAACAATTTATTACCAGAATAATATGCAGTGACCAAGTGGGATTTATACCAGGAATACAGAACTGGTTTAATATCAAGAAAACTATCACCATAATTGACCAGATCAATAACCAAACTAACAGAAATCATGATTATTTTAATAGATGCAGAAAAGGCATTCAACAAAATACATCACCCATTCATATTAAAAACACTAGAAAGCAAGGAATAAATGGAGTTTTCCTTAAAATGATAAGTAGCATCTATCTAAAACCGTTAACAAGCATTATATGTAATGGGGATAAGTTAGAAGCATTCCCAGTAAGATCAAGGGTGAAACAAGGTTGTCCATTATTGTCACTATTATTAAATATTGACCTAGAAATGTTTGCTTTAGCAATAAGAAAAAATTTTTTAAGGAATTAGAATAGATAATAAATTAATAATAAGATAATTAATATATAATATATATAAATAATTAATAACAAGATAATAAGAAAACTAAACTATCACTCTTTGTAGATGATATGTGATGGTATATTTAGACAATACTAAAGATCAAGTAAAAAACTATTAGAAACAATTGACAATTTTAGCTAAGTTGTAGGATATAAAATAAACATGCACAAATCATTGACATTTCTATATGTTACCAACAAAGCCCAGCAGCAAGAGATAGAAAGAGAAATCCCTATTTAAAATAAATGTAGACAATACAAAGTAGTTGGGAGTCTACCTGCCAAGACAAAATCAGGAACTATATGAATACAAATAAGGTTAGATTTAAACAATTAGAAGAATATCAAATGTCCATGGGTAGGCAGAGCTAATATAACAAAAATGACAGTTCTACCTAAATCAATCTGCTATTCAGTGTCATACTAGTCAAACTGCCAAGAAATTACTTTACAGAGCTAGAAAAAAATAACAAAGTTCATTTGAAAGAACAAAAGGTCAAGAATTTCAAGGGAATTAATGGAAAAAATGCAAAAGAAGTGGCCTCCCTGTACCAAACCTATATTATAAAGTGACAATCTCAAAATTATTTGATACTAGCTAAGAAATTGAATAGGTCTGTGAAATAGGTTAGGTTCACAAGACACAATAATCAATTACTATAGTAAGCTAGTATTTGATAAATCCAAAGACTCTGGCTTCTGGGATAAGAATTCAGTATTTGACAAAAATTACTTGGAAAATGGGAAAATAGTACAGCAGAAATTAGGCATTGATCAAATCTAACACCCTATACCAAGATAAGATAGAAATGGGTTTATGATTTAGAAATAAAAGATGATGCTATAAGCAAATTAGGAGAATAAAGGATCTTTTACCTCAGATCTATGAAAAAGAGAGGAATTTATGACCAAGGAGAAATTAGAAAACATTATGAAATGCAAAAATGTATAATTTTGATTATATTAAGTTAAAAAGTTTTTGCACAAACAAAAACAATGTAGCCAAAATTAAAATGCAAGCAGAAGCCTGGAAAAACATTTTTTACAGCCAATGTTTCTGTTAAAGGCTTCATTTCTAAAATAGAGAATTGATTCAGTTTTATAAGAATACAGACAAAGAAATTAAAGTCATTTCTACTCATATGAATGAACAATGCTCTAAATTAAAATATGAATTTAAAGAGTCTACTGATGATGAAGTGAAAATGATCCCAAAATGAAAACTCCCAGGAACATCATAGCCAAATTCCAGAGCTCACAAATCAAGGATAAAGTATTGCAAGCAGCCAAAAAGAAACAGTTTAAATATTGTGAAACTATTGTCAGGATTACATAGGATTTGGTAGATTGCCCATTAAAGAATTAGAAGACTTGGAATATGATATACTGAAAGGCAAAGGAATTAGAATTTCAAGCAAGAATCTTTCTACTCAGCAAAATTGAATATAATCTTTCAAAGAATAAAAGTGAATATTTAGCAAAATAGAGGACTTTTAAAGATTTCCAGTTAAAAGATCAAAGCTGAATTGAAAAATTGATCTTCAAATTCAAGACTCAAGGCAAACATAAAAAAGTGAAAAAAAATAGTAAAACATGAAAAATTCTATAAGATTAAACATTTGATATTTCTACATTGCAAGATGATATTTTTTAACTCAACTTTATTACTGTAAGAGCAATAGAAGGAATATATATAAATAGAGGGTGTGGAAAAGTATATCTTGCTGAAAGGATCATAGACAATGAAGTCATATCAATACTAAACTTGTATGTACCAAATGGTACAGAATCTAAATTTTTGAAGGAGAAATTGAATAAGTTACAAGAGGAAATAGATATTAAAACTATACTGGTAGAGGATCTTCATTTTCACCTCTCAGAACTAGACAAATCTAAGCAGAAAAATAAACAAGAAATTAAGGAAGTGAAAATTATGAAAAAGATATGATAGATGTCCCAAGAAAATGGAATCAAAATAGAAGGGAAGATGTATACAAAAATTGATCATATATTAAGACATAAAAACTTCATAGCCAAATGCAGAAAAGCAGAAATAGTAAATACATCCTTTTTAGATTGTAATACAATACAAATGAAATTCAATAATGGGAAGTGGAAAGAGAGATTAAAAATTAATTGGAAATTAAACAATCTAATCCATAAAATCCCCACAAAAACAAATGAGTCAAAGAACAAATTATAGAAACAATAATTTCATTAAAATAACAAAAATGAGACAACATACCAAATTTTATGGGATGCAACCAAAGTGATACTTAGAGGAAAATGTTGATCTCTAATAGCTTACATCAATAAAACAGAGAAAAAAACAAAAGAATAAATTGGGCATGGAATTAAAATATCTAGAAAAAGAAAAATTAAAAATTCTCAATTAAACACCAAATTGGAAATCCCAAAAATCAAGGGAGAAATTAATAAAATTGAAAGTAAGAAAATCATTGAATTATTAAAATTAGAAGCTGGTTTTATGGGAAAAGACCCAATAAAATAGATAAACCATTGTTAACTTAATTAAAAAAACAAATTACTAGTATCAGAAATGAAAGGGATGAATATGCAACCAATGAAGAGGAAACCTAGATACTTTTTAGGAGTTATTTGCTGCCAAATGAAATAAGCAGAATCAGGAGATCATTATACATGACAACAACAAGATTAAATGATAATCAATTCTGATGCATGTGACTCTTTCCAACAATGAGATGATTGAGGCTAGTTCCAATGATCTTGTGATGAAGAGAGCCATCTGCATGGGAGAGAGTGAGAAGTGAATGTGGATCACAACTTAGCATTTTCACTTTTTTTGTTGTTGTTTGCTTGCATTTTGTTTACTTTCTCATTTTTTCCCTTTTGATCTGATTTTTTGTATGAGATTATTGTATAAAAATGTGTACATATATTGGATTTAACATATTTTAACATGTTTAACATATTTTGGATTACTTGTCATCTAGGGGAGGAAGTGGGGGGAAGGAGAGGAAAATTTGGAACACAAGGTTTTGTAAGGGTCAATGTTGAAAAATTATCCATGCTTATGTTTTGAAAAAAAAACTTTAATAAAAAGGAGTTCTTTGCCCAATTATATGCCAATAAAATTGACAACCTAAAGGAAATGGATGAATATCTCTACAAATATGAATTATTGAGATGAACAGAAGATGAAATAAAATATCTACATAACCAATCATAGAAGAAAAAATGAACAATCTCTCAATCAGATCCCTAAGAAAAAATCCTAAAAACTAAATAGATTCACAAATGAATTCTGTGAAACATGTAAAATATTGATCTCAATACTATATAAACTATTTAGAAAAATAGGTGAAGAAGGAGTCTTATGACACAAATATGGTCCTGATACTCAAAACAGAAAGAACCAAAATAGAGAAACAAAAATTATAGACCAATTTTCTTAATGAATATTGATGCAAAATTTTAAATAAAATACTAGCAAAGAGATTATAGCAATATATTACAAATATAATGCATAGGATTTATACCAGAAATGTGGGGCTGCTTCAATATTAGGGAAACTATTAACATAATTGACCACATCAATAACAAAATCAACAGAAATCATATGATTATTTAAATAGAAGAAGCCCTTGACAAAATACAGCACCCATTTCCATCAAAAACACTGGAAAGCATGGGAATAAGTGAAGCTTCCCTTAAAATGATAAGTAATATTTATCTAAAATCATTAGCAAGCATTATTATCTGTAATGCGGATAAACTAGCTTTCCCAATATAATCAAAGATGAAGCAAAGTTGCTCATTATCAACTCTATTATTGAATATTGTACTAGAAATATTAGCTATATCAATAAGAAGAAAAAAATTGAAGGAATTAGAATAGGCAATAAGAAAACAAAACTATTCCTCTTTGCAGGTGATGTGATGTTATATTTAGAAAATCCCAATTTTTAATCACTTTTTAAAAGCTACTTGAAATTATTAATAACTTTAGCAAAGTTGTAGGATACAAAGTAAACCCACATAAATCATCAGCATTCCTAAATATTAGCAACAAAGTCCAGCAGCAAGATATAGAAAGAGAAATTCCATTTAAAATAACTGTAGACAATAGAAAATACTTGAGAGTCTACTTACCAACACAAACCCAGGAATTTTATTAACACAATTATAAAACACATTTTACTCAAGTCAAATTTAAACAATTGGGAAAATATTATTTGCTCATTAGCCAATATTATAGGATGACATTTCTCTCTAAATTGATTTATTTATGTAGTGCCATTCCAATCAAATTTATCAAAAATTATTTTATAGAACTAAAAAAACATAATTTGTCTGGAAGAACAAAAGCTCATGTATATCAAGGGAATCAGTGGGGGAAAAGATTTTAAAGAAGGTGATATAGGTGTACCAGATCTCAAACTATATTATAAAGTAGCAATTATCAAAAACAACCTGGTGCTGACTAAGAAACAGACTGATGGATCAATGAAATAGATTAGGTACAAATTACATTATACTAAGTGACCGTGATAATTAGTATATGATAAATCTAAAGATAAAAGATTTTGATGCAAAAACTCATTATTTGATGAGAACTGCTAGGAAGACTGGAAAACAATATGTCAAAAACTAGGTATAAACTAACATCTTACTCTTAGGGCCCTTCTCAAAGGGCTATAAAATTGTTCGTACCCATTGATCTAGAAGTACCACTACTGGATCTGTATTACAAAAAAAAAATAATAATAAAGGGAAAAGTACTCAAATGTGCAAAAATGTTTCTAGTAACTTTTTTGTAGTGCAAAGAGTGGATGATCTTCAATTGGAGAATGATTTAATAAATTATGGTATATGAATGTGATGGAATATTATTGTTCTATAAAAAATGATGAGCAGGCTGATTTCAGAAAAGCCTGGAAAAACTTACATGAATTGTTGCTGAGTGAAATGAGCAGAACCAGAACATTGTACACAACGAAAGCAAGACTACATGTTGATCAATTATGATAGACTTATTGCTTCTCAGTAATATAGTGATCCAAGACAATTCCAATAAACTTGGGATGGAAAATGCTATCTGCATCCAGGGACTGAGTATGAATCGAAGCATAGTTTTTTCTTTTTTTTTTTTTTGGTTTGTTTCCTTTTTCTTTCTCATGTTTTTTTTTTTCCATTTTTGGTATGGTTTTTTTTGGCACAACATGACAAATATGGAAATATTTTTAAAAGGATTGTACATTTATAACCTATATCAGATTGCTTGCTTTCTTGGAGAAGAGAAGTGTAAGGAAGGGAGGGAGAAAAAGTTTGGATCACATCTTACAGAAATAAGTCTTGAAATTTATCTTTACATGTATTTGGAAAAATAGAATACCATTTAGAAAACAAATTCTTTCTCCCCCAAATTTTGAGTTCCAAATTCTCTCCCTCCTCTCCCCCTTAATTGAGAAGGCAAGCAATTTGACAAAGGTTATGTGTGTGTAGTAATTCAAAGTACATTTTCATCTAACTCATTCTGTGAAAGAAAATACAGACCAACCCGCTCCCTCCCCAAGAAAAATAAAGTAAAAAGTATCTGTGAGCTATGTTCAGGCTCTACCAGTTCTTTCTCTGAAGATGGATAGCACGTTTCATCATAAATCCTACAGATTGTTTTGGATTTTTGCATTGCTGAGAATAGCTAAATTATTCATAGACAATCATCATGCAGTATTGCTGTTACTTTATACAATGTTCTCTTGGTTCTGTTCCTTTCAGTTTGCATCAATTCATGTAAATATTTCCATGTTTTTCTGAGAGCATCTTGCTCATCATTCCTTGAAGAACAATATTTCTCACACAACAGCAGTTTGTTCAGCATTTCCCCAATTGATGGACATCTCCTCAATTTCCACTTCTTTACTGCCACTAAAAGAGCTGCTATAAATATTTTTTGCCCTTTTTCTTTTTTGTTTTTTATCTCTTTGAGATACAGAACTAGTAGTGATATTGCTTGGTCAAAGGGCATGCATGGTTTTATAGTCCTTTGGGCATAGTTCCATATTGCTCTCCAGAATGTTTGAATCAACATAGAACTTCCCCAATAGCACAGTGGTGTTTTAATTTTCCCACATCTCCTCCAACATTTATCATTTTCCTTTTCTGTATTATTAGCCAATCCAATGGGTATGAGCTAGTAGCTCAGTTGTTTTTACCTTCACCAATAGTGAGATTTAAAATAGATATTTAAATATTAATCAATATTTCTGGCAGTGTTGAATGGTGGAATCATGGAATACTACAATTTCTGAAGAACTGAAGTTCAAGATCATCCCTAGAACTATGAAAACTCTCATAAAGGATATAAATAGGCTGTAACATATTACAAGCATGAAATTCCCAGACAGAGAACAGTGGTTATCAATATTTTTGGTTTTAGTACCCTTTTATAATCTTAAAACTTAGTGAGGATCCCAAATAAATATTTTATATTTGCTACATACATATAATATTGTTATATCTATTAATATTTATTACATTGAAAAATAAAATATAAAAATATTTATTAATTTATTAGTTAAAATAAAATTGATAAGCCCATTATACAGTAACATAAATAAAACATTTTTATTATTTTTAAAAAGTTACATTTTCCAAAATGAAAGAAATCAGTGCTTTACATATTTTTGCGAATCTCTTTAACATCTGGATTAATAGAAGACAGTTTCTCATATCTGTTTCTGGATTTAATTTATTGTGATGTTGTTTTGGTTGAAGTATGTGAGGAAAACACAGCTTCACAAAGATGCAAAATTGGGGAAAAACAGGATTATTTTCATAGGCAAATAACTTTTTGTGTTATGATGATATTGATTTTGATCTTGTGGATCCCCTAAAAGGGTCTTGGAGACACCCTGATATACTCAGACTACATTGAAGAATTATTGGTGTAACATATGCCATCACTGAAATATGTGACTGAGGAAAAATTGGGGTCAGTCAATGAAGAACATTTGATTGTAAGTTGTCATGTTTCTGTGATATCCATGCAATACAAAGAGAAAATGAGAATGGCTACCAGCTGATTGAGTAGTGCCCCTATATTGATTCATAGGAGGGCATTGAGCAGCGTGAAACTGGACTGACAGGAAATAATAGGGCATAATCCGCATTACTGGAAAAAGTACTACACTGGTGAGATCCCAGATGCATTAGAATATTATTGTATCAGAAAAAAGGAAAATTCCAGGGAGCAGTAAAAAGGAGAAAGGGCGCCATTTTGTGGTATTAAAGAGGCAGGTGAATCAAGGTCAGGCTACAAAGAACAAAAGAAGTAGATGAGGCAGAATAACATTTCTATGGGTGGGTCACCCTTCAGGTATTCCTAACTAGTGAACCACATCTTGGCAGTGCAGCGATGTGAGACCAACCACAGCAGCCATGACGTGCTTTGCTGAAGCCAGGTGGAGCTTGGCTAAGGGGAAAAAAATGAAAAGGAAGTCTATTTTTCCACTACAGTGGGCCAGGAAAAACCATGTCATTGCCTTTAGCATCAGTCTAAAGATGGCACTTCCAACAGAGTAGTGAGTCTTCTCTAACACAGGGACGTTCAGTAAGTGAGCTTGGATCAGGTTGGCATTTGTTGCCAGGAGAAGTCCTGTGTGGAGGAGAATATCAAAGCAATGTGAAGTCAAGCTTTCTTACCAGCTTGTCCTGGCATTTTAATTGGTACAATTTTGGGGGTAAGCTACTGACCTTCCAAAGCCTTTTACCAATTTTAACATTTAAGATTTAACAAAATTAACATTTTAACAATGCAGGAGGGTTTTCTGTAATTAGTGCTTTCCCATTCACACAGATTGACTTTGTACACTGATCATTAGGCTCTAGGGGGAGAGGGAGGAGAACAAATAGTATTAAGTGGAAAGGAGGGAAGACATTGTTGGGGTAGCCCAGGAATATGTGTGGTCCAGGGAGTACTCCTGTGAATTATGGCTAATACCAGGGTATGCATTTGGGAAGTGAGAGAGATGAGGTGTTGGAGGAGGAGCATATGAAAGGAGAGAACATAGTGGGTTAACCAATTTTTGCCAACTGGACAACATTACTTAGAACTGGACTATTTAGTTAAGTAGATAAATAGAGCCCATCTTATGGAGAGGTTGGTGGGTGAGCCACTCTGCTTCCCATATCTTTCTTTCTCCTTCCCACCCCTGGCCTTTTCTGATAGAAGAAATTACTTAAACAGGGTATGGAACCATTCACTTTGTACTAAATCATAGAAATCTCAACAGAATATTTCTTATGAGACAGAGAAATAGTAACTGTACATGAGTGGTATAAGATCCTTTCCTGGGAGGAGATTTTAATGTATTTCATGGGGCAAAGGGTGGAACAAGAGAGAAAGTAGAAAAGCAGAAATAAATTGGGTACTTTAAGGGGAAGAGAAGAAAAAAAGTAAAGGGTGAGGGGGCATGGGAGCTTTTTTAAAAAACAAATTTCACTTATATCTCAATTTTGTCTCTAGCCAATGTGCTGGACATAGAGACAAGAAGACTTGAATCTGAATCCACCTTCAGATGCTTACTATCTCTGTGATCCTGGACAAATCACTTAACTTCTGTCTGCTTCAGTTTACTTATCTGTAAAACTGGGATAATAGCACAGGATAGTTGTGAGGATCAAATGAGATATTTGTAAACCATGTTGCAAACCTTAAAGCGCTATTTTAATTTTTATTAATATTATTATTGTTAGAATTGTCTCATATTTATAAGAATTCAAGCCATTCTCCAATTGATAAATGGTCAAAGGATATGAACAGACAATTTTCAGATGAGGAAATTAAAACTATTTATAATCATATGAAAAGGTGCTCCAAATCACTATTGATCAGAAAATGCAAATTAAGACAACTCTAAGGTACCACTACACACCTGTCAGATTGGCTAAAATGACAGGAAAAGATAATGATGAATGTTGGAGGGGATGTGGGACAACTGGGACACTAATACATTGTTGGTGGAACTGTGAACGGATCCAACCATTCTGGAGAGCAATCTGGAACTATGCTCAAAAAGTTATCAAACTATGCATACCCTTTGACCCAGCAGTGTTTCTATTGGGCTTATATCCCAAAGAAATCATAAGAGAAGGAAAGGGCCCTACATGTGCAAGAATGTTTGTGGCAGCTCTTTTTGTAGTGGCTAGAAACTGGAAACTGAATGGATGCCCATCAATTTGGAGAGTGGCTGAATAAATTATGGTATATGAATGTTATGGAATATTATTGTTCTGTAAGAAACGACCAGCAGGACGATTTCAGAGAGGCCTGGAGAGACTTGCATGAACTGATGCTGAGTGAGATGAGCAGAACCAAGAGATCATTATTCACGGCAACAACAATACTATATGAGGATCAGTTCTAATGGACATGACTCTCTTCAACAATGAAATGCTTCAAACAAGTTCCAATTGTTCGGTGAAGACAGCCATATACACCCAGAGACAGGGATGTGAAATGTGGACCACAACATAACATTTTCATGTTCTCTATTGAGGTTTGCTTGCACTGTATTTCCTTTATCAGATTATTCTTTCTTGTAGATATGATTTCTCCTGCACAAAAAATGATGCAATAACTATACATATATTCAATTTCTTAAGTATTCTAACATAATTATCATGTAGTGGATATCCTGCCATCTAGGGGAGGGGTGGGGAGTAGGGGGGAAAAATTTGTAACAGAAAGCTTTGTAAGGGTTAATGTTTAGGAATTACCCATACATATGTTTTGCAAATAAAAAGTATTAATAAAAAATATTATTATTGTTATTGTTACTTTCACATGTTATTCAATGGGATCTTGTTTCCTAATAGTAATATACTTCATTGAAATGCTTCCTAACTTATTCTTCTAATATATTAGATCATAAATTTGAATTGTTTTTTGATTATAAGTTTGAAGAAGAAATCTTCTTTGTATCCCCCTAAATATTCAACAACAAGCCTTGCACAGAGGATCAGACATTTAGACTTGAAAGGGATTATCTAACTGTAGTTCACAGATGAGGAAATAGAGGCTCAAAAAGCAATTTGCAACACTTAAAAAGCTTAGAAATTGGCACAATCAGTACTTGAATTTAGATTCTCTGTCTTCAAGTCTCAGACTCTTTTTGCTATCTAGGTTCTCAGTTGTTTATAAATTGAAGGGTAAAGCAATATCCCAAAACTCATTTAAAAAAATCCTACCTTTGAGGTGCTGGCTCACATGTGTGATATCCAGGAGACAAGTGGAGGCAAAAATTCAATTGGGCATAAAAGGACAATGGTACACACTCCATTAGTAAGATTTGAGTGAGCACAAAAGGAATTGCCCATGAGCCAAGGTGCTTATTGGAGGTTTCTTGGAACATCCCAAACCTCACGTGGTCGTTGTTTTTGGTTTGATGGCTCAAAATGAGTATAAATTACAATTGATTCTATTCTGACAGAAACCCTGAGGGTCTTCTCTTTCAGGATTGATTTTTTTTTCTTTTTGAGTAGACAAACTAGGTCAGCTTTTGCCTTATTTCTAAACTATCCTGAAATCACTGGATGGGTATAACCTCAGACAAACTGAGACCTGGGAAAGACCTTAGTTTAAAAAAGCCAGTCTCTCCCTACAAATGGAGTTATCTCCAGCCATCCTGATCTATATCTTGCCACTGAACCCAGATGACACTGGAGGAGAGAATGAGGCTGTTGCTCACTTTGTATAGTCCTGATTCACTTAAAACCAATTCACTTGCACATCAAGACATCACCTTCCTGATGTTATTGGTCCTCTTAAAAAATGAAGGACAAACAACACCTGGATAAGGTAACTAGAAAGGGAATGTAGGTTGTGGATTGTTGAAGAGAAGGGGATAGACAGTGTAAGACCAATGGGATATATCCAGAAACTAAGCTGCTCAGACAATGTGTCTCTCAAGTAGTATTTACTGTGTCAGGCACCTTGTTAAGCTCTGGAGATATAAAGAAAGACAAAAAAAAAGCATCCTCCCGAAAAACAACAGCATACATAAAGCCCTTGCTTTCAAGAAATTTACCATCTAATGGGAAAGATAAGATACAAACAGCTACATATAAACAAGACACATACAATACAGGATAAACTGCAAATAATCTTAGAGGGAAGAGACTGATATTAGGAAGATTGGGGAAAAATTCTTATAAAGGTTGGACTTTAGCACTAAAATGAGTGCTGTCTAGGAAGCCTGGTTATACATGGATCTGTGAACTTCTCGACTTTGACTGTCTTCCTATTCTCTGCACTCCCTTTCTTGTCCTCCTCTGTCCTAAGTTCTACAAGCACTAATGGGTTGAAACCTCAGAGTATCATTTGGACATCTTCCTTAGCCAACCTCTCCTTTGTATTGTAATGATAATGGCATTTAGCTTGAATGTATATAGTGTTTTATGATTTATAAAATATTTTCCTCACAACAACCCTATGAGGTCAGGAATGCAATTATTATCATCTCAGTTTTACAGATGGGAAAACAGACTCAGAGAATAGCAATATAACCTGAAGTGAAAGATATTTGCTAGGCCTGTAGAATACTTCTGTAATCCCTGCTACTGGAAAGTCTGATGCTGGTGAATTGCTTGAGCTCGTAAGTTCTGAGATGTAAAGATAACTGGGTGTCTGTACTAAGTCCAGTACTAATATGACAGTGGGATTGGGTGAGGTTGGTGGACATGTACCATCTTGACTAAGGAAAAGCAAAGCAGCCCAGAATGGAAATGGAACAGGTCAAGCTTCTGTGCTGATTAACAGTGGGGTTGGGCCCATGACCCACTGCTTTTCCATCTTGAGAGATATAGAAACATCAAAAGAAAGCAAGAAAAATAAAAGGAAAGGAAGGAAGGAAGAAAAAAGAAGGGAAGGAGAGAAGGAAAGAAAGATGGAAGGAAAGATAGAAGAAAGGGAAGGAGGGAGGAAAAGAGAAAGTAAAGAAGAAGGAAACAAGAAAAAAGCAAAAAGTGAGAAAGAAAGAAAAGAGAGGAAGGAAAAAAGGAGAGAAGGAAGAAAGCAAGAAATCAAAAAAGAAAAATCAGAAAGAAAAGAAAGATAAAGAGAAGGAAAGAAAGAACAGAAGAAAGAGAGGGAATAGGGGGCAGTTAGGTGATGCAGTGGATAGAGCATCAGCCCTGAAGTCAGGAGATCCTGAGTTCAAATTTGACCTCAGACACTTAATACTTCCTAGTTGTGGGACCTTGGGCAAGTCACTTAACCCCAACTGCCTCAGCTGAGAAAAAAAAAGAGAGGGAGTAAAAGAGAAAGAAAAGAAGGAAGGAAGAAGAGAAAGGAAGAAAAAAGAAAGGGAAAAGGAGGGAAGAAGAAAAGAAGATGAAAGAAAAAAAATGGAAAAAAAGAAAAAAAGGAAGGAAAGAAAATTAAAGTATGATATGTCAGTACCCCTACTAGCTTGTAATGTCTTGAGAATAGGGATGTATCCCCCAGTGCTTAGACAGTGTCTTGCCCATAATAAATGTTTTAATTGGACCCTGTTTTCTCTCCAGGATGTGAACAATAGGGCATTCTCTGCATTGAGTGCATACAGCTACCTTTGTGGATGTAGCAAACACACAGGAGGCTCTTTTAGGAAGAATGCCAGCACAAAAGCATGAAGGAAAACTAGTGCTCTCCACCCTTAGGTGAAACAGCTCATGAGCCATTAGAAAAAAAGTCCAGAAGCTCCTTTTAAGTCTTTCTTCCCACTATTTCTTAGTCATTTTTTGAGTAGTGTCTTATTGTGACCCCCCATTTGGGTTTTTCTTGGCAAAGTTACAGGAATAGTTTGTCATTTACTTTTCCAGATTATTTTCCAGATGAGGAAACTGAGGCAAACAGAATTACCAAAGATTATTACCAGCAATTCTGTTCCAGATATTAATCTCAGATTGGATATGACATAATGAATCACCTTCATTAAGCCATTGGAATGGATACTTAATAGTTACATTTGAAAACTTCTTACTATTACAGAATAATAAAAATATAAATTAAGATAATGTAGCACCTTTGAGGTAAAAATTCTTTTACATATATTAGCTCCTTTAATGCAAAAATCTTAACTATAACATCCTACAAAATCATGTCTTCCTTTCACAATTCACTTTTTGTTCATAGTACTACTCCTCTATAATTCTTCATCATCTCACCTTTCTCCTAGTCTCCATTACCTATATATTCAAGCCACATAACTTTATATTTAATCACACTTAGGTAGCTGCTCTTGTCACATCAGAGCTTCCCCCTTCTCCTTTTCCCTGGGTCAGCATGATCTTAACTCTATCCAGTTTCCATTTGCTTTCATTCATGCATTTCTGAACTTTATCTCTCTTTTGTAGCCTTCCCATCTCCTGCCCAGAGCTTCTGAAAAAAACCTTTTTTTTTTCTGATTAACCCCTAAGTCACTCCAATACCTATTATCCTTAAGAAAGTTCCCTTTGAATTCCATTTAATTGCTTGACCAAATAACCACAACTATATTTTGCTCTGCTTGTTATAAATCTAAAATCAGAAAACAAATACAAATATCTCACCATTCCTTTGCAGTCCATCCAAAATTTCTTGCTGTCAGTCTCTGGAAACCCATCTGAATTATTTTCTTCTCATTTCATCATTGAAACATCCATTTCTTTATTCTAATTTTATTGACTCTTTTTTTCAACGTCTTGCTGCACAAACACCACTGGTTACAGCTTCCTGAGATGGTCACCCTTAATCCCAACATCTGGGAGAGGGGAGATATATGATACAGCTCACATGCTATTGTCATGGCAATAACAAAAGGCAGCAGCATCATAGACAAAAGAGGCAAAAGACAACAAAGAGGAAGATTTAGCGAAAGGATACAAAGACAGGAATGGCCAACTTTTCCATACCAAATAACAGATGAAACTATTAAAGATGAACTATTTTTAGCCTCAGACTCCTAACAATGAGTTGTCATATCACCATTATTTTCTCTGACAACAAATGTGGTCACCAATTATGGTGGCATTTGCCATCCTTGAGATAGAATACTCTACACATGATTGAGTTGTTGACTTACTTGTGCTTGTGAGAATTTTAGGTCTACAAATGAGTAAGGCATGTATTGTATTATGTCTGCCATGGGAAAGGATTGCCTCTTTTTGGAGTAATTTTTCCCCCTGAGGGAACAAGGGCTGTAAGTGAACTACAATACCTAAGTCTCTGCCAGCATTGCAACACTTCCTCTGGGAGGAGAGATGGCATTTTTTCTGATATTCAAACAAGTTCTTACTTTGATACACTTACAAATTAATGCACCAGACCCATGAAAACCTTAAAAAAATTATAGTAAAGACAGACACTATTAAATTTAAACTAAAGCATAGGACAGAAAAATTCTAAAGATTTCTACATATATAGAACTTATATGTACAGTTAGATGGTGCAGTGGATAGAGTGCTGGGTCTGAGGTCAGGAAGACTCATCTTTGTGAGTTCAAATCTGATCTCAGACAATTCTTAGCTATGTGGTGCTGGGCAAATCACTTAATCCTGTTTGCCTTGGTTTCCTCAACCATAAAATGAGCTGGAAAAGGAAATAGCAAACACTTCAATATTTTTGCTAAGAAAACCCCAACTGGATTCACAAAAGTCAGATATGACTGAATAACAAGAAGGCTAATGAGAAGAGTTATCATTGTGAAGGCATGAAAAGTGTTAAATGTAAATATGGTATGGGGTATGTGTATATATACATAAATACAGCATATATATACATGACATATACACCTATGTATGTGCATCTATCTATCTACATAAATATTTGTATAAAGGTAAATAAAAGTGTGTGTATGTATACATGCAAACATAAAGGTAGCCATCCTGTACATTAGAATAGGGTTTCTGTCCTGACCCTTTCCCATGGGCCAGATTCTTGTTAAAGGACATGCTGGATAAACAACTTCATGTTGTTATGGCTGCTGTGCTGTGGAGAGCTGTGATAGTCATAACACCTGAGCCATAAAGAATCACTGCCTCTTGAATTGAGGAGAGATGACTTTTTGTCTCTTCCAAGAGGTCTTCTTTGTTGGAACATGACCAATACCAACTCCCCCTTGGATTTCCAGTAAGGTGTGAAAGAAATTTCATTTTTTTCTATTGTTATTGCTAGAGAGGCTATATATATATGGCAGTGAGAATATATGTCTGTCTAGGAAAGTCTGAAATGACCTTAAATTCCAGACTACCCCTCTGTTCCCCTTCTTTCCATGTCTCTTTCTCTGATTGTTGTCTCTCTGTATTCCTATGTCTGTCTCTCTCTCTTTTCCTATCTTTCTGTCTCTGTCTCCTCTCTCTTTTTCTGTCTCTCTCTGTCTCTCTGTTTCTTTCTGTTTCTGTTTCTTTCTCTGTCTCTCTGTCTGTCTCTTACTTTGTCTGCCTGCCTCTCTCTATCTGTGTCTCTGTCTTTCTATCTCTTTGTTTCTCTGTCTCTGTCTCTTTCTCTCTGTCTCTGCCTTTCTGTCTCCCTCCCTCCTTCCTTCTCCCCCTCTCTTTAGTGCTATTTGTTATTATAATAAATTTTATTTATTCATTTTTAGTTCCAAATTTTTTTCTCTTCCAGCTCCTCCTTCATGTATTAAGAAGGCAAGAATTATTATGCATAAAATTATGTAAAATATCTCTGTTGACTCCTCCAAGCAAAAAAAAAAGAGGAAAAAATAGGCTTAAATCTGTGCTCTGAGCCCATCAGTTTTTCATCTAGAATCTAGAGGTGAATAATATTTTACATTATAAGTCCTTTGGAGTCATGGTGGATCATAATACTGATTGGAGTTACTTCTTTCACAATTGATTATCTTTAAAATATTGCTGTTACTGCACAGATTGTTCTCCTGGTTCTCTCACTTCATTTTTCATCATTTGATATATTTCCCCATGTTTCTCTGTAACCATCCTTTTTATCTTTTCTTATAGCATAATAGTATTCTATCTATCACATTAATATACCATAATTTGTTCTGCCATTCCTTAATTGGACATTCTCTCATTTTTTTCAATTCTTTGCCATCACAAAAGAACAGCTATAAATATTTTCCTTTTTCTTTAATCTCTTTAAGTAATCCATATTCTTTTAGGAATATAGATCTCCTAAAAGAATATGGATTATTTAAAGAGATTAATAATTGCTAGGTCAAAGGATTTATACGGTTTTATGGACCTCTGACATAGTTCAAATTATTCTCCAGAATGGTTGGATTCATTCACAGCTCTGTCTACAATGCATTAGTGCCCCTATTTTCCCATATCCCCATCACTATTTGTCACTTTCATTTTCTTTTATGTTAGCTAATTTGATGGGGGCATTTTTTCATATGACTATTGATAGTTTTCATTTTTTTCTACAAAAACTGATAGTTTATATCTTTTGACCACATATCAATTGGAGAATGATTCCTATTTTTATAAAAACTAAATTGACTTCTCCATTTATTTGAGACAGGAAACCTTTATAAGAACAACTTGCTACAATTTTTTTTTCTCCATTTGCTTACTTGTCTTCTAACTTTGGCTGCATTTGTTTTATTTGTACAAAACTTTAAAGTTATTCCAAATTGAAATTACCCATTTTACCTCCTGTGAATCTGTCTCTTGTTTTGTAATGAATTCTTCTATCATAGATCTGATAATTTCTTCCTTGCTTTTCTAATTTGCTTATGATATCTCCCTTTATGTCTAAATCAACTACTCATTTTGAACTTATCTTGATAAATGGTATAAGATGTTGATCTGTCCCTAGTTTCTGCCAGACTACTTTCCAGTTTTTTCCAGCAATTTTTGTCAAATAGTTAATTCTTGCCCCAATCCTGGGATCTTTGGATTTATCATACATAATGTTTTACTCATTTGCTTCTATATTATGTATCTATGTGCAACTGATCAACTATTTTATTATCCAAATCATTTTGCCTAAATTCTTACCCAAATTATTGATTTCTTGCCAATTGTTTTGATGATTACCACTTTGGACTAGAGTTTGAGATCTGGTACTACTATCCTCTTCTCTTCATAATTGTTTTTACCTTTCAGTGATTCCCTTGATATCTTTGATCTTTTGTTTCTCCAGATGGATTTTTTTTCTAGTTCTATGAAATAAATCTTTGGTGTTTTGATTTATATAGTGTAGGATAAGTAAATTAATGTACATAGAATTATCATTTTATCACATTGATTCGGCTTACTCATGAATTATTGGCATTTCTCCAATTATTTAGATCATTATTTGTGTGAAGAATTTTTTATAATTGTTTTCAGATAGTTCCTGTGTGTATCTTGGCAAGTAGACTACCAGGTATTTTATACTGTCTTCATGTATTTAAAATAGAATTCTTATTTCTATCTCTTCTTGCTAGATTTTGTTAAAAATGCTTGTTATTTGTGGGGGTATATTTTGTTTCTTGCAATTTTGCTAAAGTTGTGAATTATTTTAATTATTTTTTAAAGTTAACTCTGCAGGTCAGTATCATATCATCTTCAGAAAGAGATAATTTTGTTTCCTCATTGCCAGGTCACCTCTTTTGCATTGCACTTTTTTTCTCTGAGTGTTAGTGACCGGACAGTGATCCTGAAGTGGTTATTTCTATTCTTTTTTAAAGGAAAGAGTCATGATACAGAAAAGAATGTCAGAAGTTGAAAATTGAGACTTTTCCCCAAGTGGGTGGGGCTGCTCATATCAGACATATGTTAATTTTGTGTTACAGCCTTATGTTTGTATTTTTCAGTCTGAATGCTAAGTGAATGAATTCTTAAGGATCATGCTAAGAAGGAAAAACAGATTATGATCTAGTGGTTGGGGGTTACAATCCAAGTGTTATGAATTATTGATGAAATATTTGTACATCTACATAGAAGCCCAAAAAGCACTAGGGAGTGTGTATAGAGGTTAGGAGGCTTGTATGACAGGTGCTATACATACATGTGCATCTTAAGTGAACTATTAGCTGAAACTTGGGGGTGTCTATGTGAATTTGTTTATGCCCAGGTGAATGCAGTCAGCTTAGAGTGCCACCTTGTGGGTCACACAAATAAAAAAGCTAAAGGAATCCAAAAGGTTTATAAAGGATCTTTATGGATTAGAATAGTGAGGCAAATTTGATAAGATGAAATTTAATAGGGATAAACATAAAATCTTATACTGGAGTTCAAAAAATCAACTTTAAAACTACAAAATTGGAATTACATGAAAAACATCTGGGAGCAACAGTAGATTAAAAACTCAAGATAAATCAAGAGTGATGTGGTGGCCTTAAAAGCTGGTAAAATCTATTATTAATAGAGAGACAGTGTTTAGAACTTATCAATGGGATGGTGCTAGGATAGTGAGCTTTTTAATACTTTTTAAGACATCTACTTAGTCATTAAGATAATGCAATATGTGTCAGTAGACATAGGCATATTGATGAAATTATATCTTTTTGAAGAATTGATATACGCTTGTTGGATTGGCCCAGGGGAATGACTGTATTCATCCTTGGTCAGATCTCAACTACTTTATTGTATTCAGCTCTAGGCTACACATTTTAGGAAAGAAATTAACAAACTACAGAATATCCAGAAGAGAATAAGCAGGATAATGAAAGTACCGAGATCATGTCTCATATAATTGAAATAACTAGCGATATTTACTCTGGGAAAAAAAAAAGCCTGAGGAGGCACATGACAGATGTCTTCAAAAATTCAGAGTTTGATATAGCAGAGGAATGAGATGAGGTCTATTGGTTCCCAGAAAGCAGAACTAGAATCAATGTGTAAATGTTTCAGAGAAGATTTCAGCTTAGCTTAAGGGGAAACTTCATAATAAATAAAGCTGTCCAAAAGTGGAATGGGTCTCCTTAGAAGATAATGTGTTCCCTCTTGCTTGAGATCAAACAAGGAGCAGATGCTGCATCATTCTCTCCATCCCTGACACATTAAAAAAATCTTTAAAAACTATGCTCCATTGTATCTATACAAGGTCATGAGAATAACAAGAAGGCTTCTATCATATTGAGTGTACACCTTCATTGCATTTATGAGAAGACATAGTCAAGAGTCAGGTTGGGCAGGCATAGATTGGCATGAAATATGCTTTCCTGAAGTGAATACTCAGAAGGATGAAATCACAGATATATTGACATAGCTGATATCACAAAGAAGAAAAACTTATATCTATCATACTGTTTAAAAGTCTTTGAATCAGTAAAGGTCTGACCAAAGAATAAAATCAGAGACAATTCATGTGATTTTACCAAATAGTTTTGTTACACATCTTTTGAACTTAGGAAAAATGTATATTTTTCTGTTTATCAATATAAATAGGGGAGATCATGTCAGTTTGAATAAATTTAATTGTTTCCTCAGAAATGATGACATCAATTTCTATAGTTTGTAATTGCATAGTGATGCTTTTAATTTTTTTAATTAACAAAAATTTATTTTCTCTCTTCTACCCCCATTCTCCCTGATTAAAAAACCTACTATATTAAATATAATTCATACATTAGCCATGTACAAAAATATGTCTCATTCTGAATCTTGAATCTGTCACTTCTCTCTATCAGGAGTTAGACAGCAGCATCTTTGGTTGGTCATGATTGTTGGGATAAGAGAAGGAAAATTTAAATGAAAGTTTAAAAATATTTGTGATTCATGGGTTCTCTTATCTGAAATAAAATGAAATTTGTTCTTTATAGGCCATAACTAAAGTTTTATAGAAAAAAAAGTTGCCTTTATTGAGAATATGCTTTCTGAGAGGTTTAGATATATGTGTAATAAAGGTTATGCAATGCTAAGAAGGAAAAACAGATTATGATCTAGTGGTTGGGGGTTACAATCCAAGTGTTATGGCAATTTGAGTTAGTTCTTTCTTCTTGCATCTTTTGTAGGTATGGTTCAATTAGAGATAGAAAGGAGTCGAGAGAAAATTTAGAGAGAAGTGAGATTATTTGCGCAAGGTCACATGGGTAAGTGATGTGAATTTCCAAAATCTAAACTTAAAAGATTAGTCTTAGCTTTTAAAGAACATAGGTTTCACTTAAGAACTTAGGTCATCTATGAGTTTATAATGGCAATAAATAATTGAATAGGCTAATTATATTATCATTTTTTTTAAATTAAGGATAATTCCTTCCACTTACTTATTGCTTTGTGATTTATAAAGTAAGTTACTCCTGTATGTCCTAGTCAAATAGATAGCACAAATGTCATTACTTTCAATTTACAGATAAGTAAAAGAGGCAGTGTGAAATGGAGAAGGCAGCATCAGAGTCAGGAATGCCAGGGTTCAAATCCTGTCTCTGACCCATACTTTTTCTGTAACTCAGACCGAGTTACTTAACCTCAGTTCTCCAGGCAAGTATCTAAGGCTGTAGGTTGATATGTAATTGCTGATTTACAATTTTTCTTCATCTAGAGTTCCCTAAACCAAGGAATTGCAGATTTCTTCCTCAATTAATGCCTCTTCTTAAGAAAACAAAACAAAAGCAAAACACAGAACAGCATGAATGAAGAAATTGAGTTTCAAAGAAGCTAATGTGTTCCCAGTTACATACGCAATATTGCTGGAATGGGGGGCTCAAAGCTAACTTTTCTATCTCCAAATATAATGATATCTCTTCTGTGCTTAACCCTGTCCAAGGTACTAATGAGTTTGCTAGAAATATATCACTTGATATCTTCTCTCAAGGAGCTCACAGTCTTATAGAATATAACAAATATTTCTACACATGAAATAATTAGAAAACATTTATTTATTAATTTTTAATTGATAAGATTTCCATTATTTTAACAGACCCTGAAAAGTTTCAAATATTTTTAATATCCATTTCTCAGGGGTTTTTTTTTTTTTTTTTTTTAAACCTATCTCTGGAAATGTAGTTACATGATTGCTTTTTTGCCAACTTCACAAATCCAATCTAATTTCCAAAATTACCAATTCCTTGAAAAGGTAAATTGAAATCTCTTCCTTGTTACAGTATTTCTTCTGTTAATGCTTTTGTTTCCGAAAGAGCATCTCTATCTATGGTAACTTCCTCTTCATTTAGTAAATGTATCACTAGGAGGGTAACATAGAAGAAACCACAATTGGTCATTACTTTGGATAGCCATTTATCTTGCTGTATTATTGTGTTTTGTAGAGTCTGAATTCCTCTTGTAATCTCTTT
Source organism: Myrmecobius fasciatus (assembly GCA_023553655.1). Lineage (NCBI taxonomy): Eukaryota > Metazoa > Chordata > Mammalia > Dasyuromorphia > Myrmecobiidae > Myrmecobius > Myrmecobius fasciatus. The sequence goes on from JAJPUD010003622.1 coordinate 138,884, forward strand.
GTTGGTGACAGGAATAGAAAGGAAATAATTAGGTTAATAATCATTTTCCTTTTTTATTCTTCTTCATTGAGTGTTCTTTTCCTGGCCCCCTATTTTCCTGCCTCCTCTTGGAATTTATTTCAGGTTCAACTGGTACTCTACTTCATGGAATTTAGTTTCCTTCTGTGGCATTTAAAATGTAAAAGAAAAATAATTTCTGGGTAAAATAATCATTTGATTAATAATGCTAACCTTTTAACAAAAGAGTGTCATTTGGCTCTTAGACTAAAGATCTTAGAAAATGTTTAAAGCAGGTTGTATTTAAGAACTAATATAAATTTAATAAAGGAGTACAAAAATGACTGAACAGCAATGATTATAGAAAATAAGTGCCATGAATAAGATGAAAAGGAAGAGATCATTGTTGTCTAAAATATAGCTAGAGTATTGGATGCAGAGTCTAGAAGACATGAGTTCAAATCTGAATTCAGATATTTATTACTCATGTGATTCTGGGCAAGTCACTTAATCTCTCACTTTCTCAGTTATCTCATCTATAAAATGGAAATAATAATTATACCTACTTCCCAGGGTTGTTATGAGATTCAAATGAGATGGTATCCATAAAGTACTTTGCAAAGCTTAAAGTGCTATATAAATGTTAACTCTTGACTTATTATTAAAAATGATAAGAAGACCAATTTAATTGTACATGATAAATGTAGGATGATGGCCCAAGTAGAAAAATCTGGAAGAGAAAAAAGATCATATTTAAATGCTGAAAAAGTATCAATGAAGGAGATTTTAAGGTGCTAGAGATGGAAAATATTTTATTGGAGAAAGGTTCCTATATAAGAGTGAAATCTAGAGGATAGAGGTGGAGACTAGATTTAGAACCAAGACAGATTAATGGTTTTCCTGAGATTGGATGAAAAATAAAAGAGTGCTTATAGATGGTGATATAGATGTGCTTAGGGGGAGATGAAGGTACATCTCACAAAAAAGGAAGGGAAGACAAGAGATGGGATGAGAAGAGATGAGAAAGGGGAAATAATTAGAGACTGGAGGATAGAGATATTCTACTAAAGAAAGTTCTGGAGTACCGAGAGATTACTACTATGGTTGTGAAATAGTGTTTGGTACTACGTTAAATTATGTGAACAATGTCCTTACCTGAAGATTAGAAAAAGATGTTGAGGCTTCAAGAATAATATTCCTGGTTCCCCCACTACATCGAAGAATCACACAGGAGATGTATTAAATTATCATGGTCACCTACAAACCAAATGAAGATTTTGGTAGAATTATGAAAGGTGCCCCACTTTCCTTTCCTTCCTTTTTCATTTACTTGGGGAGACAACAAAGGTTTATTCCTAGATCTACTCCTGCTTTATTTTAACCAGCCTTCTCCATTAGTCTAGTAATTAACTGTCAAGGTTAAATCTGTTGAAGATTTTCGTTGTTAAATGTTGGATATTTATTCTAAGCATAAACAACCAACCCAATAAATGTCCAAATTTAGTGGATGTTTTTCCAAAAAGATCTGCTCTATCCTAGATAGATTTCTCCAGCCCATTGCCATATAGTGCAGACAATCTCTGTCTATCCCCAATGAATTGTCTCAGTAAAAAAGCAAAGACAAGTGAAGGTTTATTTTATTTTAGCCTTCCTTCACTGAGACTTAGGACAAGTTCAAAGGAGAACTCAAGACTAAAGTAAACAGTGCCAGGCCCTAGTTGGCATCTTGCTTTAGCCTGGAGAAAGAGTCCTCCCACACCAAGTACTCTCCTAGCCCCAGAAACAGCACATTCAACAGAAAGTCCTTTATTAACTGCTATGGTTTCTAAAAGCTTCCTCTAAAATAATAATGCATTGTTTTCTAATAAAATATTTAATGAGGTTCACTCGATGGCAAAGCACAAGAGAAACAAGGTACAAATGAACCCTTTATTGTATCTTTTTTATTTGTTAATTTCCAACCTTACTATTTTAAAAAATATTTTGGCATTAATTCCTTTCCCTCCTCTCCATTTGCTTCGCTTCTTTCTATTTTCATGGTAAGCAAGTTGGCACTTCCTTTTGAATAGTCTATTTATCAAATATCTATTGCAGAAACAAGAAGAAGGGATTTTGATCAAAACCAAGAGGGAAAGAAAAGATATCAAAGAAATTGAAGCATTTAAAACCACCTCACTCTTTAAGAGGAATTGTAAGAGAAAATGTCAAAGCCAAAAGGCAGGGCCCACAAAAATAAAACAAACATTTGATGTGATGAGCCACAGAATAAATGGATTTCTCAGCTAATGTTTCTTTTGCAGAAAAATGCCAGGTTGGTTTGTGAATAGGTTTTGTTATAGTCATCTTAATTAGATGGCGCCTATGCCATTTATAAATAAAATTGTTATGATGAAAACCAAATGCATAAAGGAAATTAAATAAATAGAAGCATCTACCATACTCCTAGGAGCCACATTAATGTAGAAAACTTCACCTAATAGTTGAATGCATTCAGGCCAGGTCTTCATGACCATGGCCAAATCAGACTAGGACCAAAACATTGAGCCCATTCAATTCCTCAGGGCCTATCTTGCTGGCTTTTGTTAAGCTGAATCAATATTTCTGGTTGCCCACCACAAGGGCAAGGTGTGACCAATTGCTCAGACCGAAAATTTTGGTCCCGTTCAATCTGGTCATGCTTATTTAGGCATGACATGTGTCTGATATGTTTCAAATGGAGGTCAAGGTCTCAGCTCAAACTCATATCTGCACACCTACTCCAAATGTGCTGGAGGAAGTTGGACCATCCCACAGATTATTAAATTTGGAAGGAACAGCCAATAACTTGCATGCGAATTCTTCTGAAGAAGAAATTTAATCTCCTGCAAAAAATTCCACTAAATTTAAAGTATGAGAAAGTGGATTTGTAATTTATTGATTTGATTTTTTGTCAAGCAGCCATCATCTAGGCCTTTAGGCACATTAACAAAAAAATAGTAAAAACAACATCATATCCTTTCATATCTTTTGCCAGGGTTCTGGAGTCTCATAATCAACCTAAAGCCAGAATATCAAGCATTAGGATATCTAACAAACTCATACCACAATGAAACAGAGCCTTCTATTGCTGGTCCAGAAAGTGGTTATTGAGATAATTAAAGGGAGATGAACATGCTACTGACATATTAATGGGAAATCAATTTTCCCACAAGTGATGACTTCTTGTGCTTTTGCTGCCTCCTGACATTGGCAAAGTACATGACATTTTAAATATAACAAATGTAGTAATAAGCTGAGAAAAAGTATTATAACTTTGGTGGAGTTTGAATGCTTTATTGAACATGTGGTAACATCATTTAAAATTTATTAGCATTTTATTCTTTGTTTGAAAGTCTTTTAAGATATTCAAGAAAAGAGATATTTTGATTCTATATAAAAAAGAATTTGGCATATTCAGGTTGTTAAATTTGAAATTTTGCCCAAAGAGTGAATAAGTACTAAGTGAACATTAATAAAGCAGGGGATAAGATAATAATTGAGTCAATGAACTTATGGTCTAGGTACCTGGATTTCTTGTCAGGATACAATCCATGACTTTATCTGTTGAAGTTGCTTTGGGACTAAGAGACTTCCACAAAAAGGGTGGACTAGCTAATGATGCTAAAAGCCACAATCCTTTATTATAAGAATTTTTAACTTATCTATGTGAAGGCATAAGTACATTATTTGAGACACCTAAGGTTATGAAGAAGTCAGGATAAAGAAAAAGACTCAAGACAGATTACATTTAGATCTAAATCATCGAAGAGGAAGAATGCAGCTTGAACTCTATCACAACCAAAATACATTATTAAGCAATAGATATGATGATGGTCAGGCAGAGGAAGACGACTTCAGTGATAGCTTGCCAGAAGCTTTCCTCAGGATGGGGTGAATTCAGACTAAGCCAAGGTATTAATCCTCAGTTTGCTAAGGCAGTACCTGGATTCTGTTTTCATTCCAGGTCATCTGTGTTAAGCAGGCCAGGACAATCCCTTATTTATTTATTTATTCATTCATTCATGCATTCATTTATTTGTTTGTTTATCCATTCACTTATCTATTTATTCATTTATTATTTATTTATTTGTCTGTTTCCTTATTTATTTTTGAAATTTTCAATAGTATTTTATTTTTCAAATACTTGTAAAAATAGTTTTCAACATTTGCTTTTGTAAGACTTAGTGTTTCAAATTCGCCCTCCTCTTCTTTAGCTCCCCCCCTCCCCAAGACAGCAAGTAATCTTCTATAGATTAAATATGTGCAATTCTTTTAAACATTTCCATATTTGTCACTCTGTGTAAGAAAAATCAAACCAAAAGGGAAAATAAAACCATGAGAAAGAAAGCAAACAAACAAAAGATGAAGATGCTATACTTTGATCCATATTCAATCTCCACAGTTCTCTCTCTGGATGTGGATGGCATTTTCCATCCCAAATCTACTGGAATTATCTTGAATAGGAACCTTTCTTTAATGAGAAATGGATTCTTATTTAAATATGTCTGACCAGTTTTCCATTTCTGATGTCACAAAGCACAGCCTGGTTGGATGGGGATGATTCCATCATGGAAATCTCCAGCAAGAGCAGGGGCATTGGGCAAGAGGAGGAAGGTTGCAGGAGCATCGGGCTAGAACAAAAGCAGCTTGTTATAAACCTTGTGGACCTGAAAGGGGAACTTTATTCCCTTCCCTTCAAATAAACAGAGGATCTTTTGAACTACCACAATATCTCTTGTTTATGCCTATAGAGATCCAACCATCCCTTTTGTTCTCTTCCTTCAGAATAGAATAAGCATGTGAGTGTAAAGTAGGGTGTAGTGGAAAGGGGAGTTTATGAGTAGTGGGGAGGAAGAAAGCCTTTTCAAAATGCAAAATCAGTATTTTACTATCTCTTTGAAATAAATGCTCCCAATCTCCATCATCCTTTTTGCAAATTATACCTAGCACTGACTCTTGTTTTTCTTTTTTCTTTAATTCAAGCTTTTTATTTTTCAAAACATGTGTGGGCAATTCTTCAACATTAGCCTTGCAAAACCTTTTGTTCCAATTTCTCCCCCTTCCTGCATGCCCTCCCCTAGATGGCAAGTAGTCCAATATACATTAAACATGGTAAAAATATGTTAAATCCAATATATGCATACATATTTATATAATTATCAGGCCACACACAAAAAAAGAGAAGCAAAATAAATGCAAGCAAAAAACAAAAAGAGTGAAAATGCTATGTTGTGGACCACACTCAGATCCCACAGGCCTCTCTCTGGGTATAGATGACTTTCTTCATCACTTAACAATTGGAACTGGTTTGAAACATCTCATTGTTGAAGAGAGCCATGTCCATCAGAATTGATCATCATATAATACTGTTGTTGCCGTATATAATGATCTCCTGGTTCTGCTCATTCCACTCAGCATCAGTTCATGCAAGTCTTTCCAGGCCTCTCTGAAATCATCCTGCTGGTCATTTCTTACAGAACAATAATATTCCATAACATTCATATACCATAATTTGTTCAGCCACTCTCCAATTGATGGGCATCCCTTCAGTTTCCAGTTTCTAGCCACTACAAAAAGGGCTGCCACAAACATTCTTGCACCTGTGGGGCCCTTTCCTTCCTTTAAGATCTCTTTGGGATATAAGCCCAATAGAAACACTGCTGGGTCAAAGGGTATGCACAGTTTGATAACTTTTTGCTGACTCTTATTTTTCCTCTTGCATCCATCTCACATTACCATCTTTAGCTACTTTAACATTCATGTTAATGACCCATTAAACCCTATGTATTCACAATTTCTTGACTCCTTGATTTTGCAGGCACATTTTTCTAGAACAGTGTTGCTCAGACTTTTTGATGTCAGAATTCCTTTACACTTTTAAAAGCTACCGAAAATCCTAAAGAGCTTTTGTTTATGAGTTATATCTGTTGATAGTTATTATATTAAAGGAGTGTATGAATTGTTCCAGGAGGACTAGCACACTCTAATATGAGGGTTTTCAGAGCCTTTTTCAGGGCTGCTCATCTATCTTTGGTGTCCACCTTCACATAATCCTCACTTGTGGCTCCAAGAAGCTGTAGCATGTGCAATGGCCATAGCTCAGTAAAATCATTTTGACAGTCTAAACCTATTAGTGAATCAGGGGGATGTCTATCCCAAGCATGTGAAGACTTTCCCCCTGCAGAATGAATAAATAGATGACAACAATTTGTTCCAATAGCCACAAGAGTGGCTGAAGCTGTGGGTACTTAGAGCTTAGTCAGATATCAAAGATGTATGGTATCACAGGCCATCACCAGTCAGACTGACTTCTGTCTTGCCACGAGGGAGAATGAGGCTGATGACTTTGCCTCACTTAAATGTAATTCACATGTTAGTCAAGACATCATCCCATTATGTCAAAGTATTCTTTGAAAATGAAAGACAAAAAGATTAAAAACCCCAATTAAATACCAAATTTGAAATTCTGAAAATAAAAGGGGAGATTAATAAAATTGAAAGTAAGAAATATTAAACTAATAAACAAAACTAAGATTTGGTTTTATGAAAAAACCAACAAAATAGATAAACCTTTAGTTAATTTGTTTAGAAAAAGAAGAAAATTAAATTGCTAATATCAAAAATGAAAAGAGTGAACTTTCCACCAATGAAGAGAAAATTAAAGCAATAATTAGGAAATATTTTGCCTAATGTATGCCATTAAAGCTGATAATCTAAGTAAAATGGATGAATACTTACAAAAATATAAATTGCCCAGATTAACAGAGGAGGAAATAAATTATTTAAATAGTCCCATTTTAGAAAACAAAATTGAACAATTCATTAATGAACTTCCTAAGAAAAAATATCCAGGACCAGATGTATTTGTACATGAATTCTACTAAATATTTAAAGAACAATTAATTCCAATACTATGCAAACTATTTGGAAAAATAAGGAAAGAAGTAATTCTCCCAAATTCCTTTTATGACACAGATATGGTGCTGATACCTAACCCAGGTAGGGTCAAACCAGAGAAAGAAAATTATAGACCAATTTTGCTAATGAATATTGATGCAAAAATCTTAAATAAAACATTAGCAAAAAGATTACAGAAAGTTATCCTCAGGATAATTCATCATGACCAACTAGGACTTATACCAGGAATGCAGGGGTGGTTCAATATTAGGAAAACTATAAGCATAATTGACTATGTCAATAACCAAAAGTCAGCAACTATACTTTCCACACAAATAAAGTTAGATGTAAACAACTGGAAGAATTTCAACTGCTCATGGGTAGGTTGAGTTATTATAATAAAAATGACACATAAACTAATCTACTTATTCAGTGCCATACTAGTCAAGCTGTCAAGAAATTACAAACTGGAAAAAATAATAACGAAGTTCATTTGGAAGAACAAAAGGTAAAGAATTTCAAGGGAATTAATGAAAAAAATGCAAAGGAAGGTGGCCTAACTGTACCAAACCTAAAACTATATTATAAAGCAGTGGTTATCAAAACCATTTGATACTGGCTAAGAAATAGAGTGGTTGATCAATGGAATAGATTAGGTTCACAAGACACAATAGTCAATAGACACAATAGATGTTTATAGTAATGTAGTGTTTGATAAACCAAAAGACTTCAGCTTCTGGGATAAGAACTCACTATTTGCCAAAAATTGCTGGGAAAATTGGAAAATAGTATAGCAGAAACTAGGTATTGACCAATACCTAACACCATATTCCAAAATAAAGTCAAAATAGGTTTATGATTTTGACATAAAAGGTAATAATATAAACAAATTAGGAGAACAAGGGATAATCTACCTTTCAGATCTGTGGAGAAGGAAGGAATTTATGGCCAAAGAAGAACCAGAGAATATTATAAAATGCAAAATGTATAATTTTGATTATATTAAATAAAAAAGTTTTCATACAAACAAAACCAATGCAGACAAGATTAGAAGGGAAGCAGAAAACTGGGACAAAAATTTTATATCCAAGGGATCTGATAAAGGCCTCATTTCTAAAATAAATAGAGAATTTACTTAAATTTATAAAAATACAAGCCATTCTCCATTTGATAAATGGTCAAAGTACATGAATGGTCAATTTTTAGATGAAGAAATTAAAACCATTTCAAGTCATATGAAAAAAATTCTCTAAATAACTTTGGATTAGAGAAAAGCAAATTAAGACAACTCTGAGGTGCCACTACACACCTCTCAGATTGGCTAAGATGACAGGAAAAGATAATGATAAATGTTGGAGGGGGTGTGAGAAAATTGGGACTCTAATGCATTGTTGGTGGAGTTGTGAACTGATTCAACCATTCTGGAGAGCAAATTGGAATTACGCGCAAAAAGCTATCAAACTGTGCATACTCTTTGATTCAGCAGTGTCTCTACTGGGTCTATATCCCAAAGAGATCATAAAAAAAGAGAAAAGGGCCTACTTGAGCAATAATGTTTGTAGCAGCCCTTTTTATGATAGCAAGGAATTGGAAATTGAGTGATTGCCCATCATTTGAGGAATGATTAAGTTATGGGTATATATGAATGCTATGGAATATTATTGTTCTATAAGAAATGATTGGTAGGATGATTTCAGAAAGGCCCAGAGAGACTTATATGAACTGATGCTAAGTGAAGTGAGTAGAACCAAGAGAACATTGTATACAGCACTCTTTGTTATATACACGCATTGTTTAGGATGCAGAGATGATAATAAAAAGAGTACTATACAATTCTTATTTATTTATGAGCTTTTCCATTTGTGTATTTATTCATTCATTCATTTTTGTTGTCCTATCAAGGAGAAGGATTTTCAGAGTGAAAACAAAATTAACAGGAAACTGAAATTCCAAATAAATGAGAAGATAGCAAGAGAGCATCTAGCTGTATTTAATGGATTTAAGGTATCAAACCCATACCATCCCAACACTAAAAGAAAGGACAGATGTGATGTGTATGTCCATTGTCAAATGATCTTTGAACAATTGTGGAGAGAGGTTCCATGGGACTGATGGATAATTACCCTGATTTGCAAAAAAAAAAAAAAAAAAAAGAAGAAGAAGAAGAGAAAGTGGATTTTTTCAGTGGAGAGGTTGTTAAAATTGATTTCTATTCCTGGCCACATTGTGTAACTATTTTCTGGTGAGGCAACTGGGATTAACTGACTTGCCCAGAGTCACACAGGAATTGTCAAGTATCTGAGGCTAGCTTTGAACTCAGATCCTCCTAACTCCAGGGCTAGTGCTTTATTTGCTGTGCCATCTAGCTCCCCATAATGTATTATTAAAAGAATGATTCGTGAATACTTAGAAATTAAGACTAGATCATGCCAAAATAATAACTTTCCTTTTTTGATTTAGTTGCTAGACTAGACATACAAGGCCTAGGTTTTAGTAAGCCATTGGACAAAATCTCTCACTATATCCTTAAGAACAAAATGAAGAGATTGACCTATGTGATTATTTTTTAAAACTGTCTGAATTACTGGACTTAAGACATCTTTAACCTTATCATGTTTGACATTTTTAAACAATCAATGACATGGATGAAATAATAGATGTCAGATTTATTAAAATTTCCAATAACAGTAATTTGGGAGGGATAAATAGCCCTTGGATTTCAGGATCAGGGACCTAAAATTTTTATACAGGCTAGAAATATGTGTGTGTGTGTGTATGTGTGTATATATGTCTAAAGGACTTATGCAAATATGTATATATTAAATGTATAACAGAAGTATATGGAATATATATGTATGGAGATGTGTATATGACCAGGCCTAATGTGACTAATAGGGGAAAATTTTCTTTTACATGCTCTACCTAGGGTTCAAGAATGTAGAACATATTTTTCCTTTTTCTTTGTTTATTGTGGATAGGGATCTGCTCCTAATCTCCTAACAAATGTCAAAAACCTACAGGATTTCACCTTCCTAAGAGTATAGAGCTTAACTTCTATTATTTGTCAAGATGCCTATGGAATATTTCTAGGATTAAGACTTTTTACCTTACAAACTGGCTTAAATTGAATTGGAAGAAAGCCAGTTGAGACATAATGGATATATCTACAACCATACTGAAACACCCTGTCAACTCACTCATAGAGTTGTTAGGCATTGTGAAGATAAAACATCTGAATGAGTTTGTGAATCTCTGATGCTGTTGAATGAATGTTTTGGTGTCATGTAAACACAGCTGACAAGTAACTCTCAGACATTGCAAGGGGATTAAACATAGGTAGGTTACAAAAGTTTCCAGTCTATAGAATCTTAAAAGTGTGCAGACTTTCATTTTGGGGGTGATATTTGTATAATTTGAGTAAAAGATCTCTTAAAGACCTTTCAATTTTGATTTTTCAGGTCTTTCTAAGTTACTGTTAAACTTAAAAATTTTAGAATCTGTTAAGGGCTAGATACTGTAGAAAAATGCACAATAGTCCTCACCTTTGGGGAAGTTAGACTCTACTGCAACATTTACACAGATTAGTAAGAAGGAGATAGTTTAAGAAGGGAAAAGCAATGACAACCAACCAACTAGGTTAAGGAAGACTTCATAGAGTTGTTAGTACTTGAATTAAATCCTGAAGGAAGCAAAAGCTTCTAAAAAAAAGGAGGTAGGCAAGGAGTTCACTTCAGGGATGGTGGACCGTCTGTACAAAGAATATTATTTCTATGTCAGGGTCTATGCATAGAATGATAAATTAATATCATTTCATAGTAAATTTTTCATAATTGCTCTAATTTACACAAAAATGGTGTTTGGGATAACTCATGATATGCATTCTGATAATGGGAAAATACAGCAAGGATCTATGATTTCAATAGTGTAGAGACCTTCCCTTGAACTGTATATGACTTAAATTTAAAAGACTTGGCCCTGATCTCACAAGTGATTTTTGATCTTTTATAGCATGTTGTTGCTATAATCTACAACAGTGTTCATTATTAATCCATCAAAAGTTTGGATGATACAAACTTGGGATAAAAATGTGAATATTTTAATAATTATATCTGTAAATTTTCCATTTGGAGGTAATAATACTAAAATCTTTTCTCAATTTCTGAAGATGAATTCTGCCAATCAGCAACTCTATCAATGTCAGAATGGGAAAGAAGCAGCATTCAGTTTAACAAAAAACACTAGTAGATAGGATCTAGTGGTTTTTGAAAGTAAAATTCAGTTAAATGAAATTTTAAAATCCCATATTGCTATAATTTGGGCAGTGCCTCAAGGGAAGACGCCAGAATTGTTGTTGTTTTAAATTTGTCTGTCTTCTCTGAATAATACATCTCTTTTTAGAAAGCTAAAAACCTTAAGCACTTCACAGGAACACAGAGTCTTCACATATGACAATATTTCATTATTAAGAGAGAAAGAAAACACACACACAGACAGAGAGAGGGAGAAAGAGAGAGAGGGAGAGAGGGAGAGAGGGAGGGAGAAGGAGAGGGAGAGAGAAAAGAGAGAGAAACACTCCCTCATTCCAAAGTATTTCATAATGCTCTTTTGCTTGAGATTAGAATGCAGACCAATTTGTAGGGTTTCAAATATAAACTGGAAACATGTTTATTTTTCCCTACTTTGATGAAGTTCGGCTGTTTGTACAGCACTTTGAAGTTTATTTATTATTATTAAATTGTATTAATTGTTTTTGAACTTTATGCTTTTGTCCAGGACTTTGAGGGTTTGTGGAAAGCATAACATAAGTGTAAATTTAAATAATTCAAAGAATTGGATCCAACAGTTATTTATAATTGGCAGCAGAATATGGCATCCAATTTATTACAAACTTACATGCTATGGGTTTAGAACTAATTTTAACTTCCCCTTGAAGTTGGAATTCAAAACCTCACTCATGGTTTGACATGGTATTATCCGAAGAGAATGTTTGTTTCATAATTTGAAACAAGAACCTGGATATTTTTGTGAGATCCAATATTATTTCCATATGAGGGAGTAGGATTGGAAAAAAAAAGGGTTTGAATAGAGACTTTGAATAAAAAGAGTGTCCATTTCAAAATGCCCCAGGGATCTAGTCCTAGGGGACTTTATTTAAAACTTTTATGACAAATGAGCATTATTTGTTTTCTATGTCCAACTGGGTCAGATAACTTTCCAAAGCTTAACCTGTCATCCTGGGTATGAATGGTAAAACATTTTAAAACAAGGCCCTGCTTCTTCTTCTTTCCCTAAGATCTTGTGCCAAACAAGTATGTAATTCTCTAGAAGATAGGAAAAAGAATGGAAACTTGAATTCTATTTGTCTCTGTTTCATATGACAGATTTTCTCTGTCACCTCTCACTTATCCTTGGGAAGGCCATGGTGATCATAAAACTTGAATTCAAATCCTAGTTAATTCTTATTTTTAACTGTGTGATCTTAGGCAAATTACATCATTCTGGAGCCTTAGTTTTTTCATTTGTAAAATGAAGGTGGATAGGACTAGATGATTTCTTGTGTACTTTCCAGTGCTATATTAATAACCCCTTGAATTTCTCTGTACCCATATGCAAAGGATATTGTGGAAATATTGTGTTTAGATTTTAAATAATATTGAGTTTAAATTTTAAAACACCTGTGGTGCAGAACTTATTAGGAAATTACATACAACTCTATTCTTCCCCAAAACAATTATACTTAGTGAAATAATGTGTAGTAGGACACTACAAAGCTCACCCTTGCCAATAATGTATATTTCCCACCCACCTTCAGGGTGTCTGTAGATCCTGGGATATAGAAAAGGAAGGATGCTAGAAAAGTATTAAGGATGAAACTTTGGAGTCTAGTTAGCTGGGGCCATTTATTGTGACCTTATAAAGAGATCTGATGTACTATCTTGAGAGGACAAGAAGGATAAAATATGGAGTAGCAAAGTCAGAGTTGGAGGATATAGAATAAGAAAGAAATCAAGAGGATAGAAGAGAAAAAGTAGATACTGACCCAGTGGTTTTCTTTGGTTTGTGTCTTTGACTTGATAAGCCTAGTATCTACTTCTACTGGTTTCTACTGGCATACTATGGGCCCCTGTTCCCTCTTTAAATTAAATTTTACAAAATAATAAATATTACAAAATAATAGGACAATTGTCTAGTCTGAAATCCTCGCTGAAGAAATTCTACCTGAATAAAGGAACCCTTCTCAAGACTGAATTAGATTTCTAGAAAATGTCTTTTACTTAATTCTTTTTTCTTTTAGCTATTGAAGCAACAGAGCCCTTTTAGGTACTTTTTCAATATTTCCATTTTGGTGTGAAAGAAAATTCGCTATTTTGTATTTTAGGTACAAGTTTCCCGGAAATTTTTTCTGCTCATAGACTAAAAATGCCAAATAAGCAGTCACCTTTTGACTTTAGCAATTTCTTTAACAGAAACTATTTTGAAGATTATTTATAGTCTTCATAAACAAAGAAAATTTCACAGTAAGAAGTGAGCCAGGCACCAGAATTAACAGTTTGGTCAACCATTTATTTTATCAAACTTTTGGGTGATCCTTGAAAAATTATTTTTCAAAAATCATTTAAACCCTCTTTGGCCATACCCTTCAGGGATTCTTCTTTCCAGCTGGTCAAGGGTGAACTTGAGAGATACTTCCATTAAGGGAAGTAATCAGATTTTTTTCTTTCTTTTAGTCTGATTTTTATCCTAATCCAATCAAGGCATGGGAAAAGCATGTGCTGCTCTTAAGTGGGTCTATCAAGTACTCTTTTCCCAAGTTAAATAATTCCTTTAATTCTATTCCCAAGGTGATAAGAATTTCTCCCTCAACTTTCAAAATTTAAAGGGCACAAAAGAAAGGGATTAAGGCTATGGAAAAAGGGAGAAAAAAATTTAATGGAGAATATTATTTTTTAGGAGCTTCATTAAATATTAATAATCATTTTTCCATTTAAGTAATGCTGAAAAGATTTTAGATCAGAAAATTGCCCTGATAACATTTTTGCAGTTTAAAGAGAGAACAGGAATCAAGGGATTAACTTGGGGAACAAGGTTCCTAGAATCTAAGGTTTTACTGTGCCAGGACCACAAGAGCCCTCATATAGGGCATTGGGACTTTTCAACGTTCATTCCCTAGGCGAGTTGTAAATATCGTATTTTTCTCACCCTTGTTTATAAAGCTTAATGAAGCAATCCAAAATATACAAATGAGTGGACTCACATCTTTCTGAGACTGGAGTGCTTGTTGCTCACTTTAATTCTTTCATTTTTCTTATTTCCTGTGTTTTAAGTAAATATTATTTTGCCAATTATTATATTGTAAGTTTTATTCTAGTTTGGTCAAAAAATTCCATTGTAAAATGGTGGTTCATGAGCAGAAGTTTTAAAAGCATCACTAATCCTATAGCTGGAATGAATCTAGAGGACAATCGGTTCTACTCATTCATTTTATACATAAAGAAATTGAGGTCCCGGTGTTTTAAGTGATTTGCTGAGGGTCACATCAGTAGTAAATTTCAGAAGTGTGATTTTAAATCAAATCCTCCATGGCAATATCCTGTCATCCCAATGATGATAGACCCAATTTGATTCTAGGGATTTAAACATGTCATTGACATAATACAAAAATAATTAATTATGTATTTTTGTGCCTGTGTGGTTCAGAAATTTTCAGTCATTTCTGACTCTTTGAGACTCCTTTGGGGTTTTCTTGGCAAACACTTAAGAAGTATAAATGAATTTTTCCTTAAAATGGTAAGAAGCATGTGCTTAAAATCATCAGCAAGCATTATCTGTAAAAGGATAAGCTAGAAGTCTTCCCAATAAGATTAGGAGTGAAGCAAAGGACATTATCACCACTATTATTCAATCTTGTACTAAAAATGTATGTAATAGCAATAAGAGAAGGAAAAGAAATCAAAGGAGTAACAATGGGTAGTGAGAAAATAAAACTCTTTTATAGATAATATGATGTCATCCTTGAAAAATCTTAAAGATTCAACTAAAAAAGTTAATTAAAATAATTAATAATTTTATCTAAGTAGCAGAAACATCATCAGTGTTGCCATATATTACCAACAAAGCCTTGTAAAGACAGTAAAAGATATTCCATTAAACATAATAGGGACAATATAAACTACATGGGAATATACTTGCCAAGACAATTCCAGAAACTAAATGAACATAATTATGAAACACTGTTTATGCAAATACAGTCAGATTTAAATAATTGAAGAAATATTAATTGTTCATGGGTGAGATGAGCCAGTATAATAAAAATGACAACTCTACCTAAAATAACCTATTTATTCAATTCCATTTCAATTAATCTACCAAAAATATTTCATTGAGCTAGAAAAAAGAATATTTAAAATTCATTTGGAAGAAAAAATGGTAAAGAATATCAAAGGAATTAATTAAAAATATATATAAAAAAGAGAGATCTAGCAGTACCAGAGCTTAAACTGTGTTACAAAGAGTAATTATCAAAGCTATCTCATACTAGTTAAAAAACCGAATAGTGGGGGGGCGGAGCCAAGATGGCGAACTGCAGACAGCTTTCTCTGTGAACTCCTTTGGGACCTTCCCTAAGACCCAGACAAAGTGAGCCTCCGAACTGGTTTTTGAGTGAAGGCTCTGCCAAACATTTGGTCTACAACGCACTTCTATCAAAAATCTACCTTGAAAGAACTCCGGAGAAGGTTAGCCTCAGGGGAAATCGGCCGCTGGTCACCATCAGACTCCAGCCGGGGCGGAAGTCAGGGCTGCGATACAGGGGCGGATTTAAGGCACCCAGGAAGCCGCCTGGGCCACTTTGCTCTGCTTGCGGGCAGGTGCTTTGGCAGATCTGCCTTTGGTAAAGGGTGGATCGAGAGCAGCTGAAAACGTGGTCCTAGTGCAAATCTAGCCCCACCAGCCTCAGACCGGAAGTCAACTCGGCAAACTGCCCCAGGGCAAATACAAATTGTTGCAGTTTTCTCTGTTTTTGACCAATATCCCAACTTTAAAACATGAGCAAGAAGCAGAAGAGAGCTCTCACCATAGAAAGCTTTTATGGAGAAAAAATAGAACAGTCCCCAGATCCTGACAGTATGAAAACAATCCCAGATGAAGACACAAAGGCAGATTTAAGTTGGTCTCCCTTTCAGAAGGCTTACCTGGATGATTGCATTAAGAATCTCTGGAAAAAAAAAAACAGTTCATTGAAAAACAAAATTGGTGAATTGGAAAAAATCACCAATTCACTGGAAAATAAAAATGGTGAACTGGAAAACAAAATTTGTGAACTGGAAAAAGACAACAATTCACTGAAAAACAAAATTGGTGAATTGGAAAAAGACAACAATTCACTGAAAAATAAATCTGGCAAAATGGAAAAAGAATGCATTGAATCAAGAAACTCAATTGGCCAGCTACAAAAGGAGCTAAAAAAGATAACTGAAGGAAATAATACTTTAAAAATTAAAATTGAACAAATAGAAGTAAATGACTCAATAAGACTTCAAGAATCAGTTAAACAAAAACAAAAAAATGAAAAAATAGAAGAAAATATGAAATATCTCCTAGGAAAAACAACTGACTTGGAAAACAGATCCAGGAGAGACAATTTAAGGATTATCGGACTCCCTGAAAGCCACGATGAAAAAAAGAACCTGGATACTATCTTCCAGGAAATCATGAGAGAATTGCCCTGATGTTTTAGAATCAGAAGGCAAAATTGGCATTGAAAGAATCCACCAATCACCTCCAGAAAGAGACCCCAAAATTAAAACCCCAAGGAATATCGTGGCCAAATTTCAGGACTATCGCACCAAGGAAAAGATATTGCAAGCAGCTAGAAAGAAACAGTTCAATACCGAGGAACTGTCATTAGAATTACACAGGATCTGTCAGCTTCCACTTTAAAGGATCGAAGGGCCTGGAACCAGATATTCCGAAAGGCAAAAGAACTTGGATTACAGCCAAGAATAAGTTATCCAGCTAGAATGAGCATCATCTTCCAGGGAAGAAGATGGTCATTCAATGATACAGGAGAATTTCACCTATTTCTAATGAAAAGACC
>JAJPUD010003622.1:165891-180180 GCA_023553655.1 Myrmecobius fasciatus
GTGGCTAGAAACTGGAAATTGAATAGATGCCCTTCAATTGGAGAATGGCTGAATAAATTATGGTGTATGAAAATTATGGAATATTATTGTTCTGTAAGAAATGACCAGCAAGATGATTTCAGAGAGGCCTGGAGAGACTTACATGAACTGTTGCTGAGTGAAATGAGCAGAACCAGGAGATCATTATACACGGCAACAACAGTACTATATGACGATTAATTCTGATGGACATGGCTCTCTTCAACAATGATATGTTTCAAACCACCTCCAACTGTTCACTGAAGAAAGCCATATACACCCAGAGAGAGGGATGTGAAATGTGGACCACAACATAACATTCTCATACTCCTTGATTGATGTTTGCTTACATTGTGTTTCCTTTATATGATATATCGTTTGTGTAGATAAGATTTTTCTTGCACAACAATGATAAGTTTGGAAATATGTATACATATATTCGATTTGCCAATATTTTAACATAATTAACATGTAGTGGATATCCTGCCATCTAGGGGAGGGGTGGGGAAGTTGGGGGGAAAAATTTGTAACGGAAAGCTATGTAAGGGTTATTGTTGAAGAATTACCCACACATATGTTATGCAAATAAAATAAAATTAAAAAAAAAACCGAATAGTGAATCAGTGGAATAGAGTAGGTATACAATATAGTCATAACTTATTTTATTGCACTTCATAGATAATTATTTTTTTTTTTACAAATTGAAAGTTTATGGCAAGCCTGCATCAAACAGGCCTGTAAGACCCATTTTTGCAACAGCATGTACTCACATTGTGTCTCTATATCATATTTTGGTAATTTCCACAATATTTCAAACTTTTAAATTATTATTATATATGTTATGATGATTTGTGATTATTATATATATTATGATGATCTGTAATTAGCAATCTTTGGTGTTACTATTGTAATTGTTTTAGGGACACTAAGCTGCACCCATAAAAGACAGAAAACATAACTGATAAATGTTGTGTGTTCTATTTCACCAACCAAGCATTCTCCCATCTCTATTCCTTTCCTAGGACCTTCCTATTCCCTGAGTCACAACAATTTTGAAAATGATCCAATTAATAAGTTATCCTGAGTAACATGACCATTTATGTCAACTATGAAAGACTTAGGATGGAAAATGCTTTTCACCTTCAGAAGAACTGATATAGGAAAGTGTATATTGTATACTTCCATATATATATATAAAATGTCAGCCTTCTCTAATATGGAGTTGGGAGAGAGGGAAGAGAACAAATTGGTACTCAGAATGTAACAATAATAAAGAAAAAAAAAAGAAAATGTCTCACTACTTTTCTCTTTTTCATCAAAAAATGGTATTATCTAACTTGATAATTTATCTTATTCACTACTTAACTCTGAATGGTTTTTAACCGTTTTCAAAAATCAAATCTTGTATTAGAGTATGAAGAAGAGTTATAATGGATGGCATTGGTAAGTAACCAGAGGAACTGTGTGGGTTCTGAGTTCTCATTTCCCAAGATTATGTGATGTTTCTGTTCCTTTCTAGCTTAACTATGCTACAGATTCTTGAGGAAATTATAAAAGATATGTCCAGGAATATTCTGAACTATAGAAGCATAGTGAGAATGAGAAAATAGCTTCTAGTGGTGACTACAAGGAAAAGGGAAACACTTGCTGAGATATTTAGGCTTTGGAATTAAAAAAAAAAAAAGTCATCTCCCATTTATGAGATACTTTACTGTACCTAAGGATTTAATTTTTAAGTTACTATGGCAAAGCTAATTGGCTTATATTGAGACTGAGCTTGGATGCAGAGGCAGGTTGGACACAGAACTGCAATATATTTATCAGAATGAACTTAAAACCATTCTTTATGACTGTAAAAGATGATAGTACTTAGGGGAATCATATTTGTACATGTCAATTTTATAATTATTGTGAATTTTGTTAATAAATACTTTGAAAAAAATCTTACTTAGTTCTTATTCATTTTGACTCTCCTCCATGCTACCAAGCTACAAAAAGAGGGAGGAGGAGAGAACCTGTCATTGCCTTTATAATGAGGTCTATTGAGAAAAGCAAAGTGGTGGCTAAAACATCTCTTCTGAAGCCTAGTGCTTTTTAGAGGTTCCTTTTTGCTGTTCCTCATATACAATACTCTATCTCTCATCTCTGTGCCTTTGTACCAAATTTCCCTGAAGCCTAAAGTGCTTTTCATCCTCACCTCAATTTCTTGCTTTTCCTGGTTTTTGTAAAGACTCAACTTTAAGTGACATCTTTTATATGCGGCGCCTCCTTTTTCCCAAAATTACGAGTGTCCAGGGTTACACTGGTTATCTTTTGTAAATTTCTATACATGTGCATGTTTCTAGGGTCAGCTAGGTAGCAAAATGGATAGAATACTAGTTAGTAAGATTCATCTTCCTGAATTCAAATTTGACTTCAGATAGTATATCTGTATGAACTGGAAAACTCTATTGGCCAGTTTCTTTATCTGTAAAATGATCTGGAAAAGGAAATGGCAAACCACTCCAGTATCTCTGTCAAGAAAAACTCAAATGGGATCATGAAGATTCAGCTATGATTCAAACAACTGAACAGCAAAACATATTATCTTCTCCATTAGGATGTAATAAACTCCTTGAAGATAGGAAATATTTTTGTATTTGCCATTGCACTCCCAGCACAGTACCTGGCCTATAGAGATAATTAAGAAATATTTGTTGATTGATTTGTTGGATCAAGGGGATTACAGGTCATAGGCAATTGGAGTTAAATGACCAGGGTCACAAAGCTAGGAAGTATTAAGTGTCTGAGGTCAAATTTGAACTGAATTCAAGGCCATCCCTCTATCCATTGTGCCATCTAGCTGACCCAAATCAGAGCTTTAATGACAAAAGAGATAATCTCCATCTATAAAATGATGAGGGAAATGAAATTTTGGAGAGGTTAAAGTAACAGAAGGTGGTAAGTGGCAGAGGCAAAATTTGAATCAGGATCTCCTGACTACAAATTCAGCATACTTTCCACTATACTTCTCTGACTAATTTTTTGAGTTAATAAAAAAGAACATTAAAAAATATTGGGAAATAAATCAGAGAGTAAAGGGAACTCTAAATCATTATAAATACTCCATCTACAATCTTGGCTGTAGGAGCCTCAGTGAGGTCCATGATTCCATATGGGTAGAATGATCTCATTGCATCCCCTCTCCAGGGCTTTGTGTATGGACTCTAGCCCTGGCCTAGTCAGTTCCACTTAGAATATGCGGCAGCTCTTCTCTTCCTAATCCCTGTAGTATATAACAGGGTGGTCTTGGCTAATGGCTGAAGAATTAAAATCATTGATGTTGACACATGTGGAAGAACCGTCAGAAGAGAAAAGCAGTCCCCTAACTGTGACCTCCTAACCCTACAGTTAATTGGCCTTGAAAGGAAGCCCTTATAGGTCTGACTCAGACTCCTCTGAGATCCACTGGAGCACAATTTCAGAATCTAACCTGAAGAGTCATAGTGCATTGTGTCAGCTTCCTGCCGTGAATCGACGCCATCTAAGTGATGGTTGAGTTGCTGTGTCTTAGATCTCAAGTAATCAGAGCAGATGCTTCTTTGGGAAGATTCCTATTCCCAGGCTCTGTCTTTATAGCCAAGATGAAAGAGAAGGCTGAATTGTATTTTCTAAATTACTCGGCAACAAACAAACAATATAAACTAAATTTGGACTATGTGCAACACTGTACAGGTGATTTCCTCTCATCCTCAACCCCTACTCCCTTTAAAATGTCCTACATTTAAAAAATGAATCACATTTTCCCTATGTGTCTAAAAGTTTTTCACTGCTTATAAATGAGACTCTTATCAGGAAGGCATAAGAACTTTCAGGCCTTTACAATGCTATTTAGTAAAATATTTTTGGATCAAAAGGAACATGGCTAATGGATAGAGAGAGTCAGAAAGATGTCTAGGACTTATGTAAATTGTGTGATCATAGGCTTAACCTCTCAGTGCCTCAGGCATCTCTCAAAAACAACTTCCAAACTGCCTTGGTAGCTGAAAGTTTTCTACATCAATGAAATTATGTTGTGGTTCATCTTTTGTTTTTGAAGAGGAACAATTACATAAAGGGTGATGTCTTGATTTGCTCATGAATTGGATTTAAGTGAGATAGAGTTCCTTCCTGAGACACTGAAATCCAGTGGCAAGTTAGAATGACTGGCAATAGCCTGGAATCTTTTATTTTAGCACTAATCAAGTGCTAAGAGTTCTACAATGCCTGCTTCAGCCACTTTTATGGCCATTGGAACAAATTGTTATTATCCAACTATTCTATCTTGGGGGGGAGTCTTCACATGATTGGGGTAGAAATCCTAATTTACTGCTAGGTTTGAGGCTTGTTAGTTACTTTTAACCTGGTTTAGCCCATCTGTTGAGATGGCTTTACCAGGGTGGAGTTATTGTGTATGTTACAGCTTCTTGTGTCCTTTCATGTTATATACTACCCTATTTTGCTTCCCCATTCTCTTCTCCCAATACAATTTTTTTAGTATCCCTTAATTTTTTTTATATTATCACATCAAAGTCAACTTATACACATACCCTCTATATTTATCTCTTCTGCCTGCCCTAATAAAAACAGTTCTCAAGAGTTACAAGTATCATCTTCCCATGTAACTTTATTGAATAACATTTTTTCCTTTCTAGTTTACCTTTTTTATGCTTCTCTTGAATTTTGTATTTAATTATCAAATTTTCTGTTTAGCTCTGTTTTTTTCATCCGGAATGATTAACATTCTCCTATTTCATTGAATGTTTATTTTCTCCCCTGAAAGATTATGTTTAATATTTTTGGATAGATGATTCTTGGTTGTAATCCAAATGCCTTTGCCTTTCAGAATATCATTTTCCAAGCCCACCTATTCTTTAAAGTAGAAGCTGCTAAGACTTGTGTAATGCTGACTGTAACTCTGTGATATTTAAATTGTTTCTTTTTTTGACTATTTGCAGTACTTTTTCACTGACTTGATATTCTGGAATTTGACTATAATATTCCTTGGAGTTTTCATTTTGGGGTCTCTTTTAGGAGGTGATGGATGGATTCTTTTTTTTTTTTTTTTTTTGCTGAGGCAATTGGGGTTAAGTGACTTGCCCAGGGTCACACAGCTAGGAAGTGTCTGAGACCAGATTTGAACTCAGGTCTTCCTGACTTCAGGGCTGGTGCTCTAACCACTGCGCCACCTAGCTGCCCCAGATGGATTCTTTCAATAAGAATTTTACTCTCTGATCCTAGGAGAGTTTTCTTTGATAATTTCTTGAAAGATGCTCTCCATACTCTTTTTTAAATAATGACTTACAGGTAGTATATAATTCTTAAATTATTTCTCATCCATGTATTTTCTAGGTCAATTTTTTTTCCAATGAGGTATCTTACATTTTCTTTTATTTTTTCATTCTTTTGATTGTATTTGACTATTCTTGATTTCTCATCAAGTCATTAGCATCCACTTGACCAATTCTAATTTTTAAGAAATTATTGTCTTCAGTTAGCTTTTAAACCATCTTTGGTTATTGTTTTCTCAGTGGATTTTTTTTTTTCTATTTGGTCAAATGAATTTTTTAAGGAGTTGTTTTCTTCCAACAATTTTTGTACTTCCTTTTCCAAGCTGTTCACTCTTTCTTCCTTAGTTCTCATTTCTTCTGTCATTTTTTCTTCTTTCCCTCTTATTTGACCTTTAAAATCCTTTTTTAGCTTTTCCAAGAAGGCTTTTAGAAATTGAGAAAAATTCCTATTTCCTTTTGAAGTTTCACATGTAGGTATTTTGACATTGTTGTCCTCTTTTGTGTTTATGTTTTGATATTTCCTGTCACTATAGTAGCTTTCTATGGTGGAGATTCTTTTTTGCTCATATTTTGGCCTATTTTGTAAATTTTAGTTGGGCTATGCTCCTGAGGTACAGGGGAAATTGTCCTAAGCTTTTCATGCTAGTGGTCTGGGGACTGTCATGCTTTGTGCACTAGAGCACTAGAGCAGCTTACTCTGCTGGTATGATCTAGTCTAGTCATTACTGTTGCTGTCTTGTTTCCAGGGTTAGCAATTTGCTTTTCTGTGATGGGCCTATGTGTCTCACAGCTGGCCTTCTGCTGAGCCAGACTGAGGGGTCTTAGTTGCTGATCTATGCTGCGACTAAGAGCCTTCTGCCAGCTTTCTTGGACACTACATATGTTGGGCTATTGTCTCCTTTCATCCACATGAGACAGATCTTTCCTAAAGTCTTCCTAAATTATCTTAAGTTGGACAATTATTTCATTTCCTTTCTCTTGCTCCAGAATCCAAGTTATTTCCAAGGAAAATTGGGGAGAATTCAGGCAACTTTCTGGCTTCTCTCTGCCATTTTGGCCCAATTCTCACCTGTGTCTCCAAGAAGCTTTGGAGGAATTGGATGAAGGTAGATACTGAAGGTAGATGAATAGCCCTGAAATTTTGTTTAAAACGAATTGCAGGATTACTTCCAAAATTGTAGGATCATCTGGTCCAACTCCCTCATTCTTCAGATGAAGAAACTGAGATTTTTGTGGAAGAAAACATTTTTTATAAATCTCTAAGGTTTGTAAAACATTTTGCTGAATCTCACACCAATGTTATGAGATAGTTACTCTAGCCATACCCAGTTACTCTAGCCATACCCATTTTACAGATAAATAAACTGAGAATGAAATCTCAGAGGCAGTAGATACCTACCTATATTATAAGATTGTGTATGATAAAATGTTTTGTAAATTTTGGAGCTTCATTTAAACATTACCCCTTTCTTTTTTCTTCTGGAATCCAGAAACAAGATCAATCCTAGTATCCTGACTCTAAATCATTGTTCTTTCCTGTCCCAGGCTCCTTAAATGCAGGAAAAGTGAATTCAAGTTTTAAAAGCCTTAATTTACAATCAGGGAATAGTTTAGCCTCTGGGCAAATTAACAGCATAATTCCAATCTTTGGGTACCCACAAAATAGATTAAATGAATTATATCCCTTTAGGGCAAAGCAGTTAAAACTAAATGTATCTCTAAGAACATACCTCAGGATGTTCAATTGCAAAAAGAAAGACTCTATATTCACCAAAATATTAATAACAGTACTTTTTTGTAGTAATAAAGAATGAGAAACAAAGGAAATGCCCTTTAGTTGGAAAATAACCAAGGAATTAAGATACATGGTCTGAATAGTAACTACCCAGACTACCTTTACAGGGATGTAAAGCTCTTGCTTTACATCAGGTTTTTCTCTCCCCACCTTCATTATCTTTCTGGAACCATGAACTATGATCAATTCAATTCTACCATTGTTCCTGGATAGTGTCAATTCTAGTGCCCTTTGGCTCCACTTACTATCCCTAATTTTCCCAAAGAGTCTCTTTTTGGCCACCATTTCCAATTATGAATTACTTTCTTCATAAGTAGGTAAGCTCTTTGAGGACAGATACTCTTTTTGCTTTTGAATTTGTATCTTCAGCCCTTAACATAATAAGTAAGCCCTTAAGAAATGCTTTTTCATCCATCTATCCACATCACTGAGTAGTAAGAATTGATAAATATGTTGAATACAGAGAAGTATTAAAAGACATATGAACTGATACAAAGTGAAGCAAGCAGAATCAGGAAAACAATGCATATAATAACTACAACAATGTAAATTGAAAGAAAAAAAATGAACAAAACAATCAAAAGAGAAAGCTAAAGATATATATATATATACCTATATCTATAGATAGATGACAGATAGATAGATAAATAGATAGATAGATAGATAGATAGATAGATAGATAGATGGATAGATAGATAGAAAGACAATAAAATGACCAAGCTTTGCCTCAAATAAGAAATATAAGAAGACACCTCTCTTCTCCTTCTGTACTGGCAAAGTATAGATGAGGAAAAGGACTTCTTGAACTTTTTCCACTTGTGACTCATTTTCTTTTGAGAAATTTTGACATCATCCCAGATATATAGGTATATAAGATAGGTTTACAAATCAAACATTTGCTGATAATAGACCATAATTTTATTATCCCCATATTTAGTCATGAGACCTCATATAGGATCATGAACCACAATTTAAGAACCTGAAGTATGGAATATCCAACAGCAGACTTTTTTGAAATAACTTGCTTTGTTTCACAGAATTTTTTTTTTCTTTTTTCTTTTTTCCTTCATTTTGAGTTGACTGTCTGGCTAAGGGTGAAAATGCTTACAGTGGGAAACATAAGTGATCTGAAAACAAAAGACATCAAAAAAATGTATCTAAAAGCAAAGGGCTGGTGTTCTAGCAATAGTTGTGAAAGGCTCCCAGGAGAGAATTCTGCAGACCAAAATAACTCCCTGGCCCTCCTGTACTATGATCCTCCATGCACTAATGTTCATCCTATTTAAACAGGACCTATTCACAAGTCAAATATCACAGAATCATAGAATTTTAGAGTTGGCAGAAACCTCAATACAGTCAAACTAACAAAATCCTGAAATGATTCCCCAATATAATTATACTTGAAGAGTGGTTATCAAATCTTAACTTGAAGATACCTAAAGTGAGATTCCATCATTACTCAAAACAACTAATTCCATATATGTATAGCTCTATTAGGGATTTTTTTTTACATCAACTTAATTGGGCTCCTTGCCACTTCTATCACTTGCTTCTCAATTTTCCCTCTAGGACCAAAAAGAACATATCTAATTTTTCTACCAAAGGACTAATCTTCAAAAATTCAGTACAGTTATCATGTACTCCCCCACACCAACAACTTCAACTCAGAGTCCATCATCATACTGGCTGCTCTCCAGAACTAATACATGATTCCAGAGGAGGTCTGACAAGGAGTATATATGAAGGGAATGGTGGGGGTTATCACTTCCTTATTCCTGTAAGCTATTCCTTTCTTGATATGAGACCAAAATTGTGTAAATTTATTAGCTGCCATATCATACTGCTTACTTGTATTCAACTTTCAGGCCACTAAAAACCCTTGGATTTTTTTTTTAAACTTTCAGAGTTCTGTCTAATAATGCTTTTCCCATCTCCTATGTGTGAAATACATACATACATACATACATACATACATACATATATATACATATATATAAGAATATGTCTGTGATTTCATCATTGTCAAGGGGCACTACTGGCTGAGGACATCTTCTCTACCAATGCCATTGGTACCTTCTATGCAATTTAATGTCTCAGAGAGTTGTCTAGGGACAAAGAAAGGCAAATTTACTTGCTCAAGATCATATAGCCAGTATATGTTAGAGGTAAGCTTAGAATCCACTTCAGGCTGACTTCAAGACCATCTTTCTAGGCATTATGTGATCCTTTCCACACACATACACACACACACACACACACACACACACACACACACACAATTTACCCCCTAGTTTTTTTTTTCCTAAATGCTCAGTTTTAACTAGTTATTGCTATTTTTCAGTCATGGATGATTCTATGTGACCTCATGAACTTTGTCCATGGGATTTTCTTGTGAGAGATACTGGAGTGATTGGCCATTTCCTTCTCCGTTAAATAGGCATGATATCAACCAATCTAAAAATTCAGAATAGGATATCATTAATTGGGAGGTAGTGATTTGGAGGTGTTTGGTTAAGTTAGTAGTGAGTTCTGAGTATTAACATGGAAAAAATGTAGCCATACTCAGAGGTGATATGTACCGTGCAGAACCATTATCATATTATCATTCTCTAGTTTTTGTACCATGCACACTCTTCTTTGCAGAACTGAAGTCTAGTTTGAAAAACTCTAATACAACTAGCATAAAGATACTTCTAAGCTGTGTCTACACAATGTCAAAAATATAGCAAACAAACTGGTTTGACAGTGGTTGTTTTTTTTTTTATTATTATTTTAATCTAGATGTTTATTTTCAGGTAAGCACAGAGGTAGCAAACCAGACTAGAACATAAGTATGTTAACCCAGACAGCTGGGACATACTGAATGATGGGAAAGAGAAGAAGGGAAGATTGGCTCTCATCACTTAAGGACTTAACCTTCTCACTACTAGAGTGTTGATTGTTGTCTTATAAGCAAAGGTTCTTGGTCTTTTTTTGGTAAGGAACTATTTTGGATATTTCAGTGAAGTCTTGTGGTCCCAGCCGGTGGTCATTCAAGAGATGATTGCTGGGGATGTTGCTTCTTCAAGTCACTGTTAGAGGAAGAAGCTGTTGATCAGATTTGTATTCCTACAGGTAGTATTTACAGGCAGAAGGGGTGTGTGTGTGTGTGTGTGTGTGTGTGTGTGTGTGTGTGTTGAGGATTGGGTAACAGCAATGATTTTAGAGAAAATACAGCTTGGAGAAAATAGAGATTTATCATCTCTAATTTTTTTTTGCAGAAGGGGGAAACTATAAGTGTAAAAATTGAATAGAATATATTAGACTTGAAAAAATAAATTGTTCAATTTTGCTGGACTGTTATTTCTCTTTTTAAGAATTTTTTATAAGGCATTGTTCTCTACAACAGGCTAAAGATTGGAGAGTGATATAAAACCTAAATATATCAATAAAAATTTACTTTAAAATATTTAAAGCTCTGTACCTTTGTTTTTGTATGTGGAAATAATTTTGTAGTTAGCAGGATATAAGAATTAATTCAATTTTGAATAATAAGAAATCTGATTTAATGAATATAATAAAATTATACCAGGTCACATTTAACTTGAGTCAAAATTAAATGAATGCAATGTATGTGAGAGAAATGAAATTTTAGTACATTGTTATATCATCAGTCTGCATTTATCTATCATCAGACATAGATGTAAGGTGCTGCTGCATAACATTATCAACAGTTGTGCTGACTTTTTTTTTAAAAGAGTCCTTAACAAAATGAACAATATTAAGAATACTGCTGATGATAACTCTGATGATGTAAAAAAGAGATTTATTACATTAGGACAAAACACTGATGGGATAGAATGCCACAAACATAGTCTTAGTAATTCTAGCTAGGATGAAATGTTGACATGTCTGAATCTATAGATCCACAATGTGGAATATCATAAAACATACAGGAGAAGTTAAAGAATAGTTTTTATGGTTTTTAAACAGCTACCAATTATACTGAGTACAAAGAAGGCAGAGCCACACTCACAAGTGATATACATAGGTCAATGCCACATTTGTCTTTCTTCTTAGTGTCTGGTAGAGACAAGATTCCAGATAAGATTGCATCCAGATGTTGTTAAGTCTGGAACAAGATTACTTCCTTCATTTTCCCCTTCCTGGGCCAAGGTACTGTGTAAGACCATTCAATAACCATTTATGAGTTTGAGTTTACAAGGCTTATTTTAGAGAGGTAAATTATTTTCTCTTGGATTCTGTCCCTGCAATTCAGGTAGTGCCCAGTATAGGAATAAAGACACATTAGCAAGGAGTTTTTTAAACTATGGAGCGCTCCTCCTTCTAGTCAGGGCATGAGACCCTTTGGAGTATAGGCAGGAGACAATGGAAGATGAAATAATTGCCAAAATTATTGGATATTTTCAAGTGCAACTTCCACATAAACATATAAACATTTTTTTCAATGAAAACAAAGTTCAAATACAGATCACCATAACACAGTAAATTCATCCCAAATGAAAATGACTGCAGCATAGTGGTTATTTAGGAATGCAAGCTTGATCTATGGTCACTTCCATTTTTAGTGTAAACTCATGATGCAAATGAGTTGAATGGCTATGCTTCCTGTTGCATTTGAACATGGAACATGTAAACTAGAACTTAAACTTTTTTTTCATGAAAGTTAAAAGTATATATGTTTTATACAAACACACATTTCAATGCCTCACATTTTGATAAGTAAAATAAACTTGTATCTGAAAAAGACAAATTAGAAAACAAAATAACTCAATACTGATTATGGAAAATCACTTGAAATTTTCAATCATTAATTTAAATGTATTAATTTTACTTTTCTATTTTGTCAAGTGAATTGATGCCCTTATGTGAAAGATAAATATGAGTTTGGAGAGAAAATTCACTGGAATGGTTGAATCAGATAAGCACAGAGGATCATAAATTTAACAAAGTTTTTCCCCCAAATCCTGTCTGTGTCATCAAAAGTATTGCTTTTGCTATTATGAGATTACCAGAATTTAGTTGTGCTCATTGTTAAACAAACAAAAAAAATTTTATTTATTTTTCATGAGAAAGACAGAAGCTTCCTCAAAACTACAGGTATAATTAAAATAATGTATGGCCACACCTATCCAAAGCAATGCAGTGTGGCATGTGCATAATATGGTGGAAAAGAGAATTGCCCACATGTCTGAAGACTTCTATAATCAATTTTAATTGATAAATCTTCCAATGTTGCTTTGTAATTAAATGAGCAACAAATGTATTTAAAGATAATCCTTTGATTATACGAGCATAACATGTTCTTGAAATTGTTAGGAAAGGCATTATTTTGAAAGTGTCTTGATTCCTCAGTTTCTTCAACTGTAAAGTGAAGGAATTTGGACTAAAGGGTCTTTGAGATGCCTTTCAATTCTACATCAGAAGAATTAGAACTATATATAATAGAATTATATAAATTACACAAATTTGTATATTATATAAAATTACGTAAAATTTATATAAAGCATATAAAATATTATTTGTATGAAATTACATAATTAGAACTATATATAATGAATTTACAAAATAGTATTTTTATATTTTTCCAGTTTTAAAAATATCTATTATTGTATGCCTATTAATCAAAGAAAATAGAAAAAATAAAGACCTGTTTTTTTAAATAATTTGACTTGTGTTCCAAAGCAGTTCTCATTTTACTTTAAATACCTAAATGTTTCTAAATATGAATAGACAAGAAAATCATTTGTTATGTAAAACTATGACATATTTGGTTCTGTCTGAATAAGAACAGTTGGTACACTTGTGATGTTATGTTGAAACAAGAGTGTTCTAATTATGAGTGAATAAAGGAAAATGGTCTATCAAAGAGATTTGATTTGTCTTCATGTTTGTAACAATTTTTGTGAAATGGAATTCCTTCTGCAGCTGTAATAAAGACAAATAATAGATCTTGATTAGTGGCTGAAAAGGATAATTAGAATCAATATCATCAATAACCCTGGTTTTGAGAAATTTCATGACAAAAAAGCAAGCCATTATGTTAGGATAAGGTTACATGAAGAAAGTTTTTCTCAAGCAGGGTTCATGTAAAAGAAGCTGGAAGATATTCTACAAATATCTTATTTAGCTTTTTTGTTGTATCAGTGAGAGAAGTACTGCCCTCATCAAGGAGCCTTAAAACCATATTGGGGGCTATTGACCTTCTATAATCATTCTATTCTATATCCTAAATGGGAAATGAATTTGTTATGAAGGTTACAGATAAGGAGGTAAAGAAATAAAATAGTGAGGTGCAAAAAATCTCACTATTTTAAATAATACACTTCAATTGTTTTTATTATTTATGATTTGACCTTTATTTTTTAATTAACAGGGATAAGTAGAATAAATCTTTTAATTCTACTCTGTATCTTCTGAAGTCTTCCAATAGGTAGGCTCTTCATTTTGGGTTTGCTGAGGCACCCTTTGCAACAAAAGCCCTCAACTGCCTGCTTATAGTTTTTTGGAGATAGCAAATCATTCCAAGGTCGTGAGAGGTGACATAATGATTAAAAACAAAGCTGAAAGTCAGAATTGAAAGGGGAAATGAAGG
The DNA here is from genome assembly GCA_023553655.1 of Myrmecobius fasciatus. NCBI lineage: Eukaryota > Metazoa > Chordata > Mammalia > Dasyuromorphia > Myrmecobiidae > Myrmecobius > Myrmecobius fasciatus. The sequence goes on from JAJPUD010003622.1 coordinate 179,609, forward strand.
GTGGAAGTTGGGTAAGAGAACAGTTTGCACTCAGAAAGTTCATACTTGGGAAGATTAATGTATCTAATATCAGACCAGAAGTCAGTCTTTACAATAAGAAGAGGATGGAATCAAAATCCAGGAAAACAGTCAGGCAAATGGATCAAAACCAAGCAACTGGGAGGATAATATATACGAGCTTTAAAGAGACTTTTTATGTACTTCAGAGTGACAGTGGATCATAAAGAATAATTTAAAGATTGTAGATCTAGAACTGAAAGAGACCATAGAGGCCATTTATTCCAACCCCTTATTTTCTATTTGAGAAAAATAAAGGTCAAGTATTTCACCCAAGTTTTAATTAGTAATTAGTTTAAGAGGCAAGATTTGAATACAGCTCTTTTAACTTCATGCTTGTTGTTGCTGTTTGTCCTTTGTCCTCAAAGAGGGAAGTGATGCCATGACATGCAAGTAAACTGGATTTAAATGAGGAAGGTATGAGTAAGGTTACCTCTCTCACTTTCCAGAGCTATCTGGATCCAATGAGTCCCTCCCTCCCTCCCTCCCTTCCTCCCTTCCTTCCTTCCTTCCTC
>JAJPUD010003622.1:180280-237724 GCA_023553655.1 Myrmecobius fasciatus
CCTTCCTTCCTTCCTTCCTTCCTTCCTTCCTTCCTTCTTCTCTTTCTACCTCCTTCCTTTCCTTTCCTTCTTCTTACTCCATGGCTAATGCTTGTTCTCCATCTATCTGACATTGTTTTATTTACCATAACTTGTATTGTCTCTCCTATTCCCCCTCCACCCTGTCCCACCCTCAATCCTTGAATATAAATAAAAAGTTAAGTAACTACTGGGTGGGTAGGTGGCATAGTGAATAGGGTAGCAAGTCTGGAGTCAGGAATACTTATCTTCCTGAGTTCAAATATGGCCTCAGACACTTATCAGCTGTGTGACCCTGGGCAAGTCACTTAACCCTGTTTGCTTCAGTTTCCTTATCTGTAAAATGATCTAGAAAAGAAAATGGGAAACTATTCCAGGATCTTTGGCAAGAAAATCCCGAATGGGATCATGAAGAATCAGCAACGCCTGAAAAATGACTGAACAATAACAATGCAATAAGTCTAGCCTGCATTCTTCCTTCCCCACTGCTATATTATTAAGACACCAGCCATAATTGTATAATATTGGAGTCATGAAGTGAAGAACCATATTTAAATATCATCTCATATATTTTCTGGCCATGTGATCTTGGGCAGCTCACTTAATCTAGCTCCCAGAATGTTTGTGAGGAACAGTTAAGATAAATAAAGAAATGTCACAGTGTGATAGAAGTATTAATAAATATTAGTAATATAAAAATTATATCCCACATTTATGTGGGTGGTCTCTCTTCCATTAGACTTTGAGTTTTTTGAGGGTAGAAGCTCTCTGCTGCCTTTCTTTGTATTTCCATCATTTATCACAGCGCCTGGCACATAGTAGGTATTTAATAAATGCTTATTTACTGATTCTTCTTTCCTCATCTTTAAAGCTAGGATTTCTATAAAAGTTAATTTCTAGCTATATCTTAAAGTGACTTTCTCCTAAACATTTTAAAAACTTGATGGAAATACAGTTTTAAAAGAGATTTGTTTTATCCAGTAGCTTCTCTAGAGCCAAAATGACCAGCTTCACAGGGACTAGGTTAATGTTGAAACTCAATGAGGGAATTTTTCATATGTTTCAGTTTCCTTACCTATAAAATGAGAGGATTAAATTCTCTCTGAAGTCTCATCCAACTCAAAATGTAGGAGTTTAGCAACATGAAATAATAAAGAATATTGGTCTTAGAAGACTAGAGACCCAGATTCCAATCCCTGTTATACTAAGAACTAGCTATATGATTCTAGACTGAGTCACTTAATCTATAGGTATCAATTTTATCACCAATAGAATGATGATGAGATGATCTTTTAGAACTCCTTGCAGCTTTATGCTTCCCCTAAGAATAATAAAAAGAAATGCTTCATATTTCAAAGTACTTTGACACACTTTACATATGATAAACTCCCTTGTCTCTGCTCGGCCAGAGATCTCCTTCCAATTGCTCATTTTGAAGACCACATTCCAGGGCAGATTTGGAAAGTTTGTTTTAAGTCACAACAGTTTCATTTAATATTACTGGCAGGCATCAGGTAACCTTTCTGAGGGAATAAAATGATTTCAGATGATCACATTTCGAAGAATTACACAAGTAAACAGGAGAGGTTGGGGAAAAAAATGAAGTTCCACTTTTTCAACTGAAAAGGAATTTGAGGTTGTACTGCTATGTTGAATTTTTTCCTTTGCTGGGAAATCTTTTATGACTTTATTAGGCTTCTTAAATTGCTTCCTTTGACATTTTCTCTGGTGCTATCTTCATTTCACTTGCTCAGTTATCTGATTATTAGCAAACTTCAGTAAAAATGTTTCTAAATGCTATGGGAAAATGGAAGAAATTCCAAAGAACATTTTCTTAGCATTTGAAAGAAGATTAATAACAATCTTTTTTGGGGGGTGGGGAGGGGGAAGTGTGGCTGCTCTAGAATACTATTTCTTGTTTCTATTGCATCAGTAAATAGTTTTCTTTTGTCTTTTTTTTTAAGATAATATTTATAGAATCACAGTATGTAGAACATTGTATTTTAGACTTAGGAAAAAACCTTAGGAAAAAAGACCATTTAATACAAGTCTTTCATTTTACAGAGAAAGATGCTGGATCCAGAAAGATGCTGGATGCTTGACCAAAACCAGCACGGGTCATTATAAATAGCAGAGATTAGATTTGAATTTTTCCCTCTTATTTTAAAGCCAGGACTCCTACCCCATCTATATGCTAATATACTTTGTAATTTTCCATTTTTTCTCAACTTTTCCTGATCAAGTGACTACCCTGTAGTGATGGATACTCTAGGTCTAATATAGGTTCTCATCACCTCATGCCTTGATTATTTCAACATATTGTTCATGAGTCTGCCTGACTCAATTTGCTCCCCATTCCAGTCTATTTTTTAGCCAGACAACAAAGTGATTTTCTCATAATGCAAGTCTGATCCTGTCATCTTCCTTACTCAATTAAGTCCACTAGTTTTCTATTGCTTCAAGGAACAAATATAAAATGTTCTCTTTGGCATTCATATCCTGTAATAAACTAACCCCCTCCTACTTTTCCAATCTTCTTCCACTTTTTTTTTTTAATACAGTGACACTAGTCCCCTGATTGTTGTATGAACAAGACATTCCATCTCTCATCTCCCAGTGTCTTCTATAACTGTTCCCCATTCCTGGGGAACTTTGTTTTCCTCCTTTCTCTCCTCCACTAGCCTCCCTGCATTCCTTTAAGTCACAATTAATATCCCCTCCTTCAGGAAGCCTTCCTTGACCTCTCTAAATTCTTGTGCCTTTTCCTGTTAATTATTTCCTATCTATCCCATATATGGGACACTTGTTTATATGTTGTTTCTGCCCCCCTTACCCCAATCCCTCATTAAATTGTAAACTCCTTGAGGGCAGGGACTATTTTTTTTAACCACTTTTTCTATGATCATTGCTTAGTAGTACCCAGCACATAGTACATGCTTAATAAATGTTTATTTAATTGAATATCCTTAATTTACAACTGAGGAACCCATGGCTTAGAGGATTTAAGCATCTTGTTTATGGCTACATAACTGTCAGGTTTCCAACCTAGGCCTCTTCTATGTCCCAATTCAGACTTTTCCCATAATGTCATGCTTCTCATTATGAGAAGTATATATTCTCACAGGAGAGCCTTTTCATCTCCAACACAGCCATGCATTCTTTGCCTTATCTTTCTGGTTATTCAAGGTAACGAATGACTTGACTTAGAACCTCGACTACCTTATAAGTGGGGGGAAAAATCTGTCTTAATCTCTGTACCTGCAAGAATGATATACTTCAGTAAACATGTTTCTAAATGCTACGGGAAAATAGAAGAAATGCATTTTCTTAGCATTTGAAGGAAGATGAATAACAATCTTCTTCCTCTTTTTGGCGGGGGAGAATTTCTCTACTGACTCAAATTCTTTTGAAAGAGAGAGGGAAAATCCAATGTGGTTTGGATGTTTGCAAAGGTTGACCTGAGTTTGCTAGAATCATCATGATAGGCAAGCTTCGACTCAAGAAAGAAGTATTGTTTGGTTGAAAGAGTATTGAAGAAGTCAGAAAAAGTTCTAGTTTGGAGTTCTGAAAATTGAATTCAAATCTAGACTCTGTTATTTACTGACTGTGTGGCCTAAAACAAACCAGTTAACCAGGGAAATGTTTAACAACTGACACTCTGAGGGGGTAAATGTATTTACAATGCCCTTTTAAATTTAATCTGCATCATTACCATTTTCTCCATGATTTTATTGTCTAGATAATCAATGAAAAATAAAGAGGAAATTTCTAAGATTTTTAAAAAAAATTCTGAGGTATCTAGGTGGCACCCTAGTGCACAAAGTATTGGGCCTGAAATCAGTTAAGTCTCATTTTTCCTGGATTCAAATCTGGCCTAAGAACTTGGTGACCCTGGTTCTGCTTCATTGGAATAAAAAACTGGAATTAAGGTTGCTGGGAGAAATATCATCAATCTCAGATATGCAGATGATACCACTCTGTTGTCAGAAAATGAAGAGGAATTAAGAATTCCTTCCTGAGCCTAAAAATGTAAAAATTGGCTTGAAGCTTAACATCAATAAACCTAAGATTTTAGCAATTGGTTCTATCACTTCCTGGCACATAGATGGAGAAAAAGTGGAAGGAGTGTCAAGAGTTTATATTCTTTGACTCAAAGATCACTGTATATGATGACTAAAGCTGGGAAATTAAAAAACACTTGCTCCTTGAAAGAAAGTTACTGTAAATCTGGACAACATAGTACAAAGCAGACACATCACCTTGCCAACAAGTATCCATATAGTAAAAGTTATGGTTTTTACAATAATGGAGTTGTGAGAACTGGATTATGAAGAAAGTTGAGTACCACAGAATCAATGTTTTTGAATTGTGGCTCTTAAGAAGACTTTTCAGAGTCTTTTGACCTGGAAGGAGGTCAAATCAATCAATACATAAAGAAATTAACTCAGTCTAATTACTGGAAGATCCAATCTGCAGTTGAAAGTTTAATAATTTGGCTACATAATGAAAGGATGGCATTCAGTAGAAAAGGCCCTGAAGTTAGGAAAGATTGAAGGTAAATGGCAGAATGTGAGATAGATAGGTAGCATCATGGAAACAATGAACATGAATTTGGACAGACTAGAGAGATAGGACAGAACAAAAAGACCTGGTGTGCTGTGGTCCATGGGGTCATTGAGAGTTGGACACAACTGAATAATTGAACAACAATGACCCAAGATGTTACTTAACTTTGACTCAGTGTCCTCATCTGTAAAATAAACTGGAGAAGGAAATGAAAGCAAACCAGTATCTTTGCAAAGAAAACCCCAAACAGGATCATGAAGAGTCAGATACAATTGAAAAATGACTGAACAAAACTTGAAATGAGCTTAAAGAAAGCTGTTGGGATAATGCCATCTGAGTATTAGGAGGAAAGAAAACTAATGGAACTAATTCTCCCATAAGTGTGAATGACTCCCCACCATAGATGTCTCTTCAAAACAGAAGTCTCATTAACCGTAAATGAATTTCCACTTTGTTGAATTTCAGGTACTTAGCAGAGTGAAAAGAAAATATTTAGGTAGTTGAGGGAAAGAGTACTTTGTGGCAATAGGATATGAGAAAGTCACACTTTTCTCTACATTTTCTCCTCCAAAATGATAAGATTTTCCAGAAACTTCCAAATTGTGATTGTTTTTCTCTCCACAATGGCTCCCCATAACATCGTTGGAAGCTTCAAAGAGAAAGGGGAGAAATAGGAGAAGAGAAGGGAAGGGAAGGGCTAGTGGGGGGCTACATATCAGGATTACTTATAAATTGGTTAAATCAGGGGTGGCCTGGATTTTTTGGAAAATGAGTCTAAAATAATAGCTTGGTTTCCTGTATAAAATATTATCTTCTTTTGAAAACAAAAATAAAACATCAGAGAAGCAGCTAGTCAAAAAAAGTTTTTAAAAAGAGAGAGAGAGCTCCCAGTGGAGTTGTGGAAGAACTATTGAGGTTTTTTTCTTTTTGATAAAATGCTGAAAAAATAGCTCAAGTTTTTGAATGGATGACATCACCATGCCCTTTCAACCATGACCCAATGAGAGTACAGCTGTCTCCGTTTGTAGATGGCCCCAAGCAAGAGATCTCTTTGGTAACAGAGTTATCTTATCAGTTGAGATTGGCAATTAAGACTCCAAAGAGTTTGAAGGCTGCATTTAATTAGGTAGAAAAAAAGATATTAATAAAAATTGTTTCTAGAATCTCCCAAAGTGGTTTTATTGCCCAGAACAAAGAACTCCTAGAGAAGGACCTCCGGTCCAGACCCTTATCTGTTTTGAATGTACTAATGCCTGGAGGAGGGCATATTAATCATTGGCTAGAGTTTTGAATCTCCTTTTGGGAAAATGAATGGGGGGTAGGGTTGGGAGGAGGGATTGGAGAATCCACACCCAAGGAAACTAATTCCAGCTTGCTTTTCTTAAAAGCTGATGTCAACCACAGACTAGCTAGTTCTAAGGCACTTTGCTCTGAGCCAGCAACTTTGAAGATCCCAAAGCACTGTGCAAACATTTGATTCCCCCTTCAAAGGCCCCTGAACACCGATTCCTCTTGTTGGCAAGACTCCCAGAGACTTCAAAGGGAGTCTGGTCTATAGAAGAGTTGCCCAGAAGCAGGAAGAAGGATAAGGAAACAGGTCAGGTATCATCATATTGTTTGATTTGGAGGTCACCTAAAAGCAGAGGTCAGCCTAAGTCTGGGCTCCAAGAGAAAGCAGGTGAGGTAAGCTGGAGAGATGAGGGCTAGAGTAAGAGGGACAGACTAATAGGAGAATGGAAATTTGTTGTGTCATTTTAGTTGGGTGTCACTCTTCTTGACCCCATTTGGGATTTTCTTGGCAAACATTCTAGAGTGACTTGCTATTTTCTTCTTCAGTAAATTAAGACAAACATGGCTAAGTGACTTGTCCTGAGTTCCACATCTACAAAGTGTCTGAGGTCAAATTTGAATGCAGGTCTTCCTGACTCTAGACCTAATATAATCTCTATCCACTACATTACTTAAATGGTCCACATATTCTAGTGTAGATCATGATGGAATGAAGAATGTGTCTTCTATGAACAAATTTATAGATAGTCATAATTCATGAAGCATTCTAAAGTTTTAGAAAGTTGATAATTTGAGAGAAGATTTTCTCATCAGTAGATAACACCTCCCACTCATTCTGTTGATTTTTCACTTGCAATCTTTCTCTATTTTTTTCCATTTTGACCATCATCAACCCTTCAGATTCTTATTCATTCTTGTAACCAGCTTCCTAAACGGTTTCCCTTCTTCTAATTTCTTCCCCTTTCAATTCATTCATTCATCAATATCCAAATTAATTTTAGAATTGAGAGATTTAGTTCTCAAAGAAGCATTATAGACCATCTAATCCAATTCCCTCAGTTTCTAGGAAAGGGAGTTGAGACCTAGAAAGATTAAGTGACTTGCTTGAAGTCACACAGATTTTAAATAGGAGACCCAGGATTTTGGGAGCTCTAAAACACCAAGCTGTGTGTGTGTGTGTGTGTGTGTGTGTGTGTGTTTATAAATATATCCTTACAGCATGGACTCCAAACCAACAATTCATAAACTTGTTTTTTTTTTTTAATTGTTTTATATTTCAATTATTACTTCAACATAATTGATTTCCTTTATAATTCTATGTATTTTACTTCACTAATTAAAGGCATGCTTCTGAGAAGGGGGCCATAGTCTTCATCAAACTGCCAAAGGGGTGAATGATACCAAAAAATATTAAGAAATTCTGCTCTATAGTTTGCTATCTTTCCTTCACATTCCACTCCTACCCCCACCTCTTGTGCATGAGTTCCTGTCATTTCATTAGCTCTTCCCCACAGACAATCAAATGAAACCCAAATTCTTTAGTTTGGAAGTATGTCTTCCAAATGAGCTTCAATTTATCTTCCTAGTTCTCCATCTAAACTATTTACTAATCTTCAATGGCCTACAACTTCCTACCTCCATACCTCTGCTTATGCTATTCCCTCTGTCTGGAATAACTTTCCTTGATACCTAAATGTTCTCTGATTTTCCTAGGCAAAATTTTCATGGTTCTGGAGTAAAATAATTTGTAATTGGAATCAGGAGACTTGAATTCAAAGCCTAATTCTACTTCAATAAACTTAGGTAAATTTACCTGAGATTCAGGTAAATTTCAAAATAGGAGGATTAGATTAAGGGATCTCCAAATTTCCTTGAAGCTCTAAGTCTTGGATCCTACAGACAGGCCATAGAAATTTTGAAAAGGGCCCTAGAAGATCTAATAAGAATCCCTTCTCCAAGATCTCTGACAAGTGATCATCAAAGATCCCAAGGAAATGGGTAGGTGCAAGAAGACCACTAGTGAGGGGATGCTTCCTACCTATGAAGTAGGCAGCTCAACTTATTGACATATGTTTTTTTTTTCAGGCCCTGAAATCTGTCTGTCTGTAACTCCTAATTCTTCCTTTTGGGATGATAATAACAATAGTTATAACAATTATTATATTTATGATAGTACTTGCAATATTGCCTATTTTATCCTTACAACAACCCTATGAGGTCATTGCTATTATCACCCCCATTTGATGGATTGATGAAATTAAGGTAGACAAGTTTAGTTGATTTGCATAGGAGCATAGAATGAGGTAGTGTAAGGGACAGCTAGGTGGTGCAGTGGATAGAGTGCCTGACTGGGTTGGGAAGACCCACCTTCCTGAGTTCAAATCTACTCTTTCACACTTACTAATTGTGAGATCCTGGGCAAATTACTTAACTCTATTTGCCTCAGTTTCTTTCATCTGTAAAATGAGCTGGGAAGGAAATGACAAACTACTCTGGTATCTTTGCAAAGAAAGTCATGAAGAGTAATTCATAACTGAACAATAATAATACAGGGCTAGTAAGTGTCTGAAGCATATTTGGATTCCCCTCTTGGGTCCAGTGCTCTCCCCACTGTGTTACCTAGTTTTCTGTAAATAAGGTAACCACTTCTCTCTCCTCCAAGTCTTCTGCCTTCCAAGGTGAAACATGTTTAGTTTCTATAACAGATCTTTGTTCTTTTTTATGTAATATTTGCATATGTATTCTCAACTAGATTGTAAATTCCCTGAGAACTGTAACTTCATACTTCTGTCATTGCTTTGTGTAGTGCCTTATGTAGAGTAGGCATGGAATATTTATATTTCAATACTTCTGAATTTGCGATCATCTGGATAACTTATACAAAATAATGAATCATGCAAATACTAATCATGCAAAAATCCTTAGAAAGCATTTAGTGCTTACCCTTGCTATAGTGAAATTCATTGGAATCTAGATCTCCTAGATCTGCTAAAACATTTTCTTCAGGTTAGCTCATCTGTCAAAAAATGTCACTGTGAATGAAAAATGCTCTAAGCAATTTCTGAGGAGACCTGCAGTGTGGGAAAACATTAATTTGTTTGTGAAAAACAGAAGGAGGTGGAGGAGAAAGTGTGAAGTGATTTGTAAGACTTAAGGGAGTTTACATTTAACATTCCTTTCCTTTCAAGTTTCAGCTTTGGGATTTAAGCAGCTTTGATCCTTGGAGAAGCCAGACTAATCAGCTGGTGTAGCCCCAGGCCATTGCCGGGTTTCTTTTGCAAAAAGTGCAGTAGTTCTACTAGCAAAAGTCTAATGAAACTACCACTTACTTTCTCCTTTTAACCAAATCTGTCCAGAAGCAAATTTATCCCAGTTAATCACCAGTCAAGCTTGGTACAAACATTCCCCAGAGAGGGCAGAGGAATATAGTGAATCAATGGGAAAGAAAAAAAAAAATTATGAGAGCTAAGAAGAATGCTGCTAAGCATTCCTTTCCACCCCAGCCAGAGGCAAACTGATGGACACTAGTAGATGTTTCATTAATTTAAGCTTTTGTCTGTCCTGGAAAGAAGAAATTGCATGGCATTTCCCCTGAACAACATTCCTTAACGTAATACTTGAAATTCGGAGAAGAAGGACTCTTAAGTTTTTGTTATATTTTAACAAAAAGAATTCTATCTTTAGCTATGGAATTTTTTGAACCCACTCTATCTTCGTCTGTTATAAATTTTTTTTTTGAAAATGTGTGTGTCAGGGGCAGCTAGGTGGCGCAGTGGATAGAGCACCAGCCCTGAAGTCAGGAGGACCTGAGTTCAAATCTGACCTCAGACACGTAACAGTTGTGTGACCCTGGGCAAGTCACTTAACCCCAACTGCCTTAGCAAAAAAAAAAGGAAAATGTGTGTGTGTATGTGTGTGTGTAAGAACAAATAGGAAAAATATTTGGAAAATATATACATATGTGTATATGTATATATATATATGTGTATATATATACATATATATATATATATAATTTCATTGATATCCAATGAGTTCCAAATATAACCTTTCCAGTAAAAAGGGAAGAAAAAACCCCATTTTTTAAAGGTTAAAATGTCTACATCCCTACATGGGAAGATGATATGGGTAACTATTCAAAACTATTAGGTATATACTTAGAGGGTGTAGGTATAAGTTGACTTTAATGTGATGATATAAAAAAGAAATGAGATGGAAAAGAGATTGTACTGGAAGAAGAGGAAAGAGGAGGTAAAATGGGGTGAATTATATCACATGAAGAGGCAAAAAAGGCATTATAGTTGAGGGAAAGAAAGGAGGGGAATGAACCTTAATCTCATTAGATTTGGCTCAAAGAAAAAATATCATACATATTTAGTTTGTATTGAAAATTGTCTCACTCTATAGACAAGTAGGATGGGAAAGGGGAAAGAAAAGAAGGAGGCTAATAGAAGGGAGAACAGAAGTAAAAGGGAAAAGGGATAAGAAAGGAATGAAGGGCTAAAAAATGGGAGGGCAGATTGACAGAGGCAGTGGTCAGAAGCAAAACACTGGTGAGGAGGGAAAAGGGGAAAGAAGAGAGAAAAATATAACTTTGGGAAAATAGAATGGTAGAAAATATAGATTTAGTAATTTTAACTGTGAATGTGAATAGGATGAACTCTCCCATAAAACAGAAGTGGATAGCAGACTGGATTAAAAGCCAGAATCCTATAATATGTTGTTTCTAAATAGAACCTTTGCCCTCCCTGGAGAGTCAAAGAATGAGAGAGACAGAAAGGGATATAGAAAGACATAGAAACAGAAAGACAAAGACAGAGACTGAAACAGAGCTAGATAGGTAGACAGAGAGGAGGGAGGAAGGAAAAGAGACAGAAATGAGACAGAGGGAAAGGGGAAAGAGAGAGAGATAAGCTGAAAGGAGAGGTGAGAGGAAGGGGAAAAAAAGAGACATAGGCACACAAACAGATACAGACAAATAGAGATAGAACAAAAAGTTCGGCAAAAACTAACCAAATCTCCCACCTCTATAAAAGGAAGTGCATTTTGGGAGAAAATATTTTTAAAACTGAATTTCTTTTTAAAATAGAGGAAAGAAAAAATTGAAATAGAGAGAGGAAGATTGTAAAATGTGTGTTTATTTTTTTTTAAAGTTACTTTTCATGAAAAAAAATGGCACTTTAAAACAAACCTATTGCTTTGCTTGAAGAACTGTTTAGATGATTTTTTTTTTTTTTTTTTCAAATTCAGTGACCTCATTTCAGGAACCCAAACTTTGGGTTAACAATGGGCCAGTTGTCATGCACTGGCTAATGCAATGTAAATCAAAATTAACCCAAGGTGTGGTATTTTATCCTCAATGAGTTTTATGTGACTTCAAGTTTGACACATGATCACAAAGCCAGGTGTTGTTTGCTATATTATATAAAAATCTGGCTCCTCCTGTATTAGATGAGGAAAGTCTAACAATTCCTCTTTTCAGAGTAAGACTTTTTCCTCAAATATGAAAACAACAAATATGGTGGTAAGTTAATTCAATTTAATTCAACAAGTTAATCAGCCAATAAGCCTATATGTGTGTGTGTATACACACACACGTGTGAATACGTATGAATTTTGTATGTATATATATTTACAAGTTGTCTCCATTAATATAAGAAATTCTCAGGATTATGGACCATGATTCTGTTTTTCTTTGTATCTGTAGCTCTGAGCACACAGTACCAGGTACCTAAAGGGTGCTTAATAAAAGCTCATTGGCTATCTACCTTGCTTTAAAAATGCATGTTGAATCAAATTGAATTGATTTACCACCATACTATATTTCTATATTCAAGAAAAAGACTTTAAAAAGGGAAATTCAGATTTTCTTCAGCTAATATGGCAGGATCAGAATTGTATAAAACACAGGTACCAACACTAAGTTTTGCTTTGCTATAAACACACACAAAGATATGTATATGGAAATATATGCATATGAATATATATGAAGTAGGTAGATGTCTCAGTCGATAAAGCAGTGGACCTGTAGTCAAGAAGAATTGAGTTCAAATGTGACTTCAGAAATTTATTAGCTGTGGGATCCTGGCAAGTGACTTAGAACTCTGCCTTAATCTACTGGAGGAGGAAATGGTAAACTACTCCAGTATTTGCCAAGAAAACTCTATGGACAGTATTAATATGCTATATGGTTCATAGGTTGTATAGGACTGAACTACAATATACATATGGGTAGAGGACAAATGTAACAAGGTAGAAATAATAAACATGCTTTACAGACTATTATGCAAATAAAGTAATAGTTAATAAAGAGAATATAAGCAAATGAGACAAAACTAAATGGAGACAAAAATAACAAATTTCTGAATAATAAATGAATCAAGAAATAAATCATACAAGTAGCAATTATGTGAGAGATTAATAATAATGAGACAACATAAAAACTTATGAAATGGAGTTAATGCAGTCTTCAAAAGAAAATTTATATTTTTGAAAAAAGTTCAAAACAAAAAGAGAAGGTTAGGGAATTGAGCATGCAATTTAAATAATTAAAAATAAACAAATTACTAATTCTATAACAAATAAAAAAAAGAATTCTTGAAAATCAGATGAGAAATTAACTTGAAAAGAAAATATTTAAAACTATTAACTATTAAAAAAGAAGACAAATACCAACAAACTATTGGTTTAATTAATTTGAAAAAAGGAAAGAGAAAAATTAAATAACCAAAGTTATAAAATAGAAAGTTGAATTTACATAAATAAAAAATAAAGAAAATTATCAGAAACTACTATAAACAATTATACATTCCCAAACTGGTAATTCAAAGAAAGCATAGAAAATAAATTAAACTAAAAACCAACATCTTTTAGAATTAATCAAAGAAAAATAAAATTAATTAAAAATGCCTGCATTCAAGTCCTGCCTTTGACACATGTTAAATATGTGTCACAATGTTGAGATAACTCTATTTTTCATTTACATTCTTATACCCATTGGGCATATTATTGTACACATTCTGTTTTTTCTTTCATCCTTCATTAGTTCATATAAGTTATTTCATTCTTTAAATTATTCATGTTCTTCATTTTTATGGTTTAGTATTGTTCTGTCATATTCATGTACCACAATTTGTTTAGCCACTCCCAAATTAATGTACTCACTGTATTTTCAGATTGTTATTTTTTCAAAACCCATAACTTAAACATTTTGATGTAAATGGAACTTTTTTCCTCCTTTCATTTTGCATTTGATCTACTTGACAACTATTATTAGAAGTGGAATCTTTAGGTGAAAGAGTATGAACATTTAAAGTCACTGCAAAACTCTTATAAGAAAAATGACAGATCTGGAGAACAGATGAAGAAGAGAAAATATAAAAATAATTGGACTGCCAGAAAGTTGTGATCAAAAAGAGAACCTTGACACAATAATGCAGGAAATAATCCAAGAAAATTCGCTTGGAATGATAGAATATGAGAGGAGAGTAGAAATAGAAAAAATCCACTGATGATCACCAAAAAGAGATCCTTTGTGGAAAACACACAGGAATATCATTGCCAAATTTCAAAACCCTCAGAGAAAAGAGAAAATTTTGCAAAAAACCTAGAAAAAAAGAATTCAAATATGCTGGAACTACTTAGAATTGTACAAGACTTATAATTGTACAAGTCACAATAAAAGACTACAGTCCTAGAATCATATTTACCAACAATCAAAAGAACTAGGTCTGTGGCCAAAAATATCCTACCCAGCAAAATTATCTATAAAATTGAATGAGAAAAAATGGATATTAAATAGCTAACAGATTTTCAGGACTTTCTATCAACCAAAGATAAGCAGAAAATTTAACATATAAGAGCCAATATCAAAGATAAATTTTATCAAAGATCAGTTTTAAGGAACTCAATATGGACAAACTTTACATAAGGACAAATTGATTATGTTTTTTTTTTTAATGGGAAATGTATATTATATGTTGAAGATTCACATCAACAACAGGGTAATTCAAAAGAAAAATTGGCAGAATTAAAGATAAAAATAATAATCATGTTAAACAAATGAGGTGCAGAGTTCTGAAATCCTACTCACATCAGGAGTGGGTTCAGTAGGCAACAGTGCATATATATCATGAAGGGCATACATAGTACCCGCCAATATCTATAAAAAATAAGGAGGAAGGAATGGGTGAATAGGGGAGCAAAGGGTAAGGGAAGAAGACAAAGGAGGGATCCTTGGGTGGGAAAGAAGTTAAGTAATAGCAAGGCAAATTATGGAGCAGAATTTAAGTAGAGTCATAAGGGATAGGAAAGACATATGTGTGTATATATGGGGTATGTGTACATGTGAGTGTATGTATGTATGTATATATATGTACATAAATATATCTTTTCTTAAATAGATTGCGTGGGAGTGGTGGGAAAGATGAAAGGAGGGCAAAAGAATAAAGTAAATAAGGTGCAAAGCAGAGAACCAAAGAACAATTTACAAGTAAGTAAAGAAAAAATGGTCATTCATAAATATAACTTCTTCAACTAATATATATTCATATACACTTTCTTAATCCTCTGATGTTCTGTGGGACACATGATAATGTTCTCTTTTGTTTTGTATTCCTTTTCTGTTTTTCTTTTTTTCTTTGTTTTTTCAAAAAAGAAATTATTAAAAAAATGATGTTGCCACTAAAAAAAAAAAAAAGTCACTTAAAAAAACCCCCACTATTTCAACTTGATTTCCAGAATGGTTAGAATAATTCACATGTCCATCAATAGAGGATTAATATTTTGTCTTTCTGCTCCACCTTCAAAATTGACTATTGCCATTTTTGTTGTTTTCCCTTAGGCCTGTTTTGAATAGCATTTCTTTTATTATTAGCAATTAGGAGTGTACTTTCATATAATTCTTAATAACATAATTCTTTTGAGAATTGTTTATTAAAATCCTTTGACTACTCATATTAGGAATATCATCTTGCTCTTGTTTATTGTGTTAATTCCTTATATATCTTGGATATTATGTCCTGATTAGAGATATTTGCTATAAAGATTTTTATTTCTCAATCATTGATTTCCATACTTATTCTTACTGCATTGGTCTTGTTTGTTTTTCATTTTTTTTTTTTTTTTTTTTGCTTTTTGCTGAGGCAATTGGGGTTAAGTGACTTGCCCAGGGTCACACAGCTAGGGAATGTTAAGTGTCTAAGACCAGATTTGAACTCAGGTCCTCCTGACTTCAGGGCTGGTGCTCTATCCACTGCGCCACCTAGCTGCCCCTTGTTTTTCCATTTTCAAAGCTTTTCAATTTCAAGACAAATTATTTTCAAGTGAAGAAGTGCAATTATAAATCGAGTTCTCAAAAGGGATTTTGTGGTACACAAAATGTGTGTCACAAATTTAACTGAGAGTAATGTAAAATTTTAAGTATTGAGATGAAATAAAATTTTAAAATAATTTTGTTTAATATTAATTTGACTTATATAGGATATTTGCAAAATAAACATCACTTGCCTATTACACATACATAGTCATCTCAAGACAACAGACCTTGAACTTACAAAGGACTCAATAAATCGGTTTCTCTTCTTGAAGGGAATTGACAAATGTCTTATTTGTGTCATGCAAATTACCAGAAGTGGTTAGCAACCAGTCTAGTTATTCCCCTTCTTTGTGGATTGCTGATCATCATCACACCTACCACATCAATAATAATTTATAGCATTAATTTGATTTTCCATTTGAATTTTTAAATTTGGAATTCAATTTTCCATTGAATATTTACTAATATTTAATCTAATGCCTGAAACTAGAATCAAGAATGGATCATAAATAAATAGTAAGAAGCAGCAATAGTTCCAATAGGTTCCATTATGTAATGAGTTTCACTATTTATGATCATTATAAGACATATCAAACGATTTTCAGGAACACTATGCAGTTGATTAACTAAATATTAGATGGAGATTACTCAGTTCTGTGCTTATTAAACCTTTGTTAAATCCTTAAGACTTAGAACTCCATATTCTGTTTTATACAATTTGCCACATAATTCATTATAGGATCATAGATCTATAGTTGGAAGAGTCCTGAGAGGTTATGGGGTTCATCCCTATCATTTATAATATATTCCAATTAAATTTGACACAAATTACCAGAAGTAATAAATTAAATGGTGGCATTATGGGATATATGGATATAAAATATTTAGAAGAGTTTGAAGTAAATCTAAATCATTTCAATATCACAAAAATTATAGAAGTAGTTCTCCAAGCAAAAGAAGAAAACCAATTTTAAAACCCAATTTACAGGCTTCAAGGCTTACCATGTACTTTACATTTGACATCCCTCCATTTAGTCCTCACAATAACACAGTGAGGCAGGTAGTGAGAGAAACATTAACTTTATAGAGGAGAAAATTGAGATCTAAGAAATTAATTGTAGTCACAAGTGGTCATGTGCTTAGGAAGCATTAGAGGCAAGATCCAAAGCTAAGTCTCAAAACAAAGCTTTGGAAGGCAAAATTTTCATATAACAGTTTGAAAGAATTTTAAAGTGAAATTATAATTTGAATCAATAGCTCAGTTACATGATAGATTATCTCTAGAGCCATTTTTAAGAGAAGATAGTTATTGCTCCTTTAGAGAACCTCATTATAAGTAATAATAAGAAAGTAATGCCCTACCCATACATATGTTTTGCAAATAAAAAGCTTTAATATAAAAAAAAGAAAGTAACGCCCATAAATTGGGAGATGGATAAAACAATTCATGATACATAAATGTAGTGCAATATAATCTTGCAGAAATAATAGAGGTAATGGATACAGAGAATTGTGGGACTTCTAAATGAACTGCTACAATATGGAATGAGAGATGCAGGAAAACAAAATACACAATGACTACAACAATGTAAGTGGGAAGGACAAACAGACAAGAATGAATGCACTATATTTATAATGATCCTGTTGGTCCTTAAAGAGAAGACAGGAGAGACCATATCCTTCCTTTTTTTTTTTTTATATAGATGTGGGGGACATTACATATGTCAGAACTTTTTAATATGTTGGTAAGTTTTTTGAACTAGATTTTTTTGTTAATTTAATTTAGCAACCAAATTAAATTAATCATTAAATCAAACACTAACTTTTAAATTCTTTCTTTTTCTTTTTTAATAAGGGATAATTCTCTGGGAATGGGAAGGAGTCGTTGTTTAGTCATTTTTCAGTCATGTCCAACTCTTGGTGATTTCTTGTTGAATTTTCTTGGCAAAGGTATTGGAGTGGCTTGCCATTTTTTTCTCTACCTCATTTGCCAGATGAGAAAATAAAGGAAAATATTAAGTGATTTGCCCAGAGTCACATACTAGTAAGCATCTGAGGTTGGATTTGAAAGGTTTTTCTGACTCCAGACCTGGTACTCTATCCACTGCACCACTTAGCTGCTCTAATGAGAATGAAAGAAGAATCCATTGGGAAATGTAGGTGATTTTCTAAATTAAAAAAAAATCTATAATATACTATCTTTAATGAATGAATTGAAAGCTTTTAGTATTTAATGTGTGAGAAGCACGTATATACCAGTGAAATCACAGGTCTAGACCTTATCTCTTTATGTGTCAAGTGGTATACTGGGTACTCAAAATACAAATGCAAAAAAGTGCCCGTTCTAAAAGAGCCAACATTCTAAAAGAGGAAGTAAAATGAATGAAAGAATAATTATCAGGGAGGATCATTTATTTTAGTAGATTCTCGGATGATGATTAGGAGTAGATTGATGCATCTTTTCTAATAGAGATGGCAATATTGATTCAATTGATTTAGAAATGGGATGAGTTGAGTGCAGGTATATGGCAGCAGGGCAGATTGCAAGAAGGTGACCAGCATGGAGTATATCTTTGTACCAGCCTTCACATTTCACAACTCACAACTTTCTTCTCTATGTGAAGTTGTCATCTTTTTCTTCACAAACATATTGAGTCAAAATCATAATTTTTCCAAAGGTTTTTTGCATCTGTCAACTTGCTAGAAAAAGGAATTGTCAATACCAAATAAAACCAACTGGTGTATCAATGGTGACCATCCCTTTTTGGTAGTAGTGACATCTACTTTTACAGGATGGGATGATTTTCTTTTAAGAAGTCAAGGAAGATCTTCTAGAGATTTGGTCCATCTGGACTCTAGGAGACTATGAACTGATAAATTAGCATTGATTTCTTGTCCTATGAGATATAAAAGGTCATTCTATAGAAATCTAAGATGCTTTATCTTTAGCAGAATTTCCACTACGTTATGCTACAGAAGCTGAAGGAAGTAGCATTGATTTTGATACATAATTTATGTTTTCAGTCTTTTACTTCAATAGATTTATTTTTATTGAATAGTATTGTGCACGAGCATTTCAATTCTCTGTTTTGATTCCTAGATTGGCCCAAGCAAAACTTGATTTGGGTCACCTTTAAGTAAGAAACTATTGCACTCATGGGTCATGGTACAACACATCTATAAAACAGATACAAACTAATTAAAAAATAAAATATCAAAATAATACCAACAAAAAGTTCACTGTTTTTTGTTTGCTATATATACCAATAGCTGTCTTGTTCATGTTGCTTTCCAGGTTAATGGGTGATTTATCCCATGTCTAATAGATGCCTGGAGATATTCATAATCTGGAGAGCTCCTGATAGCATCTGTCCTGATTGAGGGGTTCATTTTTTTCATTTTTTATATAATTTTTAATTAATTTTTTTATTTGCAAAACATATGTATGGGTAATTCTTTAACATTAACCCTTACAAAGCTTTCTGTTACAAATTCCCCCCCCCCAACTCCTCACCCTTCCCCTAGATGGCAGGATATCCACTACATGTTAATTATGATAAAATACTTGACAAATCGAATATATGTATGCATATTTCCACACTTATCATTGTTGTGCAAGAAAAATCGTATCTACAAGAAAGAAAAATCAGATAAAGGAAACACAATGCAAGCAAACATCAATAGAGAGCATGAAAATATTATGTTGTGGTCCACATTTCATATCCCTCTCTCTGGGTGTATATGGCTTCCTTCAGTGAACAATTGGAACTGGTTTGAAACATTTCATTGTTGAAGAGAGCCATGTCCATCAGAATTGATCGTCATATAGTATTGTTGTTGCCGTATATAATGATCTGCTGGTTCTGCTCATTTCACTCAGCATCAGTTCATGCAAGTCTCTCCAGGCCTCTCTGAAATCGTCCTGCTGGTCGTTTCTTACAGAACAATAATATTCCATAACATTCATATACCATAATTTGTTCAGCCATTCTCCAATTGATGGGCATCCCTTCAGTTTCCAGTTCCTAGCCACTACAAAAAGGGCTGCCACAAACATTCTTGCACAAGTGGGGCCCTTTCCTTTCTTTATGATTTCTTTGGGATATAAGCCCGGTAGAAATGCTGCTGGGTGAAAAGGTATGGACAGTTTGATAACTTTCTGAGCATAGCTCCAAATTGCTCTCCAGAATGATTGGATCCATTCACAATTCCACCAACAATGCATAATAGAGGGTTCATTTTTCTTCCTCCACTTAATGTATTTTTGTTCATTGTTCTTTGGGAGCATCTGCATGGTCAGTCCTACCACTCTCTGGGATATGCTTGAGACAGGAACAAGGTTCTGTCATCTTGTATCTATTCTTGCATATTTAAGCAGCAGCAACAACACTGGGAATGGTAAAGTTTGGTAGCTTTTAATCTTCTCTTAATTTGTTCTCTCCTTATTAGTTAGGGTCCATTATGATTCTTTTTTTTTTTTTTTTTTTTTGCTGAGGCAATTGGGGTTAAGTGACTTGCCCAGGGTCACACAGCTAGGATGTATTAAGTGTCTGAGGCCAGATTTGAACTCAGGTCCCCCTGACTTCAGGGCTGGTGCGCTATCCAATGTGCCACTTTGCTGCCCCCATTATGATTCTTTTATCTGGTAGCAGAGGCCAGAAAATTCCCTTCCATATTTGAATCTGTTCCTAGATAAGAACGTTGTTGCAGTTCCTTCTGGTCTAAATGATTGAGATGACAAGGATGATACAGAGCATTTGAGAAGGAGATGAACCCAAAGTTAAGTTTTTCCAAGCTGAGTTCATATTCAGACATTTATACCTTTGGAAATTGTATCAGTAGTGTGATTACTGTTCCCTTGAGAACTGAAATGTTGCAACACACACTTATATATGTTGGGTTCCATTTTTATTGGGTAACACCTGGAAAAATACACATTTCACAGCTAGTCTGCTCTTGAAAGAACTATTTTTTAAAATTTTGCTGAGGCACTTGGGGTTAAGTGACTTGCCCAGGGTCACAATAGGAAGTATTAATTTTCTGAGACAAAAAACCTGACTATTAACTAGTTGTCTCCCCCATCTTTTCCCTCAGCTATCTCCTCATCTTATCTCCTTTGTTCTCTCTATTCCTGCCATAGAAACTTTCTCAGATTTCCCCCAAAAATATTTTGGTTCTATATAGATACACACCAAAGTCAAGCAAGAAATATCCCCAAATGGAGAAGGTATAGTTTTATTTCCTTTTATGCTATAAAATTGTTTTTTGGACATTCTCCAGATTTTCAAAGTCTTTCTTCAAATGAGATAAACTGAATGGAACATGATGCTCCAGATGCGTGTTGACCCAAGTAGATTGTAATATGATCATCCCTTGATTTGTTCTGGACATTCTTCTTTTAATGCAACCCAAGATCACAGTAATGGGTTTTTGGTTTTTTTTGGGGGGGGTTGGCCGCCATATTAACACCATAAACTGACTCATCTTGAGTTTGCTAAAACTCCAAGATCTTTTTTCTGACAAATTGCTATGTAGCTATGGCTTTCTTATCTTGAACTTGTGAAATTCACTTTTAAATCCAAGTACATGTCTGAATCCTTACATATTCCTATTAAATTTCATTTTATTAGATCATCCTAATATTCTAGCTTGTAAAGATCTTTTGGAATCCTGATTGTCATTCTAGTATCTTGACACATACAATAGGCATGCTTTCACTGTTTTTATCTATCTTTAATAAAATGTTAAATGGCAATAGGCCAAACAGATCCCAATGGAGAATCACTTAAATGAAAGCTTTAAAATCTCTTCCCATTCTAGATATATGATCCTATAACCTTACTTTTAGCTGATATCGACCCATTTGAGGGTCTTATAATTTAGATAGTTCTTAATTCTACTTATTGTATTATCATCCTATCCCCTTTTATCTATCTTGTCCCCATGATGACCCATTAGAATGCAAACTCCTTAGGGGCAGGAGCTGATTTTGTTTTTTCTTTGCATTTCTAGTGTTTAGCACAATAACTGAAACTTAGAAAGTGCTTCATAATTGCTCACTAATTGAATGAAAACATGAGACTTTTTTTTTGTTGGAATCAACTTTTTACGTTAGTTTTTTTTAACCATTACTCAAACTTAGCTTACGTCCTTTAGTGAAAATAAAAGGAGATCCCACCCAATTGTGTTGCTGCCAGTGAATCATACATGTACCCGAACTACAGAGGTCATCTGATGAGCCTCTAAACCACAAAGCATCAAGGAATTATGTAATTTCCCCAAAGTTGGACCACCCACTATATAAAGTATTCTTTGAACAGTGATCCCAGAAGCTAGGTGCCTTTACAATAGTCATCTCCAAAACATGACCAATATTTCTAATATCCTCATTGTTATTCTTTAAATTTTCCATTTCTCAATTTCCCTACATTTTCTAGTATTGACTTTTGGCATAGAAGTCTTAAGCCAGAAAACAGTATCTACCTAAGAAGAAATAGAGAAAGCACAATCGCCAAGACAAACTTTTTTTTGGGTAGACAAGAAAAGACTTTAATGTGAAATTTGTCCATGAAAAAACTTGCATCCTTTAATTAGACCATATGCAAGCCACATGCAAATAAACATCTGGCCCTCTTAAATAATTTATACACCTCAGGAAAATCTGGGTGAAACTCACCTGCTTCAAATTATACTACCAGAATGGAGAGGAAGTCAGAATTTCTTGACAAAGCAAAACAAAGTAAATAACTGCTATCTCCTCCCTTCTCTGCACTCCCCTTTTGCCCACAATGATGTAGGAGTTGAGATGTCACATGTTCCAGCTGATTAGTCCCTTGGGGTAGCTATAGCCCATGAAGTAGAATAATTTGTTTGTATAACTTGGCTGATTCATGCACTCTCACATACCTTGACTCCCAACTTTTTCTGTTCTTTTTTGCTGAGGCAATTGAGGTTAAGTGACTTGCCCATGGTCACACAGCTAGGAAGTATTAAATGGAAGACAATCTTTCAAAAAAGATTAATTTCAAACATTTGAGAAGACCCCTTAAGCATAGAAGTTATATCTATTTGTATCTACTGATTGAGAGGACTTATGATAAGAAAAAAATCCTTTATCCATTGATTCATTTAAAAAGATTTTTTATTAATTGCCTACTTGTGTCAATCATGGGTGCCAAACGCAGAGTTCATAAGAGAAAAACTGAGAAGTCCTTGCTTATATTAGGATCCCATAAATACTTTTTAAGCGAATCTTTATTTGGGAGAATACTCTGAGGAGGATATCCTGCCAGCTTAACTCTCATGGGAACCCTCCATTTCCTTGTTATATATCACTCTCCTTCATCTTATTCCCCCAGTTAGTTATCCACTTTGGTTCTGATTTACCTAAGTCCTCTGCTGAATACATTTGTAACTTCTTCCCTGTCTTCCTACCTGAAATAAACTTGCGATTCTTCCTTAGACTTATTACTTTTTTTTTTTTTTAAGTTTTGGTCTTATTTTTCATTGCCAATGGATGTCATGAAAATCAGCTCTTCTCAGGGAGCCAGGAGGAAAATGGGGAGGAGAGGAAAATGGGGAGAAGGGGAACAATAAAAAACCTTCTTCTTGATCTAAAACAGTAAAGATAAAAATCACAAAGGGTTATTATAAAGTGTGGATCTTAAAAATCTAAAATAAGATACTAATATCTTTGGTCTTGAATGGTAAGATTAGATCTGCTGAAATCAGATTTAAGATCATAGGACTTTGAATTAGAATAGAATTTGTGTCATCTAGTATATATATAGGTATATGACCAAATCACTCAGAATCTCTGAATATCAGCATATTCAGAAATTCTGAGTGATTTATGCAAAAACTGGGAGTAGGAGAATCAGTATTCAAATTGATATTTTCTATATGTGTGTGCATACACACACATATACACACACTATATATGTGTGTATATTTGTGCATATATGTGTACTTATATTGCTGTTTATTGTTCAGTTGTTATAGTTATGTCCAACTCTTTGTGACCCTATTTGGGGACTTTTTAGGCAAAGATACTAGAGTGGTTTGCCACTTCCTTCTCCTGCTCATTTTACAAATGAGGAAACTGAGGCAAGCAAGATTAAGTGACTTGTCTAGCATCATACAGTTAGTGTTTGAGGCCAGATTTGAATTCAGGAAGATGAATCTTCCATACTCTAGACCTGCCACTTCTCTACTGCAACATCTAATGGTACCTGTATATATATAATTTATACTATTATTATTATATTATGCATATTTGTTTATTATACATATTATATAAGTATATATACCATATAAGTATATATATTTAATATACTATATAAGTATATATAATTAGACAGCAACTTCATATGTATATATGTTTATGTGTATAATATTTTATATACATACATAAATACATACACAATATGTGTCTATAGTTGCTTCCTAAATATATAAAAATTATTCTGGCCTATAAGTGTTATTTACAGATATATTATATGGGATCTAACTTACTCCTTTTTGAGGAAGTGGGCTACAATTATGTCTCTCCATTATATTTTGAATATCTCTAGTCTAAGGGAATAATATATTCAGAATAAAAAATACTTTCCCTTATTGCTCTCAGGCAGAGGTTATCACTTAGTTTATACTCACCAATTTAACTCCTTCACACCAAATAATGGTTATACTAGTATTAAAATAATAAAAATAAAGACAGCTAACATTAATATAGTACTTTAAGGTTTGCAAAGTACTTTACAAATATCATTTTATTTTATCCATACAACCTTGAGAAGTAGATATTATTATTACCCTATTTTACAGATGAAGAAACTGAAGTAATCAGAGATTAAGTGACTACTACAAGGTCACATAGCTAGTAAGTGTCTGAGGCCAGGTTAGAATTCACGAATAGAAAATTAGTGAATAAATACATTTTCTTAAGCAAAACAGTTCACAGAATTCAGAGGTGTTACTCAGGTAAGAATAAATAAAAGAATATACAAATAGCAAAGTAGCTTTTTGAGATAAGATACTTAAGCTTAATGAATGAATGAAAATTTGACCTTTCTGAGGAAAAATTGCTCTCCATAATCTTGAGGGTTGCAAATGCTTGAAGTCAAGACATTGGCAGATATAGAGGTGGAGGAGACCTTCCCCTAATGTCAGCGACTCTGATGGTCCTGGGAACCATTCAAAAAGTTTGTGCTTGTGTTTGTCTTTTGCAATTGTATCTCTGGAAGTCCTTCAAAATTCTCTCATAATTTGAAGAATTCCCTTCTCTAATTATAAAGATATATAAAGGTACATGCTCATCATTTTCTCAATCAATCAAGAGTCTTATCTCCTTCTAAAAACATAGAACACAGCATCCCAGGAAGATCCCACAGAACACCTCTCTGGATGAAATCAGTTTCATATACTATATTACACATTATTTTTTGGGTTTTGGGGGTTTTTTGTGAAGGGAGAAAGAGTATAAGCAAAGAAGAACTTGGCTGAGCATAGATTTCCCATCATCCATTAGTAAAATCTTCTCTACTAAAGTTGTCCCTGGATACCTTCTCATGGCATTGAAGTAACTCTGGATAATTTAAGGATATACCCTAAGGTTCAAGCTCGGGCAGGACTTACCTACCCGGAAAGTTTTAAAATATGAGCCCCAGTATTGAATATGTAAGTTGGACTATCCCAGCAAGGATAAGAGACTCATCACCATCATGGTTGATGTTGAAATTTTTAGCCATAGCAATTCTCAAAGACAGATCTATGATTGTATATCAATAGGAGAAAGGGATGGTAACCATCTTTCCATTCATGGATTGTTGGACCACATACCATTTAGGGTCATCAGTCCCACAGAAATCTTTTTACCCACATTGGAAACCACAGACTTAGAGGACAGACACCATTCCTCAACTCAATGTGGGTTGGACACTAAGCCTATTTACTCACTCTCTAAGCCTAAAGTTACATGTTATGTCTGGTGAGATTCTTAGATTCTCTCAGAACCTTCTCTTTATAGGTGCCTTCTAGATATAGACTTGCTTGATTTAGCTCTGTCCTGCAACCTCATTGCTAGTTTGGGATGGTATCATGATTTCTGGTCAATGGGTGAAGATATTCCCTTATATTTCCTTTAAAAATAAATGAGCTTTAGGCTATTTTGCTATAATGTTGATGTTACCTCCTTAATTTTCCTTGTAAATATTTATGGGTTTAGCATCCAGAAGACATCCCATCATGTATAACTCATTCATTTCTGGCGTAATCCATTTATTTATTGAAAACATATCCACCTATTGACATAGCCAGTTGTGAAGAACTGTGAAGACATCTTCATCTCTGATACTGAGTTAATATCTTAGCCAAGTTTTACTGGTGATTATGAGGCTTTGGTGGAAGGTACTATCATTCCTATAGCTTGTTTGAATCTTATTTGGTCCTTCAGATATCTAGCATGAGATTGTCTCTTCTTGTTGAAAATTTCATATCTCCATTGAACCTCCCAGTAGGGTTATGTTTGGGACTGAGAGATGACTTTAGGATACAGATGACTAACATACTATGGTACTTTGAGTCCAATGACTGATCACCCTTTTCCTGGCTCAGGTTACCAGCCTTACCCACTTCCTCAAGTTTTCTTTGATGACTCACTGAGGTGTGCCCCAAGGGCATTCCCTCTCCTCCAAAAGAATCATGTCCTTTCACATTAAAAAAAAAATACTTTTTATACACAGTGACAATAACAATTTCTACCAAAAGAGAGAGGTTTACTCTCCTAGACCTTAGTCACCTGTCCCAAATATTCACTAATTGAAGCCCTTACCATTTGACTGTGATGTTTACTCCTAGCAAAGTATAACTTCCTTTTCTTAAATAAGTTGGGGAGAGGGCCAAAGAAAAGGCACTTAAGACTCCTTGGATATCAAATAACTCTTACCAAAGAGCATTTTGTTGAGTTAAGTGTAAATGAATCAGAAACATATGTATTACATTTCTTCTAAGATGCACATGTTTAAAATGTGGGGAAATGGACTTGGCAAAATACATTAGAATTTCATCAAATAATCATTTAAGGTATTTAACAAATCCACAAAATGAAGGAGTCTGTCCATTTCTCCTTTTCTCTGTAGTGTCGTTGACCTTTGAGGAGGTGAACAATAAACCTCTACTGACTGTGTCTGTTTCCACTTACAATAGTATCATTCCAAGCATGATTTTGAACTTGCTAAGTAGTTAAGAATCAGTCTAATCATATTTGTATAGTGCTTTGAGGTTTATAACATGCTTTACATCCCAATATTCCCTAAAGTGAGAATAACATTAAAGTAGTTCCTCATTAAAGCTACATACTTTGGAGGCTTTTAATTTAATAAATAAAGAAGCATGAATCATTTGCCATTAGAAGATCATTTAGCAGAAGTCTTTGTGTACCTAAATTGGCCTTTTTAGTATAGAAAATGTTTATGCCATTCACATACTTAAAAACCATATTTTAGGAGCTTGTAATCACATTCTCTACATTGAATGGACCTATGATGTCTTCTATGTTGGTATTCCTTTCACTGGTTCAGATTACTTCTCCATATCTTCTCAAACTGTGCAATTTTCCCACTCATATTTTCATAAAACTTCTATAGAATATCTTCCCAATGCAGAAAATTTTGCCTTCTATTTCTTTTCATAGTGCTTAGTACAGTGCACGGCACATAGTAGAGTTTTAATGTTTAGACTGACATTATTGATGAATATTTTTCACATACTAGTATATTTCAGCTTTATCTGTTACCTTTCATTTTTACTACATAATCAGGCCATCATCATCATACATGTCCTTGATAATATTCCCATTGTAGGAGCAATATTCTAATCATTCTGTCTTTTCCTGTCCCATCTTATACAGTTTAGGCTATTTCTTTCATAAAAGATATTGAGACATTTCTTGAAACTTAAATTGACTCTGGGAATTCTCAATGTTCTCAATGTTTCTCTTTGTTGAATATTCTTCTCCTGAAGTTACTAAGTGCAGTTATCCTTTCCACATCACATGGGTAAGGGAACAGCACCTCTACATCTGGAAAATCCATATAATTTTTTTTGGCTCTTTCTTCATATCAAAGAGGAAATCTGATTTTTTTCTTTTATAAAAGGGGTGTTTATAGTACCTTATTGTAAAATTTGAATTGACATTATATAAAGCTATATGTTTTTATGATGAGTTTCTAAACTTTCTATAGAGTCTTTTGACCTTCACAAATCATCTGTGGCTTTAACAAAACTACCCTAAAATGTTAATTTAGTTAATTTGTTGTTGTTGTTTGCCAGCACATGATATATTGAAATCAGGATGGGGAAAGTCAAAATGTGGAAAGATAATTGTAGATGTTCTTTTGATAACTGTTCAATGACAAAGGAGTGTCTTCTATTGTTTCAATTTTTTGCTGTTTTGGATTATTTCAGTCATGTCTGATTCTTTGTGAACCCATTTTGGGGTTTTGTGTTAAAGATGATGAAGAGGTTTGCCATGCCCTTTTCCAGTTCATTTTATGGGTGAAGAAACTGAAGGAAACAGGGGTAAGTGACCTGTTGAGGGTCACAGAGCTGGTAAGTGTCTGAAATGAGATTTGAACTTAGGAAGTTGAATCTCCTTGACTCCAGGCTTGGTACTCTATTCACTGCATTAATGTAGAATTTGCAAGGAACTGGCCCAAGTTAGGTCCAGACTAGAACAGTCTTTAGGCTAGCCCTTCAACATAAATCTTTGCTAGTAACATACTATAATTTACTAATCCCCACTTTTTCACTGTTATATGTTTTATTTATAATTTTTATCATTCTGGATTATATTATGATTAACAATCCACATATACTTTACATGATCACTACTGATATAAAGATAAAAACAATCAGTTTGGGATCACTTAAAGCACTGAGCAATTCCCCAAATTTCATCCCATTTTAAAATCGTTTTTGGTATCAGTTCATTGTTTATCAGGAATGCCTATCTAAGAAACATATATTGGGGGACTAATTTGGCAGGGAGCCTATTCACCAACACAAATGTGTTTCCATTTTGAATGTTTCCATTTCAAATTTGCATATCTATATTTTTATTGCTAGAATTGATGATGTTTTCATCTTTCATTTTATAATAGATTTCACTAAGAAGATATTTTAGCATTCAAAGACTTAATTCAATTAATGCAAAATCATAGAGGAACAGGAATATTTAGAAAATTCTAACATAAAGAAGGAATACACACAGACACACACACATATATGCATATAAAATTTGGACTTATGAATAAGACTTCCTCGGTGTTGCAGGGAGAGCATAGCTCCTTATTTCACATTTATTTCATATCAATATCCAGGGAATCATTCAATATTATTATATCTGTGTTATCTAAGAGCAGCAGGAGATAGAATCTGACCCTTGCACAAAGTTCCAGGTTAAGAAATAAGGCTTGAGATAAATATAAGATAACATAAACTACCATAAAGAATTTTTATAACCCAGAAATACCTTAGAATCTAACCTAGAGAGAGTAATTCCATAACAATTGCAAGAAGAGAGTCAAAGCAAAAAAAGTTTTTGTTTTTTTTTTTTCCCCACAAGTACTGCATGAATACCTAGAAGGAAGGAAGCAAATTATTTTTTTAAAGTGAAATTAAACATATAGGGCAAAAAATGGAAGAAGGGGTAACTTAGAAAAGAGGATGGCATCCCATATACAATAGATTCCCTGAAAATTAGAATAGTCTAAACATAAATCAATGACTCCATGAAACAGCAAGAAATATCAGGAAAAAAACAAGCAAGAGATTTTAAAAAACAAAACAAAATAAACAAATCTAAGGAACCTATTATATAAAAAAGCCTGGAAGACAGTTCAAGGTCAGATAATTCAAGAATCATTAACCTGAAAATCATAATTAAAAATATTTTGGACAACTTATTTCAAGAAATCATAAAGGAAAACTACTCAGAAGTATTAAAATCAGAGGGCAAAGTGAAATATAGAAAGAATTCACCAATTACATCCTGAAAGAAACCACAAAAGGTCTTAGGAATATGATAGCTAAAATCCAGATCTCCTATATCAAATAAAAAATACTGCAAGCAGCCATTTTTTTTAAAGGAATCCAAGTTCTGAGGAACCACAATGAGGCTCATATAAGATGTGAGGGAGAAGAAAGTGGGTGGCAGTGGTGATAAAATAAAAAAAAAATAAAAAAGAATAGAAAAAATGGAAGAGTCATTGAAATGTTTTATAAAATGTAAACTGGTATAGAAAAGGATTTAGAGGATGGTACAATTATTCACTTTTTTAAAAAGACAAGTCATTTGGAATAGACATCTATAGTTTCATGTGCTATTCTCCCTTTGTGTTTTGTTTTGTATATGAAAGTGTGAGGTTTTGTTGTTTTGTGGGGTGTTTTTGGCATTTGTTAAGTTTAGAATTTTTGAAATTAAATTAAAAAATAAAATAAAAAACCATTCATACAACATAATTTTTTTCAGCCATTCTTCAACTAATGAGTACCCACTTGCTTCCTGCTTCTCTCATCTAGTTTTTGTGTTCATGTGGATGATTTCCTCTCTGATATCTTTAGGGATAAAAATTAGTTAGGGTATTTCTAGGTCAAAAGGCACAATTAGAGACATCGAGAGTATCATAATGCTATCCTGTAGCTTCTCTAATGACTGTCATTTTCTTTATATTTTCTCAATTTCTTATGTTGTTTTAGTACAAACAAAAAAGACAAGCAACAACAATAACAAAATCCCATCACCTGATGGCCAGTCTTCATTGAATTAGCTTCTGATGTTTTGACAATAGACACTGTTAGATCAGTTCCTAAACCCTTCCTGATTTTGTATAAAACCTAGTAGATTTTGGTCTATTTGATATAGGTTTCAAGAACCCACAGTAATATTAATGATAAATGAAGCACACACTTTTTGGATTGAATATAATGCATTTCTTCTTCTTTTTTTTTTTTTTGCCATGGAAAGAGTGATTCATTGTACTACATTAATCGCAGCAGTGATATGTTTGAGAGCCTCAACAGTATCCTAGGACAAATGCTAAAAGTCCTCTCATAATAATTTATTTAATTGCTTAAAAGTGAAATCATATAAAGAACCATAGTTTTTTTTTTTTTTTTTTTGGTTTGTTTGTCTTGAGTCTAATCAGGATTCAGTACATATTCTGGAATATACAACTGTCAGTTTTTGCCACTTTTTTTTTTTCCATATTTATCATCACCTCTTTTCTTCCTGTTAATTCAGAGTTGTTGGTCAAACATACCATTCATTGCCCAGGCTATGAGTTGCTCATACTCCTCCTTCCTTTGGGTAAGAATCCCTTAATCTGTATTATAATTCTACATCTAGATGACATCAAGTGTATTTTCTGAGGGTACTACCATGATTTTGCTGTATTTGTTTCTCATCTGTCAGGCTAAGTTAATGTGTATATGTGTGTTTTAGAAAAATGTTTTTCATATTAAAATATAATTGGAATGGGTCTGGGAAACGATTTAGTTCAATCCTGCCAACAGGGTCAGAAGTATAACTTCCATAGTAGGTGATCACGATCATGTCTGCATTATTTTACTGGAAAGTCACTCCTTTTTAAAGCAGCCTATTTTATTGTTGAAAAATTCTATTTTTTTTAGAAAGTTGCACCATATACAGTGCTAAAAATTGATTTCTTGTGATTTTTAACCATTGGTCAACATTCTAATCTCTGGAACAATGTAAAACATTTATTTGCTTCTCCATGTATCAGTTCCTCAAACATTTGAAGATATTTAGCTTGAAGAAAATGATTTGCTTAAAGAAAAGATGAGAGAAAAACTTCTTTATTTTTTCTTCTTTAGGATAAACATCTCAAATTTCTCAATCTTTGTATTTGCTTTATGGCCTCTTATTTACCATTGTTGTTGTCCTCTCTGAATGTTATAGTTTGTTAATGCATCTCTTAAAATTTGATGCTTAGACATGGAAATTTCAGATGTAGTTTGACCCACTCAGAATGTGATACTATTGTTTTTTTTAATCTTAATTTACATACTCAGATGGGAAGTTCTTTCCAAAGATACACTTCAACCCCATTTATTCCTGCTCATCTGTGCATCTCCTATTTTCATGACTTTCCACAAATTAACCAGAGGAAGCTCATCCAATGTGCTGGAAGCTTACTTCACTTTCTCTTCACATCATGAAGGATACTCATATTATGAATATCAGTGGATACTGGATAGAGGGTAGTATGACTATTAACACATCATCCCTCACCTTCACCAAGTAACTAGTCAATATTCTTTTCTCATACTACATTCCTTGTCAATAATCTTTATTCTTTTTCTTCTTTGAATTTCTTATTGATTATATTGTGGTTTATGCCCATCATTCACATGCCTGTTATTCTCTGTGTGATACTCATATTTAATTCTTTGAAAACTGTTACATGCCATGTCTGAATGATATACAGTAAGACTGATAGAATGTGAATTAAAAAGATAGGCCTCAACTTTAATAAAATATTGACAAGATTAATAAAATTTTTATGGTTTTCTAAAAGTACTTCACCTTGCTTTCTATCTCCTGTTCCACTCTGGACCAAATTCTTTGTCTATCTCTATTATCTGTCCCAGATGAATGCCCTGATGTACAAGTGTTATCTATAGGTTGTCCGTCCACATCTGCTATAATCTGGACATTATGCTATAGGAGAGTCTTATGCAAAAACATAGACTTGGCCTGGATGATGCATTATTTTCTGTTGATGCCCAGGGAGTAACTAGACATGTACATATTTTTTTTTGTTTGTTTTTTGCTTATATCATTAATTTCCTTGTGAATCAACTGAAGTGGACAGTGGAATAGTTGAATCTGGCAGGCTTTCTGTCAGATCTTAGCTACACATAGCATAAGAGAGCTAGGTAGCATATTAGATAGAGTCCTAAATTATCAGGAAGACAGTTCAAATCCTGCTTCAGATACTTACTAGCTGTGTAACTCAGACAAATTATTTTATCTCTCTTTATTAGTTTCCTCCTTTGAAAAATAAAGGTATTGGACTAGATGACATCAAACTCTAAATCTATGATTATTTGTAAAAAAATCATAATGTAAATTAATGTAAATAATTAAAGGCTGATCTCATTAACATGCCTCCCTTCAGCTGCCTTCCTATGCCTGCGAAGGAGTCTTCAATATGATGGATCACTTCTAGTAATAGTCAATAGATTCTTGCTTTCTTATTTTGTCAATGTCTTTTTCTGGTTCCATGAGCGTGAACGACTATTCTTCAGAAGGTCAAGATTTCATGGGAATGTGTCTCACATCCATTTATAGCTTATAAAGTATTGATTGGCACCAATGGTGTCAAGAGTTCTTTTCCTTTTTTTCTCCTTCATATTTTTCCATCCATTCTTCTCCTGATATCAGATTAAATTCTCTTATAATTCCTTCTAAGTTTTCTTTTTCTTTCCGGCTTCCTTCCTAGATTATTCCTTCTTTTATATTTAGGAACCCTTCGTTCCCTTTATAAGCTAGAGGGAAAAAGGTGTTCTCTCAAGAAGGTTCACTTTATTCTCTAGAAGAAAAAATAACTTGCATGTAAAATCCATAATTAATGACTACTTCATTTGGGAAAACAAACACACTTTATACCCTGCAGGTCCCTGGAACAAATCTCTGAGAGGCATATTTCATGTCTCACAATGAATTGTAGTACTTTGTGGCTTCTCATGGGAACTCCCCTTGTAAACTGTGGTAGAAATTGTCCTTTCCCACATGTGTTCATATTGCTAAAGGAACAGAATGGTTTTATACCTACTTGGGTCTGTCTTCTATCATGTAATAGTGAACATATAACAGATTTATCAAGGAATTCCCTAATTAACTCTATAAGCTTATGGGGAAATGAGTTTTGACTGTATTTCCCTATGAAGAGTACAAATAGGTGAGAAATCACCGAGTGGTTGTTGCCTCAGACAAATTGAGACCTGAGAAAAACCTTAGCTTTAAAGGGATAAAGTCTCCCACTGCATCTGGGCCATCTTCAGTAATCCTGATCTAAATCTTGCCACTGGATTCAGATGAGTCTGTAGGAGTGAATCTGGCTGATAACTTTGCATGGCCTTCTCACACTTAAATCCAATTTACTTGCAAGTCAAGACATCAGCCTCCTGATGTCATTGGTCCTCCTTGAAAACAAACAACAATAATGATAAGTAAGTTAATTTATCCAATTGTAACAGGAAAGATAAGTTCAGAATAAAAAAACAAAAAACAAACAAAAAAACTAGTTGGCTTTGATAGTCTTGTGAGACAGTCATCCTTTTATTCTGGGCTTATAAAAGGAAATTGGCAATCCTGTTGGGTTTTTTTTTTTTTTTTTGTTTGTTTTATTTTTAAATCTTTGGTTTTTTTACATTTTTTGCTTTTTTCACTTTCACAGATTAAAGCAGAAGACAGTAAAATTAACACTAGATTTGGGCCTCTATGTATATGTAGGGGGAGGGGAGAGGAAAGAAGCTAATTTAATACCTTAAGGGAAAGGGATACAGGGGAGTTGTACTTATACAACCCAAGCAGGGAGTTTTTGGACTCTAAGTTCCTATTGCTATCCTTGGATAGGCAATCACTATTAGCCTGAGCTATGGCAAAAGAGAGGAGAGTCTCTTGATAAAAATGGAGGAAATTCATGAACTCCAGCCTCCTAGAGAGAAGGGGACTTCCTAGGGAAACTTAGGATTCCCTTTTTAACAAATCCTATTTTGAGGGATCTTAAATTAATTACTCTCATGAGAGAAAGGGAGTTCTTCTTGGGTAGAGGCAGACCCTTGGGGCCATCAATGCTGAAGAAGCAGCAGAGAAACCTAAACCATTATTGCTGTTGTTTAGTCATTTTTTTAAGTTGTATGACTTTTTTGTAATCCCTTTTGGGTTTTATTGGTAAAATAGAGGGGTTTGCCAATTCCTTCCCCAGCTCTTTTCACAGATGAGGAAACTGAGGCAAACAGAATTAAGTGAATTGCCCAGAGTCACATAGCAAGTATCTGAGACTGGATTTAAACTCAGAAAGGTGAGTCTTCAGGCTTGGTAACATATCTACTGAACCACTTAGCTACCATCATACAGGAAAGTAAATGATGGAGACTTTATCCTATTCTATTAGTGAGTTGTTCATATTCATCTAGGAAGGGGGTTGTCCTTTGAGCAACCTAATTTATTTTCCTTTAGCATATGGATCAAGTACAGTATAAATCCAAGGATATAATTCCGTAAGGCTGTGATACTTTAGGAATTCCTTGGGCAACAAAGGGATTCCCTAGAATTGGTTATGGTGGGAGAAGGGAAGGGTTGCTCCTGTAGTAACTCAAGTTCATTTCCTTTCTGATACATTTCTCGATAGCACAAGACATTTGAAGGATTGTGTGGACCCTGAGACTGAATGGACCTGCCAAAAAAGAATACTTAGAAAAAGAATACCAGAAATAGAATATTCTGAATCCTTTATTCATTTCTCCCATTTCCATGGAATGAAATAAAGATTATACATTGCTACTTTTAGAATTTAGATGGAACCTGGGGATCCTTTAGTCTACATCTGTAGACTAGAAATAAATTATATTCAGATACTTCAGTAAAAACTTTTGAGTGAAGAAAAAGCAAGATAAACAATTATGAATGGGAGATTTTCCTTAAAGCAGAACTCTAATGAAAAAAAGCACAGAGCTTGGGGTGCTGGGCTATTGGTTACATATACTGACAGCCAGTTAGCACAGTGGATAGAACACTGGACCTGAAGTCAGCAAGCCCTGAACTCAAACTGAATTCAAATATGTACTAGCTGTATGATTCTAGGTTTACTTCTATCTGCCTCAATTTCCTCATCTGTAAAATGAGGATAATAACAGCACCTACCTCTAAGGCCCCTAATTCCAAATTCATGATTCTTTCCATATTACATGACTCTTTCTTATGGGATCAAGTGAAAAAGGTGGTCTGCAAAATGAAGGTTGAAAATCCAGACTCAAACCTCATAGGTCAAGGGGGGAATTGCTATTATTGCCATAATTAATAACAAAACCCTAAGATTGAGGCTCTTATTTCCCAAATATTCAAGATTACAAACTTTCACAAAATCCAAATTTACAAGTATTCTTTTAACCAGCCCAAATAAAGCCTTGCTTTGCACCAATTCCCTTTATCAAGTATTCTTAATCCCCTTAACAGGCATTCTAGTGAGAGAAAAGGCAGTCCTGGGCAGAGGCAGACTGTTGGGGCCAGCAAAGCTGGAGAAGCAGCAGAGAAGCCCAAGTCATTATTGTTGTTGTTTAGTAATTTTTTTGTTCTTCCCCCCACCTTTTTTTTTTCCTTTTTCTTTCCCCCTTTTCCTCCTACTTCCTTACAGGGTAAGATAAAATTTTACACCATTTTTACATCACTATGCTTAGAGGGTGCAAAGGCAAAATCTGAAAATAGATGCTGCCTTCAAGGAACTTACATTCTACACATTAATTAACCAATTAATCAAATATCAATTAAGTACCTACTATGTATCAGGCACTGTGTGAAACTATGTTATCAATGTATCAATCAATAAGTGATACTAAGCCCTTATTGTATAATGTAGCAGGAGTTTGAAGAGCTCATATTCCAAGGCTGCTGCTGCTGGTGGTGGTGAGAAATAGCATATTCCTATATAATTATGTAATTAATCCTAAATACTTTGTAGGGGGTGGGGCAGGGGAAGAGGGAGGGTAGCAGAAGACAAAAGTTTGCATGCAGAAGCTTGCATTCCAGATGTTTGAAGGATGTTATTTGGAATGAAGAGAGATTATATTATCCATGGTTGGCAGTCACTGCCAAAGAATAGATTCAGGAAATGTATTGGTGTGGATGAGGAAAGGACAGTTAGAAAAGGAGCTGTAATGAGCACCACAGTGGCCTTGATAATGAGACCTGATTACAGTAAGTAAGTAAATAAATAAATAAATATATATATATTTGGTAAGGAAATCTCACCAATATGAAAGAAAACCCATTGAGATATAATGGACTAATGGAAAAAAAAAATACTGGATTAATGGTTAGAACATAGGTTGGAATTCAGTCTCAGCCAAGTCTATCAACTTCTTCTTCAGAAATAGTTTCTGCATCTGAAGTGTATATGCTAACTTTGCCATCATTATCACAGAAGATTGTAAGGACAAAGTGAGATAGTACATATGAAAGGCTTTTGAAAACCATAAAACTTATGAGTAATAGTAGCTCCATATAGCAAACTCTGTGAGATCAACTATACAAATACTATCTTCCCCATTTCACAGATGAGGAGACTGATGAGGCTCAGAAAAATTATCCAACTTGCTTCACATTCCATAGCTACTAAGGACCAAATGTTGAATTTCATCCAACCCCAGACTTTTGACTTCAAGCTCAATGTTTTTTTTTTTTTTTTTTTTTTTTTTTTTTTTTGTGAGGCTGTTGGAGTTAAGTGAATTGCCCAGGGTCTCACAGCTAATAAGGATTAAATGTCTGAAGCCAGATTTGAATTTAGGTCCTCCTGACTTCAGGGCCAGTGCTCTATCCACTGTGCCATCTAGTTGCACCCCATTTCTTTATCCCTTAGAAAAAGTTATTTTGATGTGTATAAGACATCAATTAATTTTGATTCAAAAAGTGAGTCTTAAAATTTGATAGCATTTTATGCATTTTGACTTTCCACATTAGCATACCATAATAATAATTGATATGATAGCAATTAAAATAACAGAGTCAGTTCGGTGGCACAGTGGATAAGTCATGCAACTTCTGTTTGCCTCAGTTTTCTCCTCTGTAAAATGGAGATAATAAAAGCACTTACTTCCCAGGATTGTTGTGAAGATCAATTGAAATAATTTCAAAGTGATAGCACAGTGCCTGGCACATAGTAATTACCATATAAATATTAATTATTATTACCAGTATTTCAAGTGGTTGCAATAAAGGTAAGAGACAGTCAGACATTTGTTGAATTAGTGAGCCAGTTATTGCCCATAATGTCAAATGGCATTAAATACTCTATTTGAAAGTACTTTGAAGATATAAGTTCTAGAAAAATGTAAAGAATCATTATTATTTTGCCATCAGGTGGAATATTACTTTCTTTCAAAGTAAAATTAGAGTCAACTGTATCCCAGATTTTTAAACTGTGGTTCATGACCCCCTATAGAGACTTGTAACTGAATATGAAGATCATGAAATTATGATTTATTATCAGTAAAAGTTTGATTTATGTACCTATTTTTATATGCTTATATACTGGGGTCATATAAAAACTTCTCAGGTGAAAAGGGTTGTGAGTAGAAAAAAATTAAGAAGCCCTTAATTATATCATTTTCTCTGATGGACTCAACAACAAATGAAATGATTTGCCTTAAAAGAAGAAAAAAAAATTATAAAAATCATTGCTTTCTTTTTCAGTTGAGGGAGTCAGAAGTTTTGATATATTGTGGTTGGTCTTAAAATGCCTTATGAACAGATGGTTCCTGAAGTTATTTTGAATTGATTCATGTTCCATAACTTTAGGCATTGAGGTATGACAGAAGATTTGAGACTTGGCAACAAGAATACCTGAGTTCAAATCCTTCTTCAGACACTTAATGGACGTGTGATCCTGGACAATTGACCTTTCTCAGCCTCAGATGCTTCATTTATAAAATGGGGAAAACACTGGTACCTATTTCTCAGGGGTTTTGTATGGCTCAAATGAGATAATTTTATTCATAAAGCACTTTGCAAACCCTATGCCATAGAAATGCTAGTTATTATTATTATCCTTCCATAATCTTGAAGAAGCAGTAAGAATTGAGCATTCTGTATTTAGAGATGTAATAGAAGAAAATAGGAGGCTTATCCAAGATAGTTGTTCTTTGAAGACATGCTATGGGAACAGGGGCCAGATAGCAAGCCTGTGCTTCAATAATTTTGGTTTAAAGGATGAGGAGATAAATGTAAGAGAGATACTTATAAATATTCCTCCACCCAATTCACTAGTGAGCTTCTTTATATAAATCATCTTGAGCAGCTGGTCATCTAACTGAGCTGGAATCTTAGTTCAAAGAAATCAGTTGCCCAAAGGATAAGGATTTTTCTAAGGAAGTAAAAAGAGAGCAAAGGAAATGATGAATGTGGCCAAGTAAAGTATGATCTCAGTGAGACTGATTGAAATACAGTGATGTATTTGTGATCCCCAAGGAATTGGTCATTTTCCCCTTGTTTACTGACCATCTTAATAAGTGTGTGTGCAATGTCTATTTTGGAAGCAAGAAAAAGGATGAAATCTCTTAATGAATCAAACTTCAACTATGCTACCTTATTATGAAGAGTTTTGGCATTTGAAATTAAATTCAGAATGGTTCAACATCTGGAAAACCAGTTTGAAAAAAGCATAGCAGAAGGAATAAAAGATTTTTGAGTAAGCAATGAGTTATTTAGAGGGTTGAAAGATGCGTGGTGCTGATTTTTCCTCATTGTGGCACCTTCTCAAATATGGGAAGCATACCAAGAGTTTTTTTGTGGTTGGGTCAGAAAATTAGTGAAGTCTCAGAGATGCTGGCTACTTTGAGGATCCCTAGTACCCCCTCTCCACTTTCATGTTCGGAAATGGAACATTGACTCATGGGCACATTGCCTTGCTACTCCAGAAATGGGTAAGGGAAATTGCTTTTCATTTGGAATGTTAAGCATTTATGAGAATAATATTAGAGAAGCCAAGCTAGGTACCAGCCTTTGGTGGTTTTGGCGAATGGATACTTGGGAGATATTCTTTGGGGAAAAAAAAGTAGGAATTGATCACATATTTCACTTGAAGGCACAATATTGAAGCTAAGTCTCCTTTTCTGCTAAGATAGAATGGTTAATAGGGAGTTATAACTCAAAATAGGCAAAGATGTGATAAGAAAGTATCTAGTTGATATAAATGAGTCTAAATCACCAGTCCCAAGTGGGCAACATTCCAAAGAGTTTGCAGATGTGACTGCTAAACCCTGCAGTATTTGGAGATTCTGGTAGATAGGACTTCAAGAAGAGCAATTTTTAAAAAGAAAGTTTAAAATGCTGCTACTTTAAGTTAAAGACTTAAACATTTGGCAATGCTTCTTCATTTTGGAACAGATTATTCAAAGGATGGTTTGTGAGCAATTAGAAAGGAAGAATCATTAAAAATCAATTGGATTCATCGAGCAGAAATTATTACCATTTTTGACATGAATATTAGATTAGTGGATCAGAGAAATGTTTTGCACATAAAATATCTATAGTTTAATAAAGGACTTCACAGAGTCTCCTGAAATATTATTTGGACAAATTAAAGAAGTATTGATTGGATGACACCACAAATGGAATGATAGTCCAATTAAATGGCTCAGAATAGATTGACTGATGTGAAACAGAATGTTGAACACTATAACTCTGAAGAGAATTTTCAGATAGTTAGATCATCTAAAACTAGAAGAGATACCTTAAAAACTTTAAATGATAAAACTGGGAATTTAATAGATCTCAGTGGGCTGAAATGGTGGTTTAAGCTAAAAATATGGAATACAATAAGTATGGAAAAAGTTCTAGCCTGGGATTCAAAGAATTAAGTACAGAATAAAATAGGCATGGCAAGGAAACCGTTTCTAAAAGGTTCTAGCAGGTTGTGAGGTTAACTTGAATCGACATTGTGATATGTGAATGAAAAAATTTAATGTAATCTTAGCTGTATTAATAGTAACCACAAGATTATGTGACAGATTTGGCTATTCTCAACAACTTTCAAGGCAATTCCAATAGATTTGGGATGGAAAGTGCCATCCATATCCAGACAGAGAACTATGGAGACCGAATATGGATCAACTCATAGTTTTCGACCTTTTTGTTATTTGCTTCCTTTTTTTCTTTCTTGAGGTGTTTTCCCATATAGTTAATCTATATCAGATTTCTTGCTGTCTTGGGGAGGGGAGAAGTAAGAGAGAAAAGGAGAAAAAACTTGGAACACAAAGTTTTATAAAAATGAATGTTGGAAACTATCTTTACATATATTTAGAAAAATAAAATACTATTAAAAACAGACTGCATTAATAGAAACATAGTATTTAGAGCAAGGGGGTGAGAGGAGGATATGATATTCTTGCTGTTGTTCTTCAGTTGTGTCTGATTCTTCATGACTTCAAAGATCATAGCACACCTGGCCCTTCTACTCTCAACTATCTCCCAAAATTTGTCCAAGGTCATGTTCGTTGCTTCCATGACACTATCTATTCAACTCATCCTCTTGTCATTCCGTAGTCAAAGTTTTTGCTTTCCATCATTCTCAGTAACAGAATCTTTTACAATGAGTCTTGTCTTCTCGTTATGTGGCCAAAATATTTAATCTTTAACTTTAGTATTTGACATTCCAAGGAGTAGTCAAGTTCATTTAAGCATTAGCTGATTTGGTCTGGCAGTCCAAGAGAGTCTTAAAAATCTTCTCTAGTAACACAATTCTAAAGTACTGATTCTG
This sequence comes from Myrmecobius fasciatus, assembly GCA_023553655.1. NCBI lineage: Eukaryota > Metazoa > Chordata > Mammalia > Dasyuromorphia > Myrmecobiidae > Myrmecobius > Myrmecobius fasciatus. The sequence goes on from JAJPUD010003622.1 coordinate 221,030, forward strand.
CCATGCTTACCTTTACTTGAAGTTCAACACTCACACTTATACTGGAAAAACAATAGTTTTCACTAGAAGAACTTTTGTTGGCAAGGTGGTGTTTCTGTTTTTTAGTAGTACATCCAAATTTGCCATACTTTCCTTCCCAGGAGCAAATTTTTTTTTTTAATTTCATGGCTGTGATCACGCTCTACAATGAACTTTGAGCCCAAGACTTGAAATTCTGGCACTACTTTCAATACTTCTCTCTATTTGCTAGGAAGTAATGGGACTAGTTGCCAAGATCTTAGTTTGCTTTTTTTAATGTTAAGCTTCAAGACAGCTTTTATACTCTCTTCTTTCACTCTTATAAAAAAGTTTTTTAATTCTCCATTTTCTGCCACCATTATTTGCCAATTCTGAGATTGTTGATATTTCTAACAACCTTAATTTTGGTTTGTAATTCATCCAGCTTGGTGAAATGCATATACTCTGTGTAGAAGGTAAATAAATAAGTTGGCAATTTTCCCAATCTTGAACCAATTGGTTGTTACATGTTTGGTTCTAACTGTTGCATCTTGGTCTGCACACAGGTTCCTCAGGAGACAAGTAAGATGATCTGGTATTCCCATATTTTTTGAGGACTTATCACAATTTGCTGTGATCCACACAGTAAAAGACTTGAGGGTAATCAATGAAGCAGAAGTATGTTTTTCTGAAATTCCCTTGCTTTCTCCATAATTCAATGATTGTTGGCAATTTGGTCTCTAGTTCCTCCACTTCTTTGAAAACCAGCTTGCTCTTCTGATAATTCTCAGTTCACATACTTCTGAAGCCTTAAGCATAATCTTGCTGGTGTGTGAGCACAGTTAGTTGATAGTTTGAACATTCCTTGGCATTTTCCTTCTTTAGGATTGGAATATAAACTGACCTTTTCAATCCAGTGGCCATTGTTAAGTTTTCCAAATTTGTAGGCACACTGAATACAACATTTTAACAGCATCATCTTTTAGGGTTTTAAATAGCTCATCCAGAATTCTGTTACCTCACTAGCCTTTTTGTTAGCTGTGCTTCCTAAGTCCCATTTGACATCATTCTCCAGGATGTCTGATTATTGATGATTTTTTTTGTGTACTCTTGTGTATTCCTCTTAACCTCTTCTGCTTTTGTTAAATCCCTGCCATTTTTGTCTGTTGTACTATGTGCCATTATTAGGCTACATTTGGTTGTTGTGTCCATTTGTTGGTATGACATTTTAGGACAGATATTTAAAGCCAGGAAGAAAACAGTAGAGTGAGGGAACTGGAAAGCCTGCCATACAAGGATCAGCTGAAGAAGCTTGGAGTGATTATCCTGGAGATAAGAAGACTTAAGACTTTATCAAGAAGAAGCCTCACATTGTCATTCCACCCTTAGGTCTTTTAAAATTCTTAGAACTTTAGTTCTTGGGACTTCAGACCGGCAATCACTTCAGGGTACTTTCTGCTGCAGATTACATATCTTCCTTCCTGACCCCAAATCAGGCCAGAAGACTCGTTGTTTCATGTAGAAAAGGTTGAGAAAAGGCTTCTCATAAAGAAGGGCTCAAACATTTCTTTAATTGCTTTATAAAGTAAAGGAGATGCGATTGTCAAACAGGCCTGGGATTTTTAACCTTTTGTTTCCTGTGTTATGAATTCAATTCTCTTTTTTAGAGAGAGAAAGAAAGAGACAACAGTAGATAGACAAAGATAAAGGAAGACAGAGAGGCAGAAAAAGAGAGCAGAGGCCAACATACAGAAGAACAAAAAGAGAGGGGAAAAAAGGGAAGAAGTGAAGAAAGGAAGGGAAGGAGAGAGACAGAGAGACACACAGAGACAGAGACAGACAGAAACAATGATAGAAACACACACAGGGAAACACACACACAGAAGTATGGAGGGAGGAGGGGTAGAGGAAAAAAGAGAGAAAGAGAAAGATAGAGACAGAGAAGGGAGGGAGAGAGGGAGAAAAGGGGAGAGAGGAAGGGGAGAGAAATGGGAGAGAGAGACAGAGATAAAGAGAGAGACAAAGACAGAGAGACAGACAGTGACACAGAGAAGGAGGGAAAGAGACAGAGACAGAGAGATAGACAGCAACACAGAGAGAGAGAAGGAGGAGCAGAGACAGAGAGATGGGGGGGTATAGAGGAAGGGAGAAAGAGAGAGGAAAATTATGAAGCAATATGACCGTTCATGGAACCAATATTGGTAGTGACTGTCAGAGAAGCACTGGCTTGCTCCGTTTTTTAACCTGGACCAATTTGTCCTTCCTTAAACAGTTTAAAAATTTCTTCCTTCTCCAGTTTGCTCCCAGAGGGTCATCATATTGGTGTCTGACTTATGGTGGATATTTGAGAGGATTTAGTTCTTCTACAACTCACAACTCATAAACTCAGAACACTGGGGAATCTCAGTTTCCCCAGAAACAGAGATCATAGGCCACCACACCTGGCATTTTTGTCCTTACTTGCCTCACGGTGAATAAACTAAAGAAATAGTTATGCAACATCTCCATATAGTTATTTCCATAGCAACCATCTCTGTTTTCTGATACAAAACGACATGTAAGTTCTTTTTAGTTACAACAGTTTAAAGATACTGTGGGATTTTTCAAGGGTAATTTTGACTGCATTCAATTTTTCCTTTATGTGCTGACTTTAGAATTTAACTTATATGTAATATAATATTATATTGTATTATAATGCTATTATATCAGTCTTGATATTCTCACCTACAATGAAGAGGGGGAAATAAGAAGGATGATGAAAAACATTTTAGAAAATATGCTTCAGAATTAAGAAATCATATGCCTCCCAAATTTGTGGACTACACAGAAGTCTTATTTCTCTGTTTCATGTTTCCATTTGAGAGAGAAAAACTGGATGTGGTTAAGTACTGAAAAATATCAAATAAAAAGAAATTAACTATATTGGATGGAAAATGACCAGTTAATAAGATAGCAGTAATTTCCAATTTAGCTACCAGTGTAACCAAAACACTAACCAAATAAAATAAAGATAAAAATCAATACCAAATTAGGAAAAAAGACTACAATTTGGAAGATTTGTCATACTATTAAAAGCAGCTCTTACAACCTATTTAAATAAGCTATTGATGCTGAAAAATGGGGAAAAGATAAAAACAAATATCAACACAGGTTGTCACCATCTTCTAAGGAAGATTGACTAATATAAACCATTCACCACAATAAAAGCAGAACTCAAAAATCACTTCAGTTAGTAGTCAATTGATTTCCTCATCAATCAAAGTAATTTGTCAATTAAGAGCTATAATGGTTTATAAGAACTTGTTTATAAAATATTATTGATGAAGATTATGAGCAATAGACCTAACTAAGCCATATGATACCAAGAACACATAGTGATCAAAATTATATAATGAATAGATGAAAAATATACAGATCCATCAACATATCTACAAAAAAACCTTTTTTTTCATAATGGCAATAGTAGCACTAAATACAATTCATCCTCAGTATAATTATTAACAAAAGAGTTAAAAAATACCAACCCTATCTCTTTAAAATCTTTGTGTCTGACCTACACACATATTAAGGACAATGAAAGTCTGAGAAGGAGGCAGATGAATTTTCTCAAACTGTATTCTGAAGCAGATCAGATTTTTTTTTACAGTTGAACTATTGATTATAAAAGAATACAAAATTCTACTTTGCTTATTCTTTGCTGATTATCAAATAACTTTTGAATTGGCAGTGAAAAATGTAACCATAAGTCTAAATTCCAACAAGATGTCTTTCATTTATTTGTTTTTTCACTCAACGCAATATGAATTTTAGGGACTCTTCTATTTTTATTTTTGAATCCCCAGCACTTAGTAACAGCATATGGCAAATGGTAGACATTTAATAAATTGTTTTTGATAGAAGAAATTTTAAAAGTCTGTATATTTGTTAGTGAACATTCTTATGATATGATTGGTTGATAAATATACTATGAAGAAATGAGGAATATGAAAGCTACAAAGAAGCATGGGATGGATGTATATATATATATATATGTATATATGCATACACAAATATGGAATAAATCCAGGATAATTTAAGGAGTAAGATTAAGGAAAGGCTTCACATAGAAATCGATGTTTGAGGAGAATCTTAAAGGAATTTGGGATTCTATAGATGTAGGTAAAGAGGGAGGACATTCTAGACATGGGGAATAGTTAATTCCAAAGCAGGAATGTGAGGAATTGCAAAAAAGGCCAGTTTGGCTATACCAAAGGGGTCTACTATATGAGAAGACTGTCAAGGTACATAAGATTAGCTGTGAAGGACTTAAAAATGTAAAATCTATGGGAGAAGTGCCTGCTTTCTACTGGGGACACAGCTCTGGTATTACCTAGATTTGGGGGAATCTGAATTCTAAAGGGGCATGATCAAGTTTTTCTTATACTTACTGCTTCATCACTATCCCAAACATAGTTTAGGAATGGTCCATATCTAAGTTCTCCCTAAAAGAATTAACAGGACTCCTTCCAGAAAAATTCTCAATATACATAGTACATCAGGTATAGAATTATTTTTTCCTCTTCTACAGAAGAAATGCTTAAGGCAAAAAGAATCATAAGTACATATTGACAGATATGTAAAAAAGACATGGTAACCCATTACTCCTTTCTGTACTTCTAGAAAGCAAAGATTCATGGGAGACTTGTGGAACTACCGAACAGTTAGTTCAGTTTTGAAAAGTCTTACTATGAAAGTTTTTCTTTCATCTCTGGCCTATGCTTTGTGCACCTAACAAATCCAAACCTTTGGAAAGACTAGGCTATAATCAGAACCTTCTTAATCCTTTTAATTGTAGGATTTTTCTGTCATCTTCTCCAAGAAGCTATGGAAGAGTTCATTTCCTACTGGACAACTGGGAATCAAATTCAAGTGTTTCCAATTTCTCAATCTCTCTTCTATCCCTAAGGCTAGAAATAACTATTTCAGGAACATTACTTAATCACCTGAGCTTAGGGAAAGGAATAGAAAGCAAGAGAACCAGCCTGAGACATGAGATCCAATCTCAAATTGATCTAGGCAAACGCAAATTCACACTGCCGTGAACATGCAGTCACATTTTTGATGTAGGGCAAGGGGGAAAAGATTCCCCTCACTGCTTCACAAGAAGTCAAAGAGATAGCTGGAGTCCCAGTTGATATATCCAAAAAGAGGGAGGGATGAAGAGGGAAAAGGGAAAGGGAGCGGGAGAGAAAGAGACAGATAGACAGACAGAGACAGACAGAGACAGGCAGAGATAGAGACCGACAGAGACAGGGACAGAGAAAGAGACAGAGCCCAGACAGAGACAGACAGATAGATAGAAAAGTTTTTCTTTTAAGATTTCCTGAGTGGACAACAACTTCTCACTTACATATCAATTTGAGATAGCAAACTTTCTCACCCCATCAGAAGAGTGAAGAAAAGGACCAACCAGAAGCTTCTAGTTGAATTGTCTGTTCAGTAAGAGACCAACAGTACATATCTAATGCCAGAGATAGCTGAAACACATATTCCCAGATATTACAGCCTTATTTCAAAAGCCAAAGAAATTTATATTTTATATTAGAGGCAGTACTGATTTATTCCATTCATGAACTTACAAATTGCTTAGACATCTTAGAATTAATGGACATTAATGCTCTTTCCAGTTTTTTGTTATCATCTCCCCAAACAATGCTATTAATAGCATAATTTGGTATATGTTATAACTTTCCTTTTAACACTGATCTCCTTGGAATTGTTTTAAATATAAGTTTATATTTTTTGAATCATTTCCTTAAAGTAACATGTGTCACTTTTAAGACTTTTTGAAGTCTATTTCACAAATATACTTCTCTGGCCTTCAAAGAACACAGAATTTTTCTGGGCAGATCATTAATAGTTCATGACCCACATATATTAATTTTGAAAATGACATATTAAAATTTCTCTGTTCTTATCTCCCTTGAAAAGTCCACTGAGATCATTATTTTTATTTAGTAAATTATTTTTTGTATTTCTTCTAACAATTTGGAGTATTATTTTTTCTCTATAATTATAATGCTGAGTTTAACTATGATGCATCCAGGAGTGTTAAATCTTGAGTTCTTTCTTTTTGGGGTCATGTGGGTTCTTTCTCTATATTTTGCCAATTGTTTTTGTCAATTCTGGGAAATTTTCTTTGATGATTTCCTGGAATTTAGAGTTTCTATTGCTTTTACAAAAAATTTCTGGGATTTCTGTAATCCTGAGATTGCTTTGTCTTGATCTATCCTCCAGGCCTGTCACTTGGGTCTGCATGTTTTCCAATAATTTGCATAGTTCTGTAACTATTCAAGCTTCAATTTCTAATTGCTCTGCACTGTGTTCAATTTTCCTTTGTATTGTCTGTGAATTGTTGTATGTATTTTTAGAGGTATTTTTATTATTTTCTCTTTGTTGGTCATTTTCTTATTTCCTCATAAATATTTTTAAGGTTGCTTTTAATTTTAGCGTGATTTCTTCTGTGATTTGCTTTCTTCAAATTCTTTTTTAATTTAGATTTGTGGTTTTATTAGCATTGCCAGTCCTTGCCTAATTTCTCTGAATGTGCCATTTATCCATTTGAGAACATCTCTTGGGATCTCTCTAGCAATTCTTTTGCCATCTCTGTTGCTTGGTCCTTCAGCTACTTCATTTAGTTGCTCTGCAGAAATTGAAAAAAAATGTTTTTCTTAGCTTGTTTGAAATTTTTGGCTGATTTTAATTTTTCTCATTTTTTTTAGCTTTTCTCCTTGGAACCTTTGCTTTATTGCTTTAGTTATTGTTGTTAGATAGTATTCAGTTGACTTTGTAAAAAATAGGATTTATTCAGAATAAATTGGATATAATCTCAGAGGGAAGGTATTAAGATTAAGGAGGATTGAAAATTACTTCTTGCAGAAGGCAGGACTTTAGCAGAATCAAAGGAATACAGGACATAGAAATGAAGAGAAATAATATTTCAGATATAAAGTTAAGTTAGTGAAAATGGGAGTTGGAGTGTCAAGTGTGAGGAACAACTTGAAGACTGTTGTGAAGTACATAGAAGGGAATAAGAAGGGAGACAATATACAAATTATATCTATCAATCTATACACAAAATTACATAATTATACACAATTAGATATGTATATAAAATAATTATACATATATAGTAAATATTATGAGTATATGTGTATGTATGTATGCATGCATGTATATATGTATGTGCATATAGGTACATATATATTAGTGTATATATGTGTATGTATAGCCAATCCTCAACTTTTGCGGGGTTAATATTCCTAGAAAAATGTTATGAAAGTCAAAAAGTGGAGGACCAACTAGATAAGAGAAGAGTATTGAGTCAAAGAAATCTACCAGGAGGTTTTTTGCAATCTTCCAATGCCTTAATAGAGACTCATTATGAATCTAAATATTCATCACCTGGTATCTAGTCTTCTGGAGATAACCTGTTTCCAAGTTTAGAGATAGTGGCCTCATAGCTCTGGCCTCATAGCTCATTCTTGGGCATATCCTTAAAGCCTTTATAACTTGGTAGGACTTTCTTTCATGGCATAAAAATCAACAGAATAAGTCCTTATAGAAAGATCACTTATTATCATTACCACCATATTGTTAGGTTAGTATTTATACTTTCAAAGTGCTTTTTAATAATTTTTTACTTATGCACTCCATCAGTCTTTAAGATTGTTCCACAGGTTGGTTGGTTGGTTTGTTTTTTCCCCAAAATTATGTAAATTGTCTAGGGTGACTGGTTAATATGAGGCTGAAACAGTCTGACTCAATGTACCTAAATTAAAAGTGCATTGTTTACCTCATGAATTTACATTTAGTTCTTTATCTGTTACAAGCTAATTAATTTACTGTGTTTATTCAGCTTAACTTGAAAGTATGCTTTTTTTCCATTGTTTCAGAACATATGCTTCCATATAGCATAACACTATTATTGCTCTCCAACAGACTTCTATCCCCCAGATACAGTTTATTGTGCTTGAATAGAGAGTTCTATTGGTTGAAAGCACTAGAAATGGGGAGAATAAATGATTGAGGCCAATACATATCTCCCATACTGCTGCATTTCATTCAACCCATGAAGTCCATTAAACTATTTACTAGTGGAGCCAGATGTGTGGTCTGTCTCTATTGCTTTCTCTTTATCTTTAATTTTTTTTTTGGCAAAACTTCATATCCAGTGATGACATCTAAATATAGAATTTTGTAATTAGAGACATTTTCCTCAGGTTTTTTCTTGAATTGCTCTGATTTGATCATGTTATGAGATTTTAAACATCTGCAAAGCTCTTAATCCTTGCAAAATGTTAATTGGATTTCAATTCATCTTTCAGCAATTCTATTTTCATTCACCCTAATTAATTTCTCAAATTCAAAATTAGTAGGACCCAGAACAATTTTCTCTCTCTGGTTTACTTTTTTCACAAGTATCTGAAAATGTTTGAAAATGAAATAAAACAGAGCAGCCCCAATCAAGTCCTTAATGCTCAAACTATACTCTCACACTATGCCAGCAGTTTTAATTGAGCTAAATTGTAGTTTGGGTTATATAAAGATTGTAATCCAGACCACTAAACTACTGATGAACAATATGGAGTCAATTCAGTTCAGATGAAAACTCTGGACAATGATGGAAGATAGTACATTTTTAAAAGTGCTAGAATTTCCTTGAAGTTAAGGACTATTTGTATCAACCAATCAATCAGCAATCACATATTAAGTACCTACTATATCTCAGGTGCTGTAGATGTAAATACAAAGACAAAATATATATATATATATAGCCCCAATCCTAAAGAAGGAGAAATAAAAATATATAAATAAGCACATAAAAATAAGTACACTCTAATTTTTTTTTAATGGAGAAGTCTCAAATCACTGGGAAATCTTGAGACAGAAATCAAGTAAGGCTTCATAGAAAAGTGCACCTTTCATTTTCCTCATATGTATCTTGCATATACATATTTGTTTACATGTAAGATCCCCCATTGGTTTGTGAATTTCTTGAGAACAATTGTGTTTTTGCCTCTTTTTTTTTTTAAATGTTCACATCACTTAGCACATGGTACATAAAATGTAGTAGGAGCTTAATAAATTCTTAGAGGTTCTATTCAAGTAGAGTTTTGAAGGCAAAAAGTAATTCAAAAAAGGAGGGTAAGAATAGGTAGTATATCCAGGAATGGAAAACAGCTGCTACAAAAGTCAGAGTTGAGAGAGGAAGTGTTCTATTTGTAAATTATCAAGTAGCCAGCCTCCTTTCCACTTTTAGAGAGCACCCACAGGACTATATTTTCCCATATTCTTGCTAGAACTTTTTTCTTTTTTTCCTGAGGCAATTGAGGTTAAGTGACTTGCCCAGGGTCACATAACTAATTCTTGATAGAATTTTGCTTGATTTGTGGAGCAATAGGACATAAAGGGAGTAGTAAAGATGGTCAAGTGTTGAAGTGTTAAGATCTGCAACAGGGGACAAAAAATTCAGATGTATAGCAAGTAAAATAAATAGAGATACTATCTTACTAGTCCAAGTCAACCAAAGATACATGAGGTGGGAAAGATAAAAAGTCCAGGTAAGCAGGCTGTTTCAATTATCTTCTGAGTATTTTGTTGGGATAGCCTTTGAGAATTCAGAGATATCTCCCTGTCATGGTTGGACATTGCATTGTGGAGGGAATAATAATAATAATAACAATAAACTTATTATTGCTATTATTATTATTACATACTTAATTGTGGTTTATGCAGCAACTTATTAGAAAGTATGTAGAATTAGGGAAATTAAAGGAAGAATTTGTCAAGATTCTCTAAATTAAGTCAGCATATACCTTGATAACCGTTGACTTAATACTCTGTAAGAATGGTGAAGGGTATGTTGGACAATAAGACTTAAACTCAATCTGTCTCAACAGTCTATAACAAAAAATGGGAAGTGGGAAAAAGTAAAGCCATAGATTGTATGACTGTTTTCTAGAGAAGGTTAACTGACGTAATATAGTTAGAAGATTAAAGATATAATAAATGAAATACCTTTTGGCCTGATGATCCTATGTCTATTGTCCAGATTAGGATAAACCTATAGAACTACTTCATCAGGATGTACATGTGGGACAGATAATATGAGTTGGAAAATGAGTTGTCTAGAGTTGAATAGGCAGAAGAGAAAAATAAAATGGAGGAGGAAGAATTAAGGAGATTACAAAGTTTTTTGTTTGTTTGTTTTTGGTTTTTTGAGATAAAACTTACCTTTCCCCAGAGACAAGGATAAGGTAAGAAGTATTTATTAAGCACTTACTGTGTGCCAGGAACTTTGCTAAACACTGGGGATACAAATACATGTTGAAAGACAATCTAGCCTGGAGAGACTTACATGAACTGATGCTGAGTGAAATGAGCAGAACCAGGAGATCATTATACATGGCAACAACAATACTATATGATGATCAATTTTGATGGACATGGCTCTCTTCAACAATGAAAAGTTTCAAACCACTTCCAATTGTTCACTGAAGAAAGCCATATGCACCCAGAGAGAGGGATGTGAAATGTGGACAACATAACATTTTCATGCTCTCGATTGATGTTTGCTTGCACTGTGTTTCCTTTATCTGATTTTTCTTTCTTGTAGATACGATTTTTCTTGCACAACACTGATGTGTGGAAATATATATACATATATTTGATTTGTCAAGTATTTTAACATAATTAACATGTAGTGGACATCCTGCCATCTAGGGGAGGGAAGGGGACTGGAGGTAAAATTTGTAACGGAAAGCTCTGTAAAGATCAATGCTGAGGAACTACCCATACATATGTTATGCAAATAAAAAATAATAATAATATTTAAAAAAAGACAATCTCTACCCTCAAAGAACAAACAGTCTATTAAAGGGAGACAACATACTAAAAGGATAGGTGAAAAGCAGCAAAGAAGGTACCAGATGGGGCTTGTTGTTGAAGCATGCAAAGTCAAAAACAGAACCTGGAAAAGAGTAAAGATTTGTCAGCTTGGTTCCCTCCCCAGGAATAAGGTAGCCAACATGGAGCACAGGGTGAGAAAATCTCTGGGGAAGATGAATGCTCTATAACAAGTAGACTCCAATCACTGAAGGAAATTCCAAGTGAGACAGAGTCTAAGGCAAGGTTGCAAAATCTAGAAAATCTGAATCATAGTTGGAGGTTCATTGTTTGCATAAAAACACCCACCAGTGTTGCCTTGTATCATTAGACATATGATATAAAAGTCTTAGAAGAATTAAAAATCAATATCACCCAGAGGGCAATGGAAAGACATATGGTATATATGAGCAGCCTGAGAAACTCCAAAGAAGTGTAAGATGTGTGATGGTGATGGTGATGATGATGATGATGATGATGCAAACTCACCTTTATCTAGTGTCTACTATGTGTCAGGAATTGTGTTAAATGCTTTACAATTGTTAACTCATTTGAGAGGTAGGTGCTATTATTGTCCTGATTTTAGAGATGGTGAGGAAACTGAAGCAAACTGATAGACCTTTATAATTTCTTTCCATATAGCTACTTCACTGATGTAGACATAGCTTTGCATTCAAAGACCAGAGAATAAAATCTGAAAAAATTAAGGGAGAGAGTAAGATTAAATTATGAAGTATTTCAATCATTCAACAAGACAGAGAGAATGGTAATATCATTAGCTGTCAAATATATGTAAACAAGCCCTTTTAAAGTACTTGAACATAGTTTATCTTTTGTGGTTAACATTTCCTCCTCAGCCAAACTATTAATTGGCTTAGTGTTAATCAATCAATAAGCATTTATTAGATGTTTACTATATTCCAGACAGAATGATAAGCCAAAGCAATTAAAAAAAAAAGACAAAAATACAGTTCTTGACTTAAAGGAGTTTGTCTAATGGTGGAGACAATATGCAGAAAATTATCTACAAATAACACACACATACCCAGAAAGTGGAAGGTAATCTCTGAAAGGAATAACAGCTGGGAGGGGCCCCAGAAAAGGGATAGAGATTTAAGCTGAGACTTTAGCATACATTTTATTAATAGGTATTATGAAAAAAACAAAACAAAACACTCCAGCCCTTGACTTATATATGCCACTATCTCTGCAACTTAGAGATCTGTCTATTGAGATTAAATGATTTACTTTGTCATATACAAGTGACTTGAGCCTAGCCAGCTTAGACTGGCTCTGAAGTTGGCTCTTAACCCTTCATATTATTTCTTTGTGGTTGTTCAGTCATTTTTAAATATTGTCTGGGTCTTTAAGATCCTATTTAGGGTTTTCCTGGCAAAGATACTGGAGTGGTTTTCCATTTCCTTCTCCAGCTCATTTTACAGATGAGGAAACTGAGGCAAACAGGGTTAAGTGACTTGCTCAGGGTCACATAGCTAGTAAGTGTCTAAGTCAGGATTTAACCAAGAAGATGAATTTTCCTGATCCCAAGCCTCTATCCACTGTGACACCTTTATATTATTTCTTCAAAATGTAGCAATTTTTCATTACATTATTGTACCACAAAGTATTTGGCCATTTTCTAAGTATCTACTTTCTTTCTAGTTCATTGTTAACAAGAAAAGGGTTGTTCAGAATATTGTGGTATATATGGGACCTTTTTTTCTCTCCCTCTATATGTCTAGCTTTGGAATCTTTATATCAAAGGGCATAGACATTTTTATTTTTATTTATTTTTTTTATATAAAGCTTTTTATTTACAAAACATATGAGTGACCTTTCAACATTGACCTTTGCAAAAACTTTTTTTTTCCCAAGCTTTTCCCCTCCTTCTCCCCACCCCCCACCCCTAGATGACAGGTAATCTAATACATGCTAAATAGGATAAATTATATGACAAATACAATACATGTATACATATTTATACAGTTATCTTACTGCACAAGAAACATCAGATCTATAAAGAGAAGAAGAAAAAAACAACCTAAGAAGGAAAACAAAATGCATGGAAATATTCACAGAAAGCGTTAAAATGCTGTGTTGTGGTTCACTCTCAGTTCCCACAGGCCTCTCTCTGGATGTATATGACTATCCTCATCGCAGAACAACTGGTTTGAATCACATCATTGTTGAAAAAGAACCATGTCCATCAAAATTGATCATCATATAGTCTTGTTGCTGTGTATAGTGTTCTCCTGGTTCTGCTGATTTCACTCAGCATCAGTTCATGCAAGTCTCTCCAGTCCTCTCTGAAATCCTCCTGTTGGTCATTTCTTACAGAACAATAATATTCCATAACATTCATATACCATAATTTATTCAGCCATTCTCCAATTGATGGGCATCTTTTCAATTTCCAGTTTCTTGCCACTACTAAAAGGGCTGCCACAAACATTTTTGCACATGTGGGTCCCTTTCCCTCCTTTAAAATCTCTTTGGGACATAGGCCCAGTAGAAACACTGCTGGGTCAAAGGGTGGCATAGACATTTTTAGTATTTTTGTAGTGCAATTTCCAAAATGTTTTGTAGCATGGTTGGACAAATTCATAGCTCCAACATTATGTGCCTGTCTCCATTGTGGATTATTTCCATGTCATCTTAGCCAATTTATTGGATGTGGTATACTTTTTTATATGCATGTGGTCTCTTCTAATAGAATGTAAGTTCCCTGAGGGTAGCAATTGTTTAATTTTTGTCTTTGTAGTCTTGGTGCTTGAAATTGGCATGTTGTAGGTACTTAATAGATCCTTATTGATCAGTTGAGGTAAAACTTCAGAGTTGTTTTGATTTATATTTCTCCTTTGTTTAGTGTTTTGGAGCAATGTTTTATATAATTATTAATTATTTGGAATTTTTCTCTTGGGACTCATTTGTTGACACCCTTTGGCCATGAATTTAAGCTTATGTAGTTTTACTTATTCTATATATTTGGTTATTTATCTCTTTTAAAGATAATTGATTCAGGAAGTTTTCTTTATCTTAACTGCATGCATTAATTTTATTTATGCAAAAGTTTTTCAAATTACATGTAATTAAAGTATTCTATTTTATCCTTTATGATCTTAAAAAATTTTCCTGTTAGCGATATTTATGAAATATTATTTCATTTTCTTTTCATTTTTAGGCTACTGTCAAAATGAGCAAAGAAGAAATAGTCCAAACTAGAAACAATCTCCTGTTCCATCTTAGACAAAGAGAGAAATAAAAAACCCTAAAACTTCCATGGATGTTGCCAGTTCCCTGTCTGTGGCTCTATCTATAAGACATCAGTTAGTAAATTGAGATGATTATTACATAATTCAAGCCCCTAAAAGGGGAAGATTTTTTTTCACTTTTAAAAGCAATTCTTTTTAAATTGAATTGAATGTCTTCAATTCTCCAGTTTCCTGAGTATAGATGCTACCCTCAATATATCTTATAACTCCAAATGAGAACTGATTGAGAAAGAAGTAGAAAGGATCTGTTTAAGGATATATTAGAAACTACTTGACTCGTAAAGATGTTTGCTCTTTGCTCTCAGTACTTTTACCTTGATGCAGGGGGCAGCTTAAAAAGGGAAAATGTTTGAAACCATTTTCTTCTTGCTACACTAGATAATTAGAACATCATGTCTTCACAACTCCAGATGTGCAGGGGCAGCAGTGGTGGGTCTTTCTTATAGAATGTATTTACTCTGTAGACATCAATCACACATACTGTTTATTTCAGACTTTAAATAAAGGTCTGCCAATCAACCTTAATTTCTTGACACCTATTCTCCAAGGCCTCTGGATGTCTTAACCTAACAAAAGCAAAACCATTCGCTTAAAAGTGAATATCTATTAGATGCACTATGCTGGAAACTGCAGGGTCTGCAGAAAAAAATCACAGAATCATAGATTTAGAACTAGTAGATGCATTAGAAGTAATTTACTCCATCCCCCTTATTTCACAAATGAGTAAAATGAGGCTCGGGTAGATAAATGTCACTCTCTGTATTTCTTACCCCAGCACTTAGTGTAGTGTCTGGCCCATAGTTCAATAAATGCTCCTTGATTGAGGTTAAACAGGCAGAATTTGAAGCCAGACCTTTCAATTCCAGAACTAATGCTCTTTATTTACATCATAGGCAAGACATGATCCCAGTCCTTAGAGATTATATGCCATTGGTTGTCCTTGAGAACAAAAGAAAAATAACAACAATTTAGTTGGGTATAATGTGTTGAGAAATAATAAGAGACCAATATAAGATACTATGATGAAGTGCATGAAAGGCAGTTTGGCATAGTGTATAGAGAGCCAGTCTAAGAATCAGAAAGACCCATATTAAAGTCTTGCTTTTGAAAAATAATGGCTGTGTGACTCTGGACAAATTGCTAAAATACCCAAGATCCAGGAAACTCTTTAAGGATCTGAGTGACAGAGGCAGAAATCAGGCTGCATTAGTGGATAATTTTTTTTAAAATTTTATTTTATTTTCAAAACATATGTATGGGTAATTCTTCAACATTAACCCTTACAAAGCTTTCTGTTACAAGTTTTTCCTTCCTACTCCCCACCCCTCCCCTAGATGGCAGGATATCCACTACATGTTAATTATATTAAAATACTTGACAAATCGAATATATGTATACATATTTTCACACTTATCATTGTTGTGCAAGAAAAATCGTATCTACAAGAAAGACATATCAGATAAAGGAAACACAATGTAAGCATGCATCAATTGAAAGTATGAAAATGTTATGTTGTAGTCCACATTTCACATCCCTCTCTTTGGGTATATAATGATCTCCTGGTTCTGCTCATTTCACTCAGCATCAGTTCATGTAAGTCTCTCCAGGCCTCTCTGAAATCGTCCTGCTGGTCGTTTCTTACAAAACAGTAATATTCCATAATATTTATATACCATAATTTATTCAGCCATTCTCTAATTGAAGGGCATCTATTCAGTTTCCAGTTTCTAGCCACTACAAAAAGGGCTGCCACAAACATTCTTGTACATGTGGGGCCCTTTACTTCCTTTATGATTTCTTTGGCATATAAACCCAATAGAAATGCTGCTGGGTCAAAGAGTATGCACAGTTTGACAACTTTTTGAGCATAGCTACAAATTGCTCTCCAGAATGGCTGGATCCGTTCACAGCTCCACCAACAATGCATCAGTGTCCCAGCCTTCCCACATCCCTTCCAACATTCATCATTAACTTTTCCTGTCATTTTAGCCAATCTGACAGGTGTGTAGTGGTACCTCAGGGTTGTCTTAATTTGCATTTCTCTGATCAATAGTGATTTGGAGCACCTTTTCATATGACTAGAAATAGTTTTAATTTCATCTTCTGAAAATTGTCTGTTCATATCCTTTGACCATTTATCAATTGGAGAATGGCTTGAATTCTTATAAATATGAGACAATTCTCTATATATTTTAGAGATGAGACCTTTATCAGAACCTTTAAATGTAAAGATGATTTCCCAATTTATTGCTTCCCTCCTAATCTTGACTGCATTGGTTTTGTTTGTACAAAAACTTTTTAACTTAATATAGTCAAAGTTATCTATCTGTTGTTCAATTAAGTGTTCAATTAAGAGTTCCAGTTCTTCTTTGGACATAAATTTATTCCATCTCCATAGGTCTGAGAGGTAAACTATATTACGTTCCTCTAATTTACTTATAATATCACTCTTTATATCCAGATCATGAACCCATTTAGATCTTATCTTGGTATGTGGTGT
>JAJPUD010003623.1:0-14065 GCA_023553655.1 Myrmecobius fasciatus
GTTTTTGTTTAACTGATTCTTGAAGTCTTATTGAGTCATTTACTTCTTTTTGTTCAATTTTAATTTTTAAAGTATTATTTCCTTCAGTTATCTTTTTTAGCTCCTTTTGTAGCTGGCCAATTGAATTTCTTGATTCAATGCATTCTTTTTCCATTTTGCCAGTTTTATTTTTCAGTGAATTGTTGTCTTTTTCCAATTCACCAATTTTGTTTTTCAGTGAATTGTTGTCTTTTTCCAATTCACCAATTTTGTTTTTCAGTTCACCATTTTTATTTTCCAGTGAATTGGTGATTTTTTCCAATTCACCAATTTTGTTTTTCAGTGAACTGTTTTCTTTTTCCAATTCACCAGTCCTATTTTCCAGTTTTTGATATTTCTGTTGCCCTGATCTCAATTTATTTCCCCATTCTTCTTCTAGCTCTCTTTTGAGATTCTTAATGCAATCATCCAGGTAAGCCTTCTGAAAGGGAGACCAACTTAAGTCTGCCTTTGTGGCTTCATCTGGGATTGTTTTCATAATGTCAGGATCTGGGGACTGTTCTATTTTTTCTCTGTAAAAGCTTTCTATGGTGAGAGCTCTCTTCTGCTTCTTGCTCATGATTTAAAGTTGGGATATTGGTCAAAAGCCGAGAAAACTGCAACAATTTGTATTTGCCCTGGGGCAGTTTGCTGAGTTGACTTCCGGTCTGAGGCTGGTCGGGCTAGATTCGCACTAGGACCATGTTTTCAGCTGTTCTCGATCCACCCCCTTCCAAAGGCAGATCTGCCAAAGCACCTGCCCGCAAGCAGAGCAAAGTGGCCCAGGCGTCTCCCAGGGGCTTCCTGGGTGCCCAAAATCCGCCCCTCTATCGCAGCCCTGACTTCCGCCCCGGCTGGAGTCTGATTGTGACCAGCGGCCAATTTCCCCTGAGGCTAACCTTCTCCGGAGTTCTTTCAAGGTAGATCTTTGATAGAAGTGCGTTGTAGTCCAAATGCTTGGCGGGGCCCTCACTCAGAAACC
The DNA here is from genome assembly GCA_023553655.1 of Myrmecobius fasciatus. Taxonomy (NCBI): domain Eukaryota; kingdom Metazoa; phylum Chordata; class Mammalia; order Dasyuromorphia; family Myrmecobiidae; genus Myrmecobius; species Myrmecobius fasciatus. The sequence continues at coordinate 1,001 of JAJPUD010003623.1, forward strand.
AGTTGGAAGGCTTACTTTGTCTGGGTTTGAGGGAATGTCCGAGGAGTTCACAGAGAAAGCTGTCCGCAGTTCGCCATCTTGGCTCTGCCCCCCCGAATCTTTTTATTTCTATGTATTTTTTCCCTTTGTCCTGATCTCCTTACGGTAGAAGTCTTGTAGCACAGGTTAGTGACATTTGGGGTATTATTTCAAATGCTTTCCAGAATGGTTATACCATTCCAGTTACACTTAACAGTTATTTAGTGTGTCTTTTCCTCCCCTCACCCCCAACAACTGTCATTTTCCCTTTTTTTTTTTTTTTGCCATCTTTGACAATTTACTACATGTGAGGTAGAATCATAGGATTTTTTCATTTGTCCTATAAGATCTAGCCTTTCTAGGTTGGGACTTCCCAAACATCATCACCATTTTGGAGTGTTGATTCTATTGCCTTGGAAACTTACACTAAAGCTTCAGAGGAATTGTGATACAGCAGAAATCATGCTAGACTAACACTAAGAGGATTTGGCTTCAGATACTGACTTTGTCAATTAGCAACTTCAAGTATTCAGTCTCTGTAGGCTCTGACTTCTTATTTATGAGAGAAGATGAATGGATTAGATAGCATCTAAGTTCTCTTCCAGCCCAACTGTATAAATGTTTGTGCCACTTAATCTCTCTCTGCCTCAGTTTCCTCATCTATAAAATGGATATATAATAGTAGCACCTATTCCTCCTCCCCAGGGCAATTGCAAGACTAAAATAAGATATCTGCAAAATGCTTTGCAAATTTTAAAGCATTATATAAATGCTAGCAATTTGAATGCTTGGGTAAAGAAAAGATCATCTCATTCACATATTGGGCAGAGTAGGACCAGTAGAAAAATCCCCTCCAAAAGAAAGAATATAAGGGAAACAGTGGTCTAGTTGAGAGCGTCAATCCTCATAAATCAACCAATCAACATTTATTAAGTGTCTTCTACGTGGCAGGCACTAAGGATATAAGAATTAACATGAAACTATCTCGGACCTCATAAAGCATACCCTCATTCCATAAGAAACCAACCAATCAACCAATCCATTTAAATGTTTCTTTGAAGGAAAAAGAGCAGGAGGGACTCAGGCTATGAGGGATGTCACTCACATCTGATCTCTCTAGGTTCCTTTTTCTTCTCCTTACTTACCTTCTTGTCTCCCACTTTCTATTCCTTTTAATGTGCTATTTCCCCCCATTAGAATGTAAGTTTCTTGAGGGCAGGAACTGACATTTATATTCTCAGTGCTTTGAACCCATCCTGGCATCTAGTAGAAGCTTAATAAATGATATCTATCTAATTCTATCATCTGTCTAGGGAAACAACATGTACACATGAAAATATAACCTTAGGGGTTGCTAACTGGTGAGATTTGGGTGTTTAGAATGGAAAGTAAAAGGATGTGGGTAGAAATGGGATCACTTGTGCACATGGGATTGACATTGGCAAGAAGAATCACATTTTCTTGCACTTTTCCAGTTACCAATGGAGCAAGACAAGGCTGTGTGCTTTTCCCCATGCTTTTTAGATGGTTTCAGCCATGTTGTCAAATGCCTTCAATGAGGACAAACACGGCATCAAAGTCAGTCACTGCACTAAAGGTAAGTCATTCATCTTGAAAAGATGACCAGCCAAGACTAAAGTAGAGGGAGTTTTGGTGCATGATTTTTTGGTTTGCAGATGATTGTGCACTCAATGCAGTCTCTGAAGCTGAGATGCAACAAAGTCCTAATTTTGGCTTAACAATTAACACCAGCCAGTCTCGGATCCATATGTGGAACCACTGGTTACATCAGATGGAGAAGTTTTGAATGCTGTGGATAAATTCACTTATCTTGGCAGCATACTTTCCATTGAAAATGAAGTTGTCACATCCATTGCCAGAGTTAACTCAGTATTTGGGAGCCTCCACAGGAGGGAAGGGAGAGAAGAGGTATTAGAATGCCTACCAGACTGAAGGTCTCCAGAGCCATTGTGCTGACCTCATTGCTGTAAACCTATGAAACCTGGACAGGATTCCAGCACCATGTCAGAAAATTGAATTACTTCCATTTGAATTGTCTTAGAAAGATTCTAAAGATCATCTGACAGGTCTGATACTTATCAGACATGAAGTCCTTTCTCAAACTAAATTGCCAAGCATTCAAACTACTGCAAAGAACACAATTTCATTGGCTATTGTTCAAATGCTAAACATACACTTGCTATTTTGTAGAGAACTAACACAAGGCAAACACTCACCTGGTAGTCAGAAAAAGTGATAAAAGGATACTCTCAAAGTTTCTCTTAAGAACGTTGGAATTATTGGTGGACGTGGCTTTCTTTAACAATGAGATGATTCAAACCAGTTCCAATTGTTTAGTGATGAAGAGAGCCATATACACCCAGAGAAAGGCCTGTGGGAATTGAGTGTGGACCACAACATAGCATTTTTACTCTTTTTGTTGTTGTTTGCTTGCATTTTGTTTTGCTTCTCTTTTTTTCTGGTTTGATCTGATTTTTCTGGTGCAGCACAAAAAATTTATAAATATGTATGCATATATTGGATTTAACATATATTTCTACCATGTTTAACATATATTGGACTACTTGCCTTCTAAGGGAGGGCATGGAGGAAAGGGCCAGGGAATTGGAACACAAGGTTTTGCAAGGGCTGATATTGAAGAATTGTCCACACATATGTTTTGAAAAATAAAAAGCTTTAATAAAGAAAAAAAAGAACTTTGGAATTAATTGCATGACATGGAAGACACTAGCACAGTACTACCTAGCTTGACATGGCCTCATTAGAGAGAAGGTGTTGTGCTGTATGAGTGAAGCAGAATTGCAGTAACTCAAAAGAAATGTGAGATGTACACATTTAGAGAATTCATCCCAATTGTTCACACGGACTATTTGTGACCAACTTGTGACCAACCTTCTAAGCTCATATTGTTCTGATCAACCACACACAGTACAACTTGATTCTAACATAGTGATGTCCTTTTGGTCCTTTTCAAGAAGGAAGAACAACAAACAGGATTAAGGAGGGAGAGTGACAGGAGGCACTTTTGTGATATATGAGAAATAAGAAAGAAGATAGAACTCTTGGCAAATGGCCCCAGTTTTCTTCAGTAAAATATAAAGCAGGGTTCTCAACTGAGAGAGTGAAGAAGAAAGAGCTGTCAAAAATTTGAGGAGAATGAAAAGGTTTGGAAAGGCCATTGTGGTGAGTGGGATAGGGAATCGATGAGGGAGACATAAAAACATTTGTTTTATAAGAGCCGGGTAGGATTGTATAAAATAAATTTTAGACCCAGTCATTCCAGTTTTGTAATGTTCCCAGCTTCATTTAGCAAAATGTGAGTAGGAGTAAAGGAAATGAATGGTGGGAGTAATCTGAGTCTGGGGTTTGAAAGGGCAAGACCTTTGACTGGATAAAGGGATAAAGGGCTTGAGAGCAGAGGACCATATAAAGTTGGGCTTGTTTACCAAGGAAACAAGGAAAAATTAGGAAAAAACTGATGGATGTGGATATCAGCAGTCCATATGAGAACAAAGAAGCTTAACAGCACCCAGTCCAATTCCCACAGGCATCATCTGCCATCTCTTTCTGTCTTACTGTCTGACCTTTTTGCCATCTGTAGTCTTACTATCTGAGAGCTCCTAAAGCTGCTGTTATCACTGCTGCTTCCAAAGCCTACATCTGGTGTAGTGCTGTGCTCTGGGTCAGCACACCCCATGTCACAGATCTCTCCTAACCTCCTAAATTATCTTGGACTGGAAAAATGTCTCATTCTGATCTTTTGTTAACTGTACTCCTCCAGAATTTAATTTGAGGCATTATCTTAAAATTGTTTGCAAAGGAAAGTTGGGAGAGCTGGGCTGAGTGCTTCCTCTACTCTGCCATCTTGGTTCTGCTGCACCAAATGGAATGCTGTAAAAACAGTAGAGATACTGATGAGAGATCACTGAAAACAGGCAAAAGCGGCTGTTTTCCTGTCATAGATGGAGAAAAGCTAGAGAAAAGAAAAGATAAATTTGTCTTTTACTGTTGAACTTTTTTAACTTTTATCTTGCAAAAAGGATAAAGAGAATTCTTGAGAAAAGATTTTTAAAAAAAAAAGCTGGTGATCTACATGTATTTCAGAAGTGTTCTATAGTTGCAGTGATGACTTGAGAATATTTTAACTATATTTTTATTTATTTAAAATTTTTTCCCTTTGAAGTCATTTATTTAAAAAAATAAAACTATGTAGTAGGAACATTGAAAAAATAACTTAAAAAAATTTTTTAAGCATTTAAGACAAACTAATTCAAACAGATAAACATAAGTAGTAAGGCTATGAGAACTATTCTTCCAAACTCAAACCCACTTGCTGCTCATGTTATTAGAGCTGGACTATTATTCCCTTCAAAGTTCTATGGGTAATCCTGAAAGGTTTGAAAGTATTTTATATATAGTATAGATTAAGTATAGTATAGTATAGTATAGTATAGTATAGTATAGTATAGATTTATATATATAAAGTATAGATTATGATCACCCATCCAGTGTGTTCTCCCCAACACCAGTAATTACTAATTACCCCCCAAGTGAACTAACTAATAATTTTTCAACATTATTTATCCAATGAACCTTTACTATGTTTAACAAAGAATAATTACTGAAAACACATAGTAAGACTGAAAGTATGGAACCTGTGAAATTGGGAGCCACTTTCACCCTCCACTTTGGTATCTTGGGAGAATTGACTCAGATGGATTGCCCCAAGTTTACTATGAGGCATGGTGTAGCTCCTGGATTAACCACTTCCTTGCTTGGAAAACATTTTCTTGGCATCTGACTCATGGAGGCCATCCATCATTATTGCCACAGTTCCTGAGAGATCTTGCTAAGTATTCTACTTATTACATCTCTGGGTCTTCCTACTTTTCCTAATTCATAAGGTCTTTGCCGGTTTATTCTGTCTCTGATATTCACGCACCTAAGATCAAGGAAGGATATACATGACAGAGATAGAAACAGTGAAACATGTTTTTGGCTACATGGCCACTAAGGCAGGGGGATATTATCAACAGCGGCCTTTGGGGCTTTCAGGAAAATGGTGATGAGGGGGTTACCAGAAGAACAAACTACCTGTTGACTAGTAACCACAGATACATCCCAATGAAACAAAAACTCTTGGGGGCAAAGATACTAGAGTGTTTTGCCATTCCCCTCCTTAACTCACTCCACAGATAAGGAAACCGAACCAAACAGGGGCAAGTGACCTGCCATAATCACACAGCTAGTAAATGTCTGAACCCACATCTGAACTCAGTAAGACATGTTCTCCTGACTCTAAGTCCAGCATTCCATACAATATACCATCCAGCTGCCCCTTATGTAATGGTGGTCTACATATTTTCCATTTCAGGAGGTCTAGACATGTTCTAGATCCTCATCGTAGCAGGTGTTTTGTTTTGTTTTGATTTAAAATTTACTTTTATTTTTAGCAATTATTTTTTTCTCCCTCATGGAACAACAACAACAAAAAGACAAGAAAAGTAAAACTTTTATAACAGGTATATATAGTCCAATAAAATAAATTTCCATATCAGTTACACTCCAAAATGTAAGTCTGTACTTTTAAATCTATCACCTCTCTAAAAGGAGATGGACAGCATACATATCTTCAGTCTTCTGAAATAATGGTTTGCCTAGCACCATCTTTTACAGAGCAGTTGTCCATCTCAATGATGGTAACCTCTGTGCTATGACTGTCCCATAAGGATGAAATCACAGGTCCAGAACAAAACAGACACAAAAACCAGGCTTTCTCCTTTCAATCATATTCTCTGTAGAATTAGCAAGTTGGCATTGAAAAATCATAGAAAGGTCAGACCAAATCATTGTGATCTAGAGCTTCAGGAGCATTCCATCTGGACAGCTGGGTGGTTCTAGCCATATTGCTTTAAAATCAAACTATCACAAATCACTATCTTTGTACTATGATTATATTGGTTAATATTTCATGGTGCAAGCAAGTTTAATATTTGTTTAATCTTAGGAAACAAGGAATTTTTATATAGAGATGAGAGTTAACTATGATCGGGAAAGGAATCTTCTCAAATTTATTAAATAAATAATATTTTTTAAACTAGGATAGGGGCTCTGAGCTTAGTTGATTGAAAGATGTTGGAGCACCAGCCCTGAAGTTCAAATCTAGTCTCAGACACTTAGCATTGCCTAGCTGTGTGACCCTGGGCAAGTCACTTAACCTCAATTGCCTCAGCAAAAAGCAAAAAAAAAAAAAAAAAAGATATGTTGAAATTTTAGTAATTAATAATTTAACAAATATATCTTGAGCTGCCCCAAAATTTGGGATGGTGATATTAAAAATGGGAATGAACCAAATAGCAATGTAGGGGAGGGTACGATCTTCTCTACAAATGAATGTGGTTGATTTCATATGACCTTGCTGTACAATAGGTCTTGTCTTTTTAACCCTACTACACAAGGGATGACTATCTTTATGGAGTATGAGGTATAGGGATATATTCAGAAATGAAAACAATAAAAAAAGAGAAATGTTTAAAAAAAACAATTTAGGGTTGGTTGATCAAAATCACTTATCATCTTAACTCTAAATCTCTGATCCTATAACCAAAATCACCTGCTACCAACAAAAGCTAGACTATGATTAGGGTGTAGGAAGGAGAGAGGTAGAAATTAATTTGGGAGATAGAGTTGAGTACCATCTGGCATAGAGTATCCCAGAGGGCAATCAGCTATTTGTCTTATGGCCTGTTGAAGACACTTGGAATTTTTTTAAATGTTTTTTTTTTCTGCTTGGGGAGAGAACAGGAATAGCATTAGCCTGCTGGCCATAGAAACTCTGCCTAATGGCCTGGCAGAGGAACCAGAGGAATCAAGCAGAAGGTATAGACCAGGAGAATATTCAGGATTATGATATTGAATGGGCTGGGGTTAGTGCCAGAGGAGAAAGAGCCAGAGCTGGGGTGGCTCATGGTCAACATAAAGCAGACTAACATCTGTGGGGAGGCTTCTAGACTGGCTTTTTCCAACTTATGGCTGGCATGCCCTTGGTGCCCTGGCAAAGGACAGACCTGCAGATTTATAGGCTTATAACCAGGCAGGTGGTGACTTTCCTGATAAGCCTATGGGCTGTATTTCCATCTTGTACTAAAAATGTTCCCATATAAAGGCCTTTTGGGCTCTTTATTCCAAGCTTCTGCGCTCATGCTAATTTTCCTGTCCATCATCCCTGCATCTTATAGATGGATAACATGAATTTCCAAAAATTTTAAATAAACTTCCAAGGTCATACCCTGCATCAAAGGCAGAAGCAGAGAAAAGGCTAATTTTTTTTTTTTTTTGCCAGTTAGAGCTAATTTTATATCTATCCACAACTCAGAATGAAAATGTGACTTTGTTGGAGTTATTCCTTCTCCCTAGCTCAGAAAACAAAAGGAAGCTTTAGATAGAAATATTTTAGGTGTATTTCAAAATATGAAGAATGTTTTGCACGTACATATTTATATGTATATGTATGTATATATGTGTATATATGTATACACACCACACATACTCACACACACACACACACACATATATATATATATATATACACACACACACACAAAATAAAAAAGGCTTCCTTGGAAAGGTAGTGATGTGCTATCAAATATTTAACAACTGACTCTCCCCCCCCCAAATATATGCAGGACCCACTTTTAACTTTAATCTGCACTATTAACATTTTCTCCATCCTTTCCTAAGTCTAGACAGTTAACAAAACTGAGCTGTGATGTGCTATTTTTGAGGTATAAGTGCTCATACTGAGAGTTTAGCAACCAACTCTTATGAACCAATTCAAGTTAGCTCCAATACCCACCACTGGGAGGAGGTAAGGATATAGCCAGAAATATCTATAATGTAAAAATAAAAGCCATCAATATAACTTTAGAAAGCAAGCAAGGCTGCAATATTGGGAAAAATGTCAGAGAGATGATCCATGTTTTCTTAGGCAGGTAGATGGTACAATGGATAAAATGCCTGGCCTGGAGTCAAGAAGATGCGAATTCAAATCTGACCTCAGATATTTATTTACTAGTTGTATGAACCTGGACAAGTCACTTAGACCTATTTGCCTCAGTTTCCTCATCTGTAAACTAGTGAAGGAAATGGCAAATCACTCTAGTATGTTTACCAAGAAAACTCCAAATGGGATCAAGAAGGGTTGGACATGACCGAGACAACTGAACAAGAAAAAATGGGAATAATAGTACCTATCTCACAGAGTTGTTATGAGGATCAGATGAAATGATATTTGCAAAGAGTTTAGCATTGTGCTTGGCACATAGTAGGTGTTACATAATATTAGTTAGTTATTATTATTATTGTTTCCATTCTAGGTCATAGGATCATCTTGATAAAACTCAGCTGCCACCATCCTTTCCCCAAAACAATTAAACAGGATTAAATCCAAGCATTACTCAATTATTCATTTATTCATTTTTTTTTTTTTTGGTCTCCCAGAGAGACTGTGATGACTAAACAAATGGCTGAGCTTATTTTATCACAGGGAGGTGAGCTCATGAGAGATTTCATTGTCTTCCCCCTCCCCCTTTCCCCACTATTTTAACACAACCAAATTAAGGTCAATATTATGAATTAAATAAATCATTAATTCTATGGTTAGAAGGACTATAGCTACACAGGTTTTCAGACAGGCTCTTATCAGTACTTCCAGATAATGCATTCTCTCTTTGAAAAGTTTGCCACTTTAACCTGAGGCAATAATAGCCATTCTCACACTTCCACTAGAAGCAAGCCCTACTAAATTTCCTCTTGGGTTTCTTAATTGGAATGGCCTCTTATTAACCTAAACTTTTTATTACCAGTGATTTCAGATGTGTCTGTGATAACCCTGGGCTGGTGGAGGCACCTATTTCCTCTCAATCAGATTTTTTTCTCCTTCCAGGCAGCTGTAGTTATGACTTAGATACTCAGACAAAGCTTTTTTCTTCCCATCCCTGGGCCATTCAAAACACACGTTCATTTGATTTTTGACATGTCTTTGTGTCTCCTGTGAAATTACAGTAGAGCTTTAGACCTAGGGCCCAGGCCCAGTTATTCATTTACAAGCCTTTGGCCTTTGTGTGTCAGAACTAAATGGTGTAACTAGGTATTCAGATGTTCTTTGAAAATTTTTGTGCCTGGAAGGTGGGGATGGAGTGGGGACAGAGGACTAGGGTGGGGAAGCTCCCTCAGCCTGGGATGCAAATAGGAAAGAAATAGACCCTTGAAAATTGTAAGGGTTCTACAATTCTGGACTGTCTGTTGCTTGGGAGCCAAGGTGCAGTCATCTCTCTTTTAAAGTAGTATTTTGTTTTACATGCCAAGACAATTTTTATCATTCATTTTGACAAGATTTTGATTTCCAAATGCTTCTTCTCCCTTCCTTTCTTCTGAAAAATGGTAGGCAATTTGATATAGGTTATATTTGTGCTATTATGTAAAGCATATTTTTATATTAATCATAGTTGTGAAAGAAGAAACAGAACAAAAGAAAAAAACCACAAAAAACCAATAAAATAAATGGAAAAATATGCTTTGATCTGCACTCAGAGTCTTATCAGTTCTTTATCTGGATACAGATAGCATTTTCCTTTTTGAGTCTTTTGCACTTGCCTTGGATCTTGCTAAGAAGAGCTGAGTCTTTCAGTTAATTTTCAAACAAAGTTGCTGACACTATGTACTGTTTTCCTGGTTCTTGTCATTTCACTTTGCATCAGTTCATATAAGTCTTTCCAAGTTTTCCTGAAATCTGCCTGTTCATCATTTCTTATTGCACAATAGTATTCCATTACAATTATATATCACAGCTTGTTCAGCCATTCCCCATTTTCTAATATTTTGCCACCACAAAAAGGACTACAATAAATATTTTTGCACTTTTTTATGATCTTATTGGGATGTAGACCTAGTAATGGTATTGTTAGATCCAAAGGTATGCACCATTTAGTTGCCCTTTGAGCAAAGTTCCAAATTACTCTCCAGAATAGTTGGATCAGTTCATAACTCCACCAGCAATGCATTAGTATCCCAATTTTCCCACACTCTCACCAACATTTATAATTTTCATTTTTTTGTCATATTAGCCAATCTGATAGGTGTGAGATGCTATCTCAAGTTGTTTTAATTTGTATTTCTCTAATCAAAAGTGACTTGGAGTACTTCTTCATCTGTCTATAGATAACTTTGATTTTTTTTTTAATCTGAAAACTGCCTGTTCAAATCCTTTGATTATCAATTGGGGAATAATTTGTATTATAAATTTGGCTCAATTCTCTATACACTGAGAAATGATGCCTTTATCAGAAATACTTGCTGTAAAGATTGTTTCTCTTTCCTTCTAATCTTGGTTGCTTTGGTTTTATTTGTACAAATGCTTCTTATTGTAATATAATCAAAATTATCTATTTTATATTTCATAATACCTATAAATCACTTAACTTTTCCTTTAGGAATTAGGATGGTAGCATTTTCATCTTTTTTGTACTTTCTTTTCTATTTGGCCAATTGTACTTTTTAAGGAGTTGTTTTCTTCAGTGCATTTGTGTATCTTCTTTTCTTTTTGGCTAATTCTACTTTATAAGCAGTTGTGTTTTTTTTTTCCCCCTAAGCTGTTGACTCTTCTTTTTTAATTGTTAATTAAAATTATTGCACCACTCATTTTTTTTTACCTCTTTTATATATTTTTTTTTCTTTTTTTGCTGAGGCAATTGGGATTAAATGATTTACCCAGGGTCATGCAACTAGGAAGTATTAAATGTCTGAGGTCACATTTGAACTCAGGTCCTCCTGACTTCAGGGCTGGTGCTCTATCCACTGCACCACCCAGCTGCCCCTCTTATCTGATCTTTAAATTCCTTTTTTTTAAGCTCTTACATATGTTCTTTCTGAGCTTGAGACTACTTCCTGTTTTTCTTTGAGATTTTGCCAATAGGTGTTTTGACATTGTGCTCTTCTGAGTTTTTAATCTTCATTTTCTCTGTCATCATAATTAATTTCCTATGGTCAGGTTCTTTTTTTGTTCTTTTTTCTTCATCTTTTTTTGATCTTTTCCCTTTGTTTTTAAATTTGAGTTCTGCTCATGGAGAGGAAGGGGCACAATCTCAGGCTTCTTGTGACAGAGGTTGCAAGTCCTGGTTATTTACCTGGTGCTAAATGATGTTGCCCTGAGGCCCACAGACACCCTTGTGTCTTAGGCTGCTCTGAGATGGTGTGGTAGGGAGTGGCCAGTGCCTTTGGAAGCTCAGGTATGATGCTATTGGGGGATACCCTGGAATTTATTCTAGAATTAGGTTTGACTCCACTGTGTAATTGCATATTTATCTTTCATTGCCTTTTTTGTGTTTATTGGCCCTTCCTCCCTTTATGAAAAGGTTCCACTCCTTTTTAACTCACTCTTTCTTTCTATTCCAAAAGTAACAGCACCTGTTCATTCCCATGACTTTTCTCTAATCTCTCACACAAGTCCTCAGTATTCACATAATCCTTTCCTCTACAGGTTCCATTATGGGTTCTCACTATTCATCACACCGTGGCCTTAGCCTGAATCCTTGTTCATCTTACCCCACCCATGTTTACTTTCTTACCTTCTCTATATTTTCCTTCAGCTCCATTCCTAGAACTCCAGCTCCACTGTGGACAAACTCTTCTTTATTCTAAAGCAATTTCTTACCTCTCCTCTTCATCTCCTTTCCCTAACTGAAACATGGCCACTCTCTCTCAAAGATACTATTTGCTAAATTGTCTACAGTCATAGAGTCCTTAACTTTCTTTTGTTTCTGCTTTCCACTTTGACCTCAATCTTGAGGACTCGATGGGTAAAATCATCACTGTCCTTGATCCTTAGCACCATTTTATTGATATTTGATATTTAATTATTTAATAAGCTTTTGTGTAACTAGCATCTGGTAGGAGTAAGTCAAGCATGCAAAGGCAAGCTTAGGTTACCCCTTTGCCTTTCATGCAAACATGAAAGAGAATTGAAGCTAAAAATCATGTCAGTAGGGGTGGGGTAGGGAATAAGGACAGAGAAATATAATAATATAGATATAATAAGAGCTGGAAGAGCACCTTAGATGTATCTCATCTACCCTCCTTATGTTACTAATGAAGAAACTTAAGTCACTCTAATATTCTTCACTATATACCCCGGTGCCTCTATAGCACAGAACAGGATGGGATTGAGGAACTTCCTTTTTATAAAATCCTAGCATTCTGGAACTGGAACTGACGTTAGAAATCATCTAAGCTAAAGCTTACCATCAGCCACAGCTAGTTAATGGCAGAATTGATACTAGAACACAGATGTGTTCTAGAAATGCTCTTTCCACTTTGTTTTTAATCTTTTGTAATCCACGCCATCCATTTCTGCCACTCTTTTTGAATTGCTGATGGATGTCTTTATCACAGCCCAAGATCCATTCCTGCACCTCACATTTTCTTTCTCAAGAAAGTAGCCCGGGTCCTGAAGGGCTAAAAATATTTTCTTTCTGCTTAGCAATGGAAGGCAATCTGAAAGCCTCTAGATTCCTCTTATCTTTCAAATCTTGTTTATTTATTTGCTAACCCAAGCCTCTTGGAAAGGTTGACTGCTTGATTAAAATTCTATTTATCACTGCTGGGAAATGTTTATCTTATCTTTATAAATGATCCATCTTTGAGATTCACTGGCTACACTATGGTCCTGGGATGTAGAATCTGTTATTTGCCATATACTATTCCTGCTGCTTCTGAGAACTCACTCATGTTTAGACTCCAGCCTTTCTAGGAGACCCATAAACCTGAAAACAGATTTCCAACTTTCCTCCCATTACTTCTCAAGCCAATGACATAATATTTTTATTTTTATCACTCCCTTTTTTTTTTTCTAAAATCTCACTCCATTGTCTACCCTTATTCTTTCGAATTGTCATCATTGTCATCATCACTGTAGCGGTTGTCTTCTCCTCCTCCTCTTCCTTTTCCCTGTTCTTTTCCTTTTGCTTTTTG
>JAJPUD010003623.1:14075-27602 GCA_023553655.1 Myrmecobius fasciatus
CCTCTTTTTTCTCCTCCTCTTTTTGTATGCGAACATTTGAACTCCCTGGATTTTTTTTTTTTTAATTGTGATATCGTATCGTCAAGATTGATGTTGCTTGTCAACACTTTGCATTGTGGGACCCGGAATGGTTTTCTCTTTATCTACTTCTAGGAGATCCTAAGTCATCATTGACCTACTGTCTTTCAGCAAATCCTTCATTAGCCATCATTATCACCATAATGAGTCAATATTTGCAGAATGTGGGGCATTAGAGAAGAAGGAGTTGACAGGATCATAGATGTTAAATGTTGAAAGTGCATTTTTGACTCTGATCAGCTAGTGAATAGCAGACTCAAGATTTGAACTCTGGTCCTAGGACTCCAAATCCCATGCACTATTCACTGTACCACACAATCTCTACAGGTACTTGAAGACAGTGTCCTTTAGTACAACAAAAAGGACTAAATTAAGTTTATCAGCAGTCAAGTAAATAATCTATTCATTACATTTATTCCCTTGTTCATAGAACAAGATCAGAGAATAGAGCTGGAAGGTGCCTTAGAAGCTTAGTGCAGACCCCTCACTTTATAAATTGAAGGAACTGAGATGAAATGACTTGCCTGAGGTCCCTCAATTAATTAGGGGCAGAGTTACACACACACACACACTTAGATGATATCCAGCATATTTCAGATCAATACACTCAGAAAAAGTGTACCGATAGCCAGTCATCCTCACTTTTTGTAAGACCTGGTGTTAGGCTTCTCCGTTAACTTCTAGTGCCCATGTGGTGGATAATAGCAAGACATGAAAAATAAATGCTGTCAATTTGAACTATGTGCTTCATGCTTAAATCTCTCCCACTCAACAGTTAAGATTTATGTGTTGATAACATTTATATTTTGAACATCCATGTCCCAGAGGTACTTAGGACTTAAGGGTTACTTATCAAGTACTGTTATTACTTCATTTTTAGTTTTAATAGCAATAAACATAGATCTGTGGGTTGTTCTGAGTATTCTTTCCTTGTACTATTCTCTGCTGTCTCTAAGGCTCTATATTAGCATACATCTGCCTTTATACTATAAAATCACTTACTAAATCTTATTCTTTCTCTCTCTCTCTCTCTTTCCCCTTTATTTTTCTCCCTTTCTCTCTTCCTTTTTTCTCTTTTTCCATCCCTTGCCTTCCTCCTTTCTCTGTTTCTGTCTCTACCTCTATCTCTCTGTCTCTATCTCCCCCACCTCCCCCATCTCTAGCTCTTTACATACACTTATAAACAGAATATCACATTTAACAATTCACCTCACAAGATCAGCATGTGGATCGGCATGGAAGACAAATTGTTCTTCCATGATCATTATTCTTCTAGTAGAATGTAAAAATTAGAAGATATCAGAAAATGGCAGAGATCACTAGACAATTTTAAGAATGTGCACAGAGCATGAAACGGCCTGATGCTGAGTTTGTTAGGAAAAAAGCCTTCCAAGTCTATTCATTTTTCTCTGGTGGTCATTGGTGGAATTGCATAATCCTTCTGGAATAAATTTAGAGGTTTTCTTGAAGAAGCTGAAGCAGACAAACTTTCATCCTCCTAAGCATAGTGTTCCTTCAGAGTTCTGAGCCAGGCCCTTCTCTCTATAGAGCCTCTTACTTCATGCTCTCAATTTGTTCCCTTGGGTTTCTTTCTTCCTTTTATGAAGGTGAGTCTTGGAATTTCAGCTTGATAGCCCCCATCTACATGCTGCATATCTCCCACTGGGTCTCCTCCCACCCTCTCTAACCTGACAGGTTGAAAAGTTCCTCTGTCCTCCTAATTCACCCTTTCTCTATTCCTCTTTGCTTTTATTGAGGGTACCAGAATTTTCCCACTCATCCAAGTTTGAAACTTCTTAGTCATTTGTCATGGCAACCCCGCTAGTCATTAATCATTTGACATGTCTTGTTGGCTTAGACTTTCATACCATCTCTTAACACCATCTGTCTTCTCTTTACTAATTTGACTGCCATCACCATAAGATCATAAGGACTTCAGAATACTTTTCCTTCCTAAGCAGAAATAAGATGTTTTTACCTTTAAAGGATGAAAGGTAAAAACATTTTCTTTCTGTTTAGAGGGAAGATGGAGATCATAGAATCAAATTTCAAGCTGAAAGGCATCTTTAACTCTGATCATAGACTCACAGCTTTAGCGATAGAAGGCACCTTAGAGGTCATTTAGTCCAATTCTGTCATTTTAAAGGCAGAAAACTAATTCTCATAGAGGAACTCCCTGGAAAATCCAAGTTTCTAAAGGATAAAAAAGCATTTTCTTTCTACCTAGGAAGAGAAGGCATTCTGAAATCTTTTTAACTCCTTTCACATTATCTAACAGAATATCCTTGTTCAGGGACTTATCACCTCTCTCAAAATTTTTCTAGAGGAGTTGGCCTAAATTTCACTATTCCCCCATTCTTCTCTCCCTTGTTATATTTATCTGCCAATAATATCATTTTATATATTTGTCCATAATAATCAATAGAATGTAATCTTGAAGGCAGGGGCTGTAAATTTTAATTTAGTATCTTTAGCATCTATCAGAGCACTTTGTGTAAGAGAGGCAGCATAATGCATTGGATTATACTTTGTACTTCCATGATCATTATTTGTGGCTGCAAGAACAGCAACATCTGGGTTCAAGTCCCATTTTTGGCACATATTCACTCTGTGACCTTAGACATCATCTCTTGGGGCTCTAGGTGACAAAATTCTAAGTTGAAGAAAAAGTATTGACTTACATTGTTATGGGGGAAGCTACAGTTTCTAAGAATTCCCAACATCAATGAAATTACCTAGACTAGAGGGTTCAGTCCCAACTCCTAAATCTTGTGATGTAAACTGGAGATACAAGGCCACTCAATCTTGGGTAGTAGGATGGGGTTGAACAATAGTCCCTTCTGCCATTCTGCTAATCAGCTTTAAAGAAGAAATCAAGATGTGCCTAATTGGAATCAATAATCGTAATAACTCACATTTCTAGAATAATGTTGGCAAAGTACTTTCCTCACACTTTTGGAAACAGATAGTGATAAGACCCTGAATATTGTTTTAGACTAAGAGAATTGACCCCTGAGGCAAGCAGGCAGAAGGGTTCAGATCATTTTAGATCAAAAGAGATCATTTTGGCTTCATGGTCTCATCCTTTGGGGAGATGGTCCAATCTGAAATCCAGAATATGCCAAACTCCTGAGATCTACCCTCTGGAGAGATCTAGAGTAGTCTCACCTTGCCATGTCCTGTCAGGAATCCCAGTCATGTCCCTGAGGCTAAGGTTTTCCCTATAAAACAATTTAATGGCACATGACTTTGCTGCTGTCTTCCTTTGGGTCAGCCAACCACAGCACTCTTCCTTGTGGTGTCTTTTCCTTTCCCCATACTAGGTGATATCTCCCGTAATTCCACTCTGCTTTCCAACCCCACTTCTCCCCGCTACAGCTCACTAATTCTTTTAGGGTGCTAAATCCCTTTCAGGATTTAACCTGCCAGCTAAGGGCATGGCCCAACTTCACTGGGTGCTCTCTTTCTACTGAGTAATTGTGAGTTCCACTGAGGAACTTGTCTTTCATATGTTCTCCCAACTCTATTTCATATATACCATTCCCAATGTCTATTATATCCCTTCATTTTATCTCTTATCTCTTCCCTAAATAAATCTACCTTTTGCCAAAGAGAATGGCCATTGTGAATTCTTCACATGATCAAACTCCAACTTTTGATCTGGGTCATCATTTGGTGACAAACCCCACAATACAGCTCACATCAATAGTGCAAGTGTTGTTGCCCTTAATTTTCAGGATTACAAAGAGATAAATGATTCTTCCATGATCACACCAATTAGTGTCTGAGAGGTCGTTTGGACACAGTTCTTTCTCAATTTTAAGACTAGGATTAAAAGTCTAGCTTTCTAATTGTTCTCTCTCCTTTATTCAGGCATCTGAAGCATAGATCTTACCATATAACTAATTCCCTGCTCAAAGAGCTCCAACAGCTCCCTCCCCTCTCCAGGCTCAAATATGCAAGTACTATACTAATTTAGAGCCTGAAAACAAATTGGTTTTGCCCTAGTATCTCATTTGTAACAGTAAAATTTCTAAAAAATGTTTGTTTAAATTAATTGGTGATTCACTATATTGTGATTCTTACTGATTTATCACAATATTCTTCTCCCAGAGGTCTGGAGGGAAACATGACCCCTAGGAGCCTCTCCTTTGCATGAGTGATTGTTCACGTGATGAGAAAATGTTATAAAAATATTACCAGGGAGTAGTTCTCCTCTCCTATCCCTACCTGCCCCCCAATAATTGTGGATTGGGGTCTCTTTCAGACTAGTTGGAATCAGAGGAATTGAAGTGTATCTTAAGTATAAGAATGCCATTGATGGATTGTTAAAGAATAAGCAATAGAAGGACAAGAAAACCAGCAAGAGAAACTACCTTCCTGAGGGGAAGTTGTAGGAAGATCCTTGTTGGGGAATTTCAGAGTTGGAGCTACAAAGGGAGGCCGGTGATTGGGAGAAGAAGGGTACACAGATAGGGAAAGATATTTTTTTTGGTAGGATTATAGATTTAGAACTAGGAGGGATTTATTAGGTCACCTAGCCCATCTGTTTCATTCCGTAAATGAGAAAAACAGACCCCAGAGAAGTTAAAAGACTAGTCAGAAATGACCTTGGTTGTAAGTGGAAACTCCAGAATTTAAGCCCAGGTTTCATGGCTCCAAATTCAGCTTTCTTCCCACTCTATCATGGATCTTCAACAAAGTGGCTTGGCCATGAGGCTCTTCCAAATTGGTTTGCTCTAACCATCCTCTTCCTCTATGTACAAGTCTTTTTGGAGAAATTCTAAAAGATATGCTACACTCATTAATTAACTAATTCTGAACTTGGATTCCAAATAGAATAAGAGTTTTCTCTTCACAGTAAAACAGGAAAAGATTGTGCATGAAACTGTATGAATCTGTATGATGTAATGCTTGTTTTTCTTTGTAAAAATATAAATTCAACTTTTAAAGCTTTCTTGCTTATTTGTGACACCTGGCCTTCCTTCTATTCTTTTTTTTCCCCTGAGGCAATTGGGGTTAAGTGACTTGCCCAGGGTCACACAGCTAGGAAGTGTTAAATATCTGGGGCCAAATTTGAATTCAAGTTCTCCTGATTTCAGGGCTGGTACTCTACCCACTGTGCCACCTAACTGTCCCCTATTCTGTTCTTTTTTTTTTTAATTTAACATATTTTAAATTTATAAATGATAAATAAATTTAATATTTTTAATCAGACCTCCTTCCATTGTCTTTCTCCAACTAAAAATAACCAACTTAGAACAAATTTTGGCATTCTTAGATCATTGAAGAGATAATAAAAGGAGATTTACTTGGGCAGAGAAAAATTCAACAAATTTAATGAAGATCCTTTGAGTTTGAGACCAGTTGAGCATAAAGTTCTCTTATTTGTAGTATCCATCCTGACCCATCAGTTTAACCTCCAAGAGAGACCCCCCTGTACTCTGGAAATAAGGAAGAGATGGCAAGTCTGAGCCTATCCAGTTTTTAGGATGATCTTAATACCTTTTAATGAAAAATTAGTCTAACCTTCAGGGGAAGTAGTTAAGATATTGGTTCTATCAAAGAAAGCTACTGCTGGATGAAGGAAAGAGGTCAAAAAAATTCCATATTCGACCCCACCAAAGTTTTTGGAAAAGTTGTTTCCTTGTTCCTTTTTTAGTTGGGGGTGGGAGGTGGAAGGATGTTAAGGAGTTTGGCTATTGTAGCACCTGAGGGCACTCCCAACTTTAATGGCCAGTCCCCCAGAAGAAGCTACTCCCAGTTTAAGGTACTCCATGGATTTTATTCTATTTGAAAACCATAGTTCACATACCCAACATTGGATCAATTTACAAATCCACCAGCAATGCATGAGTGTCCCAGTTTTCCCCTCTACCATTTATCATTATCGTTTTTTTGTTATCTTAGTCAATCTGATAAGTGTGAGGTGGTATCTCAGAGTTGTTTTAATTTGCACTTCTCTAATTAATAGTGATTTAGAGTAGTTTTTCATATAACTACAGATGAGTCAGTTGATTTTTAAGACAAAGAAAGAAATATGAAAGCATAGTGAGAAAAGAAAGCAATAATTCCTCTAAATGTGGGGCAGGTTTTTCTATAGTCACACAGGAATAATGAGGATACATAAAGACTATGCATAGAGAGGCACACACGTAAGGAATATGTGTAGCTAGGGAGCATATAGGACAAGCAATTCCCAGCTCTTAACATAGCAATGCTACTGAGTTCTGCTGGTGATTAAATTACATTTTCCCTGATAGATGCTACTCCTCCATTTATGTTGTCTCTGTTGGACACTATTAAGCACAATCCCCATGAGCACATAACCGTGACATTTCCCCCTGCTTCCAGCATATGGCTTTAACTCTCTCTTCCTTATAAGAAGAAAGGACTCTGCCATGCTCTTTAAATTCAAAGCATAGCCCTTTTTCAGGAAACAGTATCTGTCTTAAATCCTTCCCCTAAGGAAGGCTTGGCGTGTTCTCTTAGAGTCTTGATTGAGAGACCTCTCATGTCCAACCAAGATTCTTTGTTCAAGGTACCGTACTCTTAAGTAGAAAGAATAGAGATACTCCCAGCTGAACTGCTTATGCCTTCAGGCTCTTGTCTTTCTTTTGGACTAAAATTCCTAGTCTTTAAGCTTGGGGCTTCTGGTCTGAGATTCCTTCTATTTTATGGGAAGTATGCCTTATGCCTCCCAATTTTGACTTCTGAAGGCCAGACTACACTTAAATTAACATCCATGTTTGTCTAAAAAACTGCCCCAAAGATCTAGTGTCATTTTTAAGGAGGGCTTGGGAGTGGGGGGGGGGTGGAAATGATCCTTCCATTTCTCAATTTTAAAAACCCTTCTATTCTTGCATGTAACTCAGTGGGTAGAGATAGAAGGAAAAGATAAAACTAAAGAATTTTTGATGATGATAATAACTAGAATTTACACAGTGCTTTGTTTTGTAAAGTGCTTCGCATGTTATATAATTTGATCCTCACAATAAGCCAGTGAGGTAGGTGTGAGTGTTTGTTCCTGTTTTACAATTCAGTATATAGCCACAGTCACACAGCTTTTCTGAGGCAAGCTTCAATTCAGATCTTCTGAATTTCAAGTTCAGCACTTTGATCCAGTGTTCTCTAGATGCTTCTATCATGTGGCCCTCAATGCCTCTGGACTTCCTCCAATTTATCAATGTCCTTTTAAAAATATGGTGCTCAAACTGGAACACAGAACTCCAGGAGTTGGCTTATGATGATAATCATGAGGCAGTAAAACAGTCAAAGATTGCATTAAGCCCTGGCATATCCTACAGGCTCCCTGTTAGCTTGCTTTTCTATCAACATTTCTTCTTCCCTCCCAATCAGCAGATAGATGTACCTGGGCAGGTCCATTTGCACTAGAGAAGAGGAAATGTTCCTGGTGTTTGGAATTCAGCGAGGGCGAGCCCTGGCACAACCACATCCTGAAATGTCAGCCACCGTGTTCTGCAATGTTCATTCCTCATCCATTCCTGTAGAACAAGATGTGAATCGGGAACAAAGCAGTTCTGTGCCTTGGCATGAAGCTGGCCTGCAACCCCTTGGAAAGAATGCCTTTATGTACCTGAAGTGAGTAAACATGATAACAAAGAGGTCAAAAAATATCAGCATTTCAAATTCCACCTCATTCTTGTCTTGACAGTGTTCCCTTCAACCTGAGGGCCATAGAGACACTGGGTCCTGCATAAACTTTTCAATTTGTGCTGCTGTCTTGGTTAAAATAAAACATGGTCTAGGATGTAATACCAAGAAGGTCTTGGGTTCATAGCTGTAGAAATGGAAGAGACTTCAAAGGTTATATTATTTAGATTAACTTCTTTATTTATGGGGCTGCTAGGTAGCACAGTGAATAGAGCACATGACTTGGAATCAGGAAGACTCTTCTTTAGGTGTTCAAATATGGTCTCAGACACCTAGTTTTATGATCCTAGACAAATCATTTAACTCTGTTTGCCTCAGTTCTTCATTTGCAAAATGGAGAAGGAAATGGCAAACTACTCCAGTATCTTTACCAGGAAAACCCCAGATGGAGTTATGGAGATTGACATGAGTGAACAATAAAAAACCCTCCCTTTTTATATAGGTGATGAGGCTAAGACCCAGAGAGGTGAGAGACAAATCTGACTATTTGGGTAAAAATTCCTCCACTAGAGGGATTCTTAAATTTTCCTGGGTCACTCAATAAATATTAAGTGTCTATTATGAGTTGTGCTAAGTTCTAGGGATTCAAAGAGAGGGAATAAAAAGCCCTTTTTGAGTCTGGTGGAGGAAATAACATGGAAAAATAAGTTATATACAGGATACAAATGAAATAATCAATAGAGGAAAGATACTAGAAGATAATGTCTATATATCCCTTCTCAGAATGATGTTGTTTTTATATAAATGAAGGAAACACTAAGTTTCATTTGAAGGTGAGTAAAAATAAAGCTATCTATTTTCCCTCACCCAATTTATCAGATCCCACTGAAATTTATCTACTAGATTCCTTTAGAATATTAAAAATCCATAAATTTTACTAGTGAAGCCTGTAAACCACAAAGCATTGCAAATAAGGGTTTAAACAAAATAGTTTCCAATAGGTCCCCATAGCTCACAAGACGCCAGAAATGTATTCACTGAATCCTTTTCCCTTCAACACATAGGGGATTCCAAATGGAGAGCTCAACTCACCTGCTACTGCAAGCTAGCTTAAAAGAAATCAAACTTTCAAAGTCTCTAAAAGCCTGTATCCCAAAAGAAATTCAATATGAAATTGATGACTTAGGGTATCTGGACCATTAAACAAATCTTATTTTATGGATCTGTGGTACATAAGGACCTTGAACCAAGGTCCAGAAGATATGGGTTCAAATCCTGTATCTGAAATTTACTACTCATATGTCTTTGACAAGTCATTAACCTTCTTGGGTGCTAGGTTTTGTTTTTTTTTTTTAATGTGTAAAATAAGGGAGTACCTGAGGTCCCTTCTAGCTCCAAATTTCCCAGGATAAGATCTGTTCAAAAACAAAGTAAAAAATAAGTTTAGATGGACAAGTCTCCATTGTGGGTCTCAATATACTTATCTCTAAAGTCATGAAGCATCCTCTAGGTTCACTGTTCAAAATTATTACATATGGTGAGCTGTGATGGAAAATTTGAGGGACGGAACTCTTTCTGTTGAGGTTGGATGAATGGTAGCATGAGTTTCTCCCCCCTAAAAAAACTCTACCACTTAATTCAAAGCAGTTACCCTATCACATACTCCATTATTCTTTAATAAAAACATCAATAAACCTAGCTCATTCAAAGTTCATTATTTCCTTGTCTCCTTGGTCTTAAATCAATGCAGTCTTTATTGCTATTTAAAAAATATATCTTGCCCTCATCTTTTGAACTGCTTCCTTGGTATTCAATTGAAATCTCTGCTTCTCAAAGATCAATCTTCATTGGTATTGGCCCACAAGGTGCAAAATGAGATGTATTTTTTTTGGACATGGCAAATGTGGAAGTTTATTTTGCTTGATTATATTTGTTACAAGTGTTTCCTTTTTCTTTTCAATAGTGGGAATGTGAGAAGAGAGGTAACATTGATTATTCATTGAAAAAAAATTTTCTTAAAAGATAAACCTAAATTTCAAGCAGCTAGCACATTTTTGCTTAACAGATCCTGAGGTCTGTCAAGGACCTTTCCAGGACCTCATTTTACCTTTCTGTTATTTCAAATCAGAAATCCTCTCAACCACAGGTAAAGACACATAATATCTCTTCTCTTTCCTCCCTGAGATTACCTCCCATCTAATCCTTATGTCTTGTATGTTCTTAATTATTTTCATGTTTGTGTCCCTTGGGAATGCTTTGAGAGCTTTTCTTCTTAGTCCCATCTTTTGACACACAGTAGAATAGGAATATGGACTGGACCTATGATTTTATTGGGAATTTCTCATTTAAGAAGCTCTCTCTACCAATTCAAGTTGCCCTTTCTCTTCAAGAGAGAGTTGTCTAGATCATGGAGAGGTTAAATGTCAGAAGTGGGATGTTACTCTAGATCTTTTTGGCTGAAGGCTAGTTCTCTATCTGTTATGTAGCATATGAATGCTTAATAAATTTTTATTGAATAATTCAAAGAGGGCTGCATTTGGAAGTCACAGAAATCGTTCAGATTCTAACTCCGCCATTTACCACCTCATCTGGACTCTCTGGATCTCAGGTTCCTGATCCATAAAATCAGAATATTGGACTAAATGATCTTTGAGTTTTCTTCCAGTTCTTAGTTCTTTTGACTCTAAAAAGCTCTTTTTTGTTAAAAGGTTTTATAAATTTCCTGCTTAGAAGAGTAACAGGGTTCCTGAGTCAAATTAGTTCAGAAGGTGAAACTTGAATGAAGTCTGAGTCATTACATTATTATTGAAGGACCAAAAAAATGGAGCCTAGTGAGCTCAAATCTTAGACTATCCCAGCACTGGATATACTCATTGATTGGTTGATAGTTGATGCTTCAGAAATAGAAGAAACCTTCCAGGGAGAGAGTATAGAATACAATAAACACTTGTTTAAAACCTGCATATTGTACTAGGCTCTGGAGGAGATATCAAGTTGAGATGAGGCAAAGTCTGCTTCCCCTGTATTTACAATCTAGTAAAAACAAAAGGGAAGTGAAGAAGGTATAAGACCAACTCTTAGAAGAGAAGGAGATTAGGAAAGAAAAGATTCAGGTCATACAATTTCATCCACCAAAGATATATATATATATATATATATAGATAGATAGATAGATATAGATATAGATGTATAGATATAGATATAGATATAAGAGAGAGAGACAGAGACAGAGAGACAGAGACAGAGACACACACACAGAGAGAATGGTTTCCAAAATCCTTTTCAGCTATGAATTTAGGATGATTCTGACTCCCCCATGTATATACACCAACTCTCCCTCAAACTAAAAATATTGCTACAACACTTTGACACCTTGCCTGGTCTCTTGCTTTATTCTTATCTCTGCTAAAGAGGTGACCCTTCTCATCAAGGTCAATTCCTCTACAAGTGCCCCTTCTGTCTTTTGCCCATTATTCCCTTAATTGTTCCTCCCTCTCTAAAGCTCCTTCCCTGCAGCCTACAAACATGCCAAAATTTCCCCCATTCTTTAAAAAAACAAACCAAAAGCTCATTAGACCTTTCCATATCCTCAAGCTATCATCCTATATCTCTCCTCTTCTTTCCCCCCAAACTTCCAGAAAAAAAAGTTGCCTACTCTTATTACTTTCACTTCTCTTGATTTCTCATCAACTCTTTGTTATCTTAGTTGTATCCTCATCACTCAACTAATATTGCCTTCTCTAAAGTTACCAGTGATGGTACCCAAGTTTGAAACCTCGGTAACAAGCCTAACTTCTCCTTTTTCCTCTTCCCACACATCCCCTCAATTGCCTGGTCTTGATAACTACATAGTATCTTCAGTATCATTTCCACTAAAGATAGCCACCACTCTAGTTCAGGTATTCATCATCATCTTCTACCTGAACTATTGCAATAGCCTCTTAATTGGTTTCCCTCAGTTTCTCCTAGTATATGTCATGTATGTACTTGGTTATTTACATGTTACCTCTAGAATGTATGCTCCCTATGACTGAAGAAGTTATGGTATATGCATGTCATGGAATATTATTGTTCTATAAGAAATGTTGAGCAAGCTATTTCAGAAAAGTCTGGAATGATTTACATGAACTGATGCTGAGTGAGGTAAGCAGTACCAGGAGAACATTATATACAGTAATAGCAAAATTGTGTGAGGCTCAACTATGACAGACTCTTTTCAGCAATACTGTGATCCAAGAAATTTTCTAAAGACTTGGGATAGAAAATGCCATCCACATCCAGAGAGAAAGAGAACTATGCATACTATTTTCACTTTTTTTTGTTGTTGTTGTCATTTGCTTTTTCTTTCTTTTTTTCCCCTTTTGTTCTGATTTTTCTTTCACAACATGACTAATATGAAAATTTGTTTAAAATGATTGTACATGTATAACATATCAGATTGCTTCTTGCCTTGGGGATGGAGGGAAGGTAAGGAAGGGAAGGAGAAAAAAAAATCTGGAACTCAATCTTACAAAAATGAATCTTTAAAACTTTCTTTACATATACTACTACTGAGGAAAAAAGAAAGAAAAAATGTATGCTCCCTGACGACAGGGGCTAGTTTTTTTGGAGAGGGGGAGGGTGGCTTTTCTACATATCCCTAGCACTTAGCACAGTGCTTGGCACCCTCAATAAATATTGTTGCTTGTTGACTGTTTTGATCTATCTACTACACAGTTCCCAAAGTGATTTTCATAAAATGAAAGTTTGACCATGTCACTCCCCCTATAAAATAAGTTTCAGTTACTCATTATTAAATTTAGAATAAAATATAAGTGATTCCTTGTTTGGAAGTTAAAGCATTTTACATTTGTCCTTATTATACTCCTCTCTACACACACACAGTAGGTTTGGCAAGACTGATTTTGTCACGGTTCCTCTTACACAAGGCTCCATTTCCAATGTCTGGAATGCACTTCCTCCCTATCTTTCCCCCCTTAGAATCTTTTGTCTCCCTTGAAGGCTCAGAGAAAGCACAACATTTTTTCTGCATGAAATCTTTCCTGAAATACGTCAGCCATAAGTAATTTCTCCCCAAGTCACCTTGTATCTATTTTGTATCTGCCATCAACTAACTACCTATAAATTCTTCAAGGGCAATGAATATTTATTTGGATTTTGTCTTTGAGTCCCTAATGCCTGGCACACAGCAAGCTCTTAATAAATGTGGATTGATCAATTAAGCAAAACAAAACAGCACATTGGCTATTTTTGGCCATAGTAGTTCACATAAAACTTAGTCCACATAAAATCCTGCACCTCCCCATTTCCTGAGGAATCATCATTTCAGTGTTGAATGATCTAATTAAATTTATTTATTTATTTATTTTTATTAAAGCTTTTTATTTTTATATTTTTTGTACTACAATACTTTTATGTTACAGCTTATTTATTTTTTTTATTAAAGCTTTTTATTTGTATAGCATATGTATGGGTAGTTCCCCAGCATTGATCTTTACAAAGCTTTCCATTACAAATTTTACCCCCAGTCCCCTCCCCTCCCCTAGGTGGCAGGAAGTCCACTACATGTTAATAATGTTGAAATGCTTGAGAAGTTAGGCAAGAAAAATCCTATCTACAAGAAAAAAAAAAGAAAATCAGAGAAAGGAAACACAATGCAAGAAAACATCAATAGAGATCATGAAAATGTTATGTTGTGGTCCATATTTCATATCCCTCTCTCTGGGTGTATATGGTTTTCTTCAGTGAACAATTGGAACTGGTTTGAGACAATTCTTTGTTGCAGAGAGCCATGTCCATCAGAATTGATCATCATGTAATACTGTTGTTGCTGTG
>JAJPUD010003623.1:37461-78443 GCA_023553655.1 Myrmecobius fasciatus
TCAAGCACAAATTAAAAGCAGAGGACCCAAAACAGATTGAGCAAGTGAATTTAACTGTGGTATTTGTAAAGTGGATAAGGCAAGCCCAGTGCAGGAGATAGCAATCTTAACCCCTCCATCAGATTAGGACACTGTTTGTTAAGGCATAAAGAAGTTTTGGCAATATTGACTCTCTACAATGTTTTTTGCTCCATTGTAAACAGCTGGTGAAAATCCATTTTTTGTCCTCAGAGATGATTAGTCATGATCAAAACATCAAGATGTTTCCTTATTGTTAGCATAAGTGAAGAGGGCATTCACATTCTGTGTTTGCATTTATTATCATTTAAAGCTGAATAAAAAAAAATCCATTCATCCCTTCTAAATCCCCTATTAAAGAAAGGCAGTCTGGGGGTAGTGCTTAGAACCAGGCTGAAGGGTCAGTGAGAACTGAGTTCAAGCCCCATTTCTGACACTTCTGATTTTGTGTCCTTCTGTCCCAAACAAATTTCTAGAATTCTAAACTCCTGAAAAGGTGCCAATCCTATACTCATAGGAAGCATTCCTTCACTAGGGTATCTTTTTCTTTTTTTTTTTTAGCCAGGAAACCACAAATCTAGTCCAAACCCCAGTTCCCAAACATTTCTTTAGTGCCTTAAAAGGAGTCACAAAGTAGAAGGCATTTTCCTCATTTTGATGGGAGTTTAGGGAGCTGGGAAACTAGCTGTGTGAACCTATGCAAGTTAATTAACTTCTCAATGTCCTGGGTAAATCTCTAAAGCTTTAAATTGCAGGAAGCATGTCAATCTAGATTAGTAGAAGGTTTTCTCACTGAGAGTTTCCTTTACCAACGAAATCACAAATTTGGTGTGCCCTCCATCATCCTCATTTACATAGTGTTTTATTTTCCAAATACATATAAAGATAGTTTTCAATATTAATTTTTGGAAGACTTTGTGTTCCAAATTTTTTCTCCCTCCCATTCTTCCCTCCCTGTCTCCAAGAGAGTAAGCAATCTGATATAAATTAAACATTACATAGTATTTTAAAAGGAACCTATTACATGCAAGGCATTTTCCTAGGTTTTGTGAAGATTTAGAAATGTGCCCAAAACTCAAGGGGTTTACAATCTAATAGAAGAGCTTGCAGCTGATTAGGACAGTAGATGGAGGGAAATAAATTGAGCCACAGACATCCAGCACCCGAAGTAGGTGATACCACTGATCTCCTAAGATCACCCCTGCTTCTTTTCAAATAACTAATTACTTAGCAATCCCAAGCCTGTTTGGAGTCAAGCAGAATATGGACCCTAAGGTTTTACTTTTCTAGCCTAAAATCCCCATTTCCTTTTGCCATATCCTGATGTGGCACGAGTTTGAATCCTCTTACACAGCCTTAGTCACCCTTCTTTGGACAGGCTCCAGTTTCTAAAACTTGGTGTTCAGAACTGGCACAGAACTCCATACATGTATGCTTAGAACCACCATAGTTCTAAGTACAGACATTCCTTATATAAGTATTCCTGTGGCTACAACCATCCCCTCCCTTTTTCTAGGCATTACTTCTTTTTTTTTTTTTTTTCTTTGTTGAGGCAATTGGGGTTAAGTGACTTGCCCCGAGTCACACAGCTAGGGAATGTTAAGTGTCTGAGACCAAATTTGAACTCAGGTCCTCAGGACTTCAGGGCTAGTGCTCTATCCACTGTCCCACCCAATGCCCCTAGGCATTGTTTCTTAAACTCCATTCTTTTGCTTCCCATTAAAGGGAGTATCAGAATGTCTGGGCTCCAATTAGCAGGTGCAAAAGCCCAAGAGGATTGGGTCCAGAGCCAAGGAGAATAGGAATTCCTTCAGGATTGGGAGAGTCTCCTCTGGAAATCTCCTTTTCTCCAGATGAATCAAGGGCATATCAAGGATCCAGTGTTCTGTTAAGAACAGTGACTTTAAGGAAATAATTGTGGCATAATTGTTTCCTTCCATTTCTATCCCTCTCCATCCTTTTTTACCTAATTACCATCTAATGTCAGTGGTCAAGTGGTCAAGTAGGGAAGAAGAGGAGTGAGAAGGGAAGTAGTAAAGATGGAGTAGAAGAGGGATATGGGCCCCACCTTCTATAGGAAGCCTTTCCCGGTTCTTCTTAAATTCTTGTGTCCAATATGACAAATATGGTAATATATTTAAAAGAATCTCACCTATATCGGATTGCTTGCTGTTTTGGGGATAGGGGAGGTAAGGGAGAGAGGGAGAAAAATTTGGAATACAAAGTATTCCAATGCAAAAATTCCAATTTTATACCTTTACATATATTTGGAAAAATAAGATACTGTCAGGAAAAAATTCTAATCTCCCTTATTAATCCTTATTTATCCTGTATGTAACTTGTTTTGCATGAGCTCCTTAAAGGTAGGGACTGTCTTTTGCTTTCTCTTGTATCTCAAGGGCTTAGCACAGTGCATAATACATAGTGACTAAAGCTTATTGCTTGGTAAATTGAATAGACCATTAGGGTTTTGATGGCCAAATTATTTTTGTAATCTGGATTTTCTTTTCTTTTTAAAAATTTTATTAATTAATAATTTATTTTTAATAACATTTTGATGCTACTATCCACATCCAGAGAAATAACTATGGAGTCTGAATGCAAATTTAAGAATTCTTAAATTTGCATTCAGACTCCATAGTTTTTTCTTTCCTTTTAATCTTTTGTTCTTATTTTTCTCTCACAACGTGATTAACATGGAAATAGGTTTAATATAATTGAACATATACAACCTATATCAGATAGCTTGCTGTCTTGGGGAGGGAAGGGCAGGAGGGTGAAAAAAAAATGGAAATCAAAATGTTATAAAAAAAATACCCTTGTTAGGTTGTATTCTTAATTGTTGGGAAGTTCTTTACATTGAACCAATATCTACATTCTTCTAATGTCTAATCTTTGCTCTCAGTTCTCTTTGGAGCTACACAGATGAGTCTTATTCTCTTCCAAGGGCAGTTCTTTAAATATTTGAACAGAATTAGCATGGCCAAATCCCCAACCCTTCTTTCCCAGACTAAATATTTCTAGTCTGTCATATGATATGAGTCCCAGATCACTCTGGATGTCCCTCTCCTTACCCCAAACAAGGAGCTTCAATATGTACATGAAATGATCAACATCAATGGATGAAGAACCTCCTGAATCTGTGCTTATTCAAATGTGAGAAATTCCATTTATTTCAAAGTGAAATCAGACATAAATAAGACAGTTGGAAGGTCTGGTTTTTTTTTTGTTTGTTTGTTTAACAAATGCACATTAAATAAAAACTCAATTTTCACCATTTCCTCAAACTACAGGAAATACAGGTAGCAAAAAAAAAAAAAAGGGAAATGGGCTAAAACAAATTCCCAAAACAACCCCTTTGATATAATATACTTTATATTATACATATGATTTTATATACATACACATATAATTCATAGACTATATGTGTTTGTATATATTAAATAAGCAAACTGAGTCTATCAAGACTCATGGAAAATGATTCTTGGACAGTATCAACAACTGAAATTAGATGTCTACCTTGTTACCAATTCAAAGAAAAATAAATGATTCTGTGCATAAACTTATTAAATAAAGGATCCTGTCTGTGGAATTCTTTGCTTCATTCAGGTTCATGAGGAGCTGCCTTTAACCAGTTTTTAGCCACACATGCAAAGGTTCTACACCAGGCTACTACTGGCTTGATGATTGTGGTCTTTTGGTTTGCCTGGTCGACAAAACCCTACATGGTCATGCTTAGGAAAATTATGTTGCCAAGGAGTATGTGTGACCTATCTAAAAAAGAAATAAGTAGATTCTCAGAAAGGTCAGTCCCCTTTGGTATTGTTTTATGGCTAGGGCTCTTGACTCCTGAAGCATTCTATAAGCCACAGATAATTATTAACAAAACAAAAGTGATTATAGACGACCAAAAAAAAAAAAAAAAAGAAGAAAATCAGGATAAGAAGTATTTTGCAAAGTTTTTTATGAGCCCAACCTAACTCAGTTGATTTCCTTAAGGGAGTAGAAAGAGATTCATAGGGTGCATTTATTCCTCTGCTCACTCTTTTATAAATGTTCCATGATCTTTTCTTTTTAAAACTAGCTAAGAATGTTACGGACCTTGTCTTTCAGCAGAATCCATGAGGGTAACACTATGCAAAAAGCAAACTCTTTCTGGCAAGCATCTCCCAAGTGCCAGAGATACTCAAGAACTTGTGGTGGGAATAGAGTAGGAGAAGGGGGGTTGTGTAGGTTGAAGAAGTCAAAGAAGCATAAAGATTATAGGCAAACAGTCTACCTTTCTTTACAAGGCTTTGTTTTACATCCCAGAAATCTCAAATTTAGCTATTACAATGAAGTCCTGTTGCAGAAAGAGCTGGCTTTTTTTTTTTATCACCACTTAAAATCTAATTAATCCATATTGAAGCACAAAGATTTCTGTTGTATTTTAGGGTGAGGGGTCATAGAGCCTCCTTTGTTCATCCTCAGACTTGTAATCATCAGGCATTGGGGATATAATTTTACCAAGCAAATTGGAAGGTAGCAGATCAAATCCTTATCAGAGAACTCAACTCATGGTTTTAACAGAGTTCTTCGTCCTTTACGTGAAACCTTATATTCAGGAAGAACAAAAATGTCATTTCAGCTGATCTAAAGGGTTAATGGCAAAAGCTTATATTTGGGGCAGCAAGGAACCAAGACTATCATAGAACCATCAACTACAAAAGTCAGCAGCTCTTATAGGGGAGCAAGACAGACATTACTGGAAATTCTTAAATTTGTGACAATGGTTTTAATCTTCAAGAGAGTAATTCAATTAGTTGGGCTTTCATTATCTTTATTGGGATGGATTTTGTCCTGTCTCACAACTTACTTGCCGCAGTGGAAGATTCTTAACTTAGAGCTAAATGAAATGGAGAACTGGACCATGGGACTGTGGCAGACTTGCGTATTCCAAGAGGAAGTGGGGATGCAATGTAAGGATTTTGATTCATTCTTGGCTTTGCCTACTGAGCTGAGGACCTCCAGGATTTTAATGTTCCTGTCAAATGGGTTTGGAGTTTTGGGCCTGTTGCTATCAGGATTTGGTTTGGATTGTTTAAGGATTGGAGAAGGGCAAGGAGAGCTCAAGAAACGGCTAATGATCCTGGGAGGAATTCTGCTGTGGCTTTCAGGAATTACAACTCTCATTCCGGTGTCTTGGGTTGCCCACATCACAGTTCAGGAATTTTGGGATGAGACCATTCCAGATATTGTCCCCAGATGGGAGTTTGGAGTAGCTCTTTTTGTTGGCTGGGTTGCTGGATTTTCTCTTCTCCTCGGAGGGTTTCTACTTAACTGTGCAGCTTTTTCAACTGAAACTCCTTCAGGCCACTACACGGTGGCAGAAATGCAAACTCAGTGTCCACACCTGGAAGCTGGAAACACAGATCCTAAAGTGTAGGACTTTTTGGAAAAAAGGAGGTGGGGTGGGGAGAGACGTTTTGTTTTATTGTGGAAATGTGATGCAAAAGAACTTAATTTTATCCAAATGAAAGGGTTCTTTGTTACTTAACAAAGTCTCTGCATCTCAGATTTTCTCATTTGATAAGTTGATTTCCAAGCAACATTTCCTGCCCTTGGGAGGATGAGAAGAAATCTTACATTAGAGGGAAAATCATTATATCTAATAAGATTTTTACAAAGAAGTGGGCAAATAGTTTACTTTGGTCTGCTAATACAAACGAAGAGTATTCTTTTGGTGGTGCAGTAGTCAATTCAGCTACTTACTCGACAGCAAGTTTAACTTTGAAAACTTTTTGTTGGCAGTTAGGAACTAATCAGTTTCTCTCCTTAGGAAAGCAACCCAGATTATTAAAGTATTCTCCACTGCATAATTACACCCAAGACTGATGCTACAGTATTATTTCCACAATCCTTACTTCAGTCTCTTGAGCAATCTAATATGACCTGAACACTCAACAGAGGGGTTTTGTGTCCAATGAATTATCAGGCACTATTCCTGACTTTTCTTTTTCTTTCTTTTTTAAAAAATGAAAGCAAAGACTCTTAGGACTAATATTCTGTTATTATAGCCATTGGTCAGGCCAATGTTTCACCCCTTCCATAAAAAAAGTTAGTGATTTAAACATAAAAAGAATATTCCAGTGGAAATCTTCATTACTTACCTCAAATAGCCACAGGGATTTTTGACATTGTGATGAAGAATCTATAAAGATATTAAATCTCTATCTCACAAACTCTTTTAAAATAGATGTTCTTTACCTTTTGTCTGTCATGGCTCCCCTTGCAAACTAGTGAAGTCTATAATGTTTTTAAATACATAAAATAAAAACATAGGATGATAAAGGAAATTATAATGAAATACAATTATCAAAATATTTTAAAGAATAAGTTTATGGACCTTTGGTTTAAATGAAATTTTTTTCAATACAAAACATTCACACATGCAAAGAAAACATTAAAAAATATCATTAATGCACAGAGACATAAATATGACAAACATAGGGAGGGCAAATAGAAATAGTATTTAGTTTGGTCTTCTAAGAAATATCATATGCAACCAATTAAGGGAAATTTAAACACCATGGAAATTAGTGATAGAATTGATTTGTTCAAGAAATATTTTATGTATTTCTACTTTTAAAGGCAAATACACAAAACACTACAAGATGCCTAATGAAACATGAGATTTGAAGATTAAATCTGACAGAGTGATATTAAGTGAGGAGCAGGGTGGGTCTGATAAACATTTGAAAATTTTCCTTTTTTCAAAAAAAAATTTTTTTAATCTTGAGAGGAAAAAAAGGCATTAAATAAAGTGAGCAGTTTTCTTTATCACTTAAATTTATTTGAATAAGAAACTTTCTGCAAAATGAGCCAATAGGACATAACCATGACCTTGGCCACACCTTGGAATTACTGGTTTGTAGCATTATTTCCCTATCCTTCTGAAACCTATTCAACATGATACCAAACAATAGTAATTCTGGCAAGCGTCCTTCTATACACACACACACACACACACACAGACACACACAAAAAATTCAGAGCTTTGCATGTGATAACCCAAGTGTCACAGACAGAATTTAGCTCATACAGTACCAACACTCACTGAACTCAACATTACAGTATGGCTTTAGTTTTTAGAACTATGGCACAATTAGTTGGACTTTCATTATCCTTGCTGGGATGGATTTTATCCTGTCTCACAACTTACTTGCCACAATGGAAGAATCTCAACTTAGAACTAAATGAAATGGAGAACTGGACTATGGGACTCTGGCAGACTTGTGTTATTCAAGAGGAAGGAGGGATGCAGTGTAAGGATTTTGATTCATTCTTGGCTTTGCCTGCTGAGCTGAGGATTTCCAGGATTTTAATGTTCCTGTCAAATGGGTTTGGAGTTCTGGGCCTGTTGCTATCAGGATTTGGTTTGGATTGTTTAAGGATTGGAGAAGGGCAAGGAGAGCTCAAGAAACGGCTAATGATCCTGGGAGGAATTCTGCTGTGGCTTTCAGGAATTATAGCCCTTATCCCAGTGTCTTGGGTTGCCCACATCACAGTTCAGGAATTTTGGGATGAGACTATTCCAGATATTGTCCCCAGATGGGAATTTGGAGTAGCTCTCTTTGTTGGCTGGTTTGCTGGATTTTTTCTCATTGTTGGAGGGTCTTTACTTAACTGTACAGCCTGTTTTACTCAAATATCTCCATCCTTTGATCATTATACAGTGGCAAAACTTCAAGATCCAATTCAAAATCTGGAGATGAAAAATAACCCTCTGAAAATCTAAGAAAAAGGCACCGGTCTTTCTTAAATTAAATTTTCTATACAAGATACTTGTTCAGCTCTGGATTGGGTACATTTATCTGCACTATGGCCAAACATCTACTAAGCTCTTTAATTTTCTAAAATGCATTTTTCCTTTGGCCATTAGGATTTTAACCTATGATCTTCTTCTGAGACTGAAAAATCATTTTCATCTTTCAGCCTGAGCCCAAAACCAATCAAGACCATTGATGTAACCAACTATTCTCATTACTTTTGATGAGTTCCTCTAAATTTTAAAATACTTTTGGTGATCGCACTGAACTGGTAAATAAAACATTATATTAGTGTTTTGTCTGTACTTAAGGGTTATACATCAAATACCCATCTGGAATGTACTTGCTAATCATAGCAGCACCTTGTGTTTTCACATGACTTGTTACAATGAAACTACAGTATAAGGTCCACTGCACAAATGTTTTCTTTATATTAGTGCCAATTTTTTTCCCCCATTCAAAATCATTTTCTGCTCTTAAAAGCTTAAAGAGGATGGGAGGGGAGATGTTTGATGAATTTTTTTAATCCACTAAAGACTTCAGTGCCTATGTTTTTATGTTCACAAAAGAGCCAAATTGCTTTCATCAACTCCTCCCAACATATTAAGAACAGAGAAGGACCATTGTAGGATATGCAAAAAATTGAGGAGCTATTAAAGACTGAAGAAAATCTGCTCAAGGTTTCATCAAGTGATACGTTTCCACCGGTCCCTATTCAAGGGTCTGTATTACAACCTACCACTCACTATGGTACAGCTCTTGGTGGCATTTGCAGAACAATACTATACAGGAAAAAACCAAGCATTCAGTAATGGGACTTTCTACCCAAGATAATCTCTATTCTCTATGAGTTGTGCCAGTTTGTAGTTAGTCTTATTACAAAGTTCATTTTCTGAAACCTTTTGGTGACTCCCAGAATGAAAACATGCTTTAAAATGTTATGTTCCTTATCAGTAATTCATACTGACCTATGAAGAACCATACAAAAACAAACTGCTGGCATGGGGAATTTTTAATAAGCACATCCATATTTGCCATGTAAAGATTTCATGCAAACTCTTCTGCCCCAGCCAAAGAGGGAGATTTTATCTGTATAATCCAATGCTCAAATAAAATACCAGGCAATGAGTATCTTTGTTAAAAAATTGTATTTTTTCCCCAATCACAAACACATGGAAAGTGCAGAGACAAAAGTTAATCTATGTGATGTATTTGCATACTTTTACAAACAAGACAAATTAGAACAGAAAACACATTCAGAATTTAACCTGATTAAATATTTAGTTCAGTCCTGAGCATTTGATATTTAATACAGTATAGATAAAGCAATAGCAAAAAAAAAAAAAAAAGATTTTTAAAATTATTTGATTTGTAATCTACAAAATTCGGCTAAAATTTGTTCATTTGGCTAATAATAATATTGTTCTTGTGCCTGTAATACTTACATTCTGATATGCAAAACTGCAGTAACATATTGACAACTGAAACAGGAGACCTAAATATTGTATTTGTTATACTCTTTCAAGAGTAAATTCTATTTTAAAAATATGTAAGATTAAAATTCATGAATTATCCATTTTTGATCAGTTGACTAACTTTTTTTCACTGTGAATAATTTGGGTTAGTACAAAAATAACAAAATTGTTAAAAGCTGCCCATAAATATGCATGTAACACTATGGCTGATTTTCAAAGTGAGGGAAAAGAGACACGTTAAAAATGTTTGTCTTTCGTTTTTAAAATTAGTATATTTTAAAAAATCTTGATCTTGGTCATATTTATTAACAATTAGCCTGAGATAGTTTTTATTCTTTACCACTCCTCCAAATATTTTTGTTTTAAGTTATATATAATTAACAGCTATTATGGGAGGATTCATAAAGCTAAGAATGATCCAGTATGGCCTCTTTCATGTCAGATATTTTAAATGACCAGAACTGAACTATATTAAACAGAACATAAATAAGACTGTAAATAAATAAAGAAAATAAAATCATACAGCACAACTACACATCATTCTAGACACATTTTACAGAATTAGACTAAGAAGTTGAAAACAGTCGACCTTCATTTAACCTCACATTAAATAAACTTCAAAACTTCTGCAGTTCACATTTGACCTTACAAGGATGAATAGTATTTATTTTTGTTGGTTTTCATACATCTTAAAAAGACAGAATTAAGAGGGCAACCTTGAAAAATCTTAGTTCATTCACTTATTCAAAGCAATCCAGTTATGTCTTTTTAAAATAATAATTTGCATTATTACCATTGCACTGGTACATCAACAGCTTAAAAACATGGCTAAATGTTCTTTTTGTACAGAAATTATAGGTACAGAATTTGTTGGCCTTGATGTTTTGATGACACTAAAAAAGAAAAAAAAGTTCTTTTCAAGATAAATTACTTGTTTGTGTAAGGATTCTAGCTGAAGAAAGCACTGGTTCAAAACCACCCTGAATGTGATGTCTTTTTCTTGAATGTCATTTTAAATCCCAGAGGTTCCTCTGATATTAAGGTTATTGAAATATTGTTTCATCAGAATTAAGAGAGTAGATGGTAAAGAGGCTGATACTAATTTAATTTACAATTGCATATAGCATTTTTCTTTTAAAGCTCTGTCATTTACAGTATTGACTATAATGGCTATATTAAGAACTTGCTTCTTTTAAAAAGGAACTGGTTAAGTAAAGTTAAAGGTTCTATTGTAGTGAATACCTAACAACTCTATTTCTGGATACCTGTTTATTTGGATCTAGTTTAAAAGCAAACAAAAAAATACAACTAGTTGGGGTGAATTTCTGCCAATTGTTTTTTAGAAAACCCTTCAGACTTTCAAACATTCTGGTCCATGAAGCACTGGTTTGAATTCTGCATGTAGTGCTTTCCTTTTGAGTCATAATTTAGATCCCCAAAAGAAAAATATCATGGTGCTTGGTCACTGGTTTTCTCTCAAAATTTATTTGGTAATTTTTCTCTGCTCACTAATTTTAATGGCATTATAAATGAAATCATGCCTCATTCTTCTAGTCAATAATACTATGATGCTTTTGGCAGAACATCACTAGTGTCTCTAAGAGTGATTTTACCTCAAAGTAAGTGCTAGGCTGTGAGCCCTTGGGTAAATTCATCCTCCCGTTTTGAGAAGCAGCTGCCATCAGGTGGTTTTATTTTCCTGAATTTTAGTTATTTACCATCTTCTTTAAGTATTTTTCTCCTTTCGATGAAATAACTTACAAGATCTTTAGTGCAGCCAAAAAGTACTGTACATTCACAGAGTTATATTTATTTCTGCATTCAGTACTAAAATGTTAACTATTTTACTTAGACAAATATAAAAGGCCCAAAAAAAGAGGGATTCTTTTCAGGAAATAAAATGTTCTAATATATGTGATAGAAATTGACCCAGCACCTGTTTGGGATGGCCTTACAGCCCTGGAAAGAAGCTTATGCACGTTGAATTCAAACTTAAAGAGTTACACTCTTCTTGTATAAAAATATTGCATGGCAGTTGCCATCTTCACAGTCTACTCACTTGAAAAGAGGGGAAGAGAGAAATCTTTTGAATACAGTATTTCTCAACAGTGCAGTTCAACAGGGTACACACTGGGTACTTGTCTCTACTCCATCTTTACAAAATAAAAGCCCACATGCGATGCACACTAAACTGTACAACATCTGTGTACCAGAATTATTCCATTATGGACATTAAATTTTTTTTCCTCTTTTTTTTTTTAAACATTCAATTAAATTCACGGTTTTTTACAAATAAGCACAAATATAGTCTGATGCGAAATAAAAGATCTGAAAGAACTGGTTACAAAAAAAAGAAAAAAAGTTCACCCTTTCACCTGCCTTTGAGTGAGCAGGTGGGAGAATAATTCAAAATATGTAATTTACACATCATCGGCTGGCAAGGGTGGGATGCTAATCTTTGCTCTGGTAAAATAGGCCATCTTCTCCCTGGAATCAAGAGTGAAGAATAAACAGACTTAAATGACTTGCTGAAAATAGCTTGTGTTTAATATCTAGAACAAGAGCTCTATTGTCTCATTAAAATGCCCAAATGTTTGTTCTCTTCCACACACAACACTCTTATAAAGTTCATCAGATTTGTATTGTTAGTTTCTTTGGTTTTGTTTTTAAGACAGGTATGAAGATGAGCAATGATGGCTGATATTGAGTATCTTTAGACCAAACTCTTTATACCTCCTCTTAGAAATTTTTTAAACCCCCCCCCAATTTAATTAATTAATTTTATTTGCTTCTCATTTATTTTTATTTTATTTTATTTTCCTGAGGCAATTGAGGTTAAGTGACTTGCCCAGGGTCACACAGCTAGGACGTGTTAAGTGTCTGAGACCAGATTTGAACTCAGGTCCTCTGCTTTATCTACTGTGCCATCTAGCTGCCTCATCTCATTTATTTTTAAGAAATTTTTAGTACTTCCTTTTATATTTAAAAAGATGCAAAGTTGGGGTTAGGGTTCAATATTTTAAGGATCTGTGATGTTACCGGTGGATATATTTTCACTATACCAGGGATTCTTAATTTAGAGTCCAATAATTTGTTTTTCAGTGTGTGAGTAACTATATTTCAATACAACTGGTTCCTTCTGTCATCCTAGGTGTTTGTAGTTTATGTATTTAAAAATATTTTTCTAAGCATCTGGCCATCACTAGACCATTAAAGGGATCCATGGTACAAAGGAGGTTAAAGACCACTGTGCTAAACCGAAACTATAAAAGTTATGGTGGAAAGAAATGGATCCCCCTGCAGCAGCTAATATTCTAGTAATAAGCTTCTGTGCACTTAGCTTCTCAGGCAAGACACAGAAAGTCTCTCATTCTCTCTCTCTCTTTTTTTCTCTGTCTATCCTTCTGTGTGTGTGTGTGTGTGTATGTATCTTTCTGTGTGTGTGTGTGTGTGTGTGTGTGTGTGTGTGTGTCTCTCTCTCTCTCTCTCTCTCTCTCTTATGTGTCTCTCCTCCCATTTCCACCTTCTATTCCCCCTCAATTTCTGCCAATGAGTGTCTTTCTAGCTCAACAAAATTTTCCAGAACTTTTGTTTTGGTAGTCTCTGAAAAGCCAGGATAACCTCTACATAATGATCAGGCATTGGGATAAGAACTGAAAAAAGAATACACTTACAAATAGTATGCCAGAATTTCTTAATGACATTTTATAAGGCAGTTGGTATCAGGATACTTTAAGACTAATGCCATGCTGCCATAAGGACCAATGTAATGATAAGGTAACTATGGTGACTATGAACAAACTTGATCATGAAACATAAGGAAGAAAGAGGCAAAGTAGATTTCAAAGGTCAAAAGGGTAGAACAAGAGAAAATATTGTAAACTTATCAAAGATTGGCACAGTATCCCATCTTCTATGAAATTTCCACTGCTCAGTGCATCAAAACAAATGCTTGCGTGTCTCTTATACATGCAGGCTTGGGATGGAATTGAATAGGGTACAAGAAATGAAAGATGACATGGAAGAGAAGGAACAATCCTCAGGCCAAAATGTGAAGAAATCTGGGTTAACTTGATGATCCTAATGGTGAAGTCTTAGATAAATCAATTAACTGCTCTAAGTCTGTTTTCTCATTGGCAAAATGGGGATACCTGCAATTAACTACATCACAGGACTGTTGTGAAAAAAGAGTTTTACAAACTTTAAAGTTTTTTATAAATCTGTTATATTTTAGCAGTAATAATAATGTAATCACATTATTGTAGGTTTTATTTAGTACTTAATAAATGTTTACTGACTACTGGGTCACTGTATTTTGAAAGCTATTTTGATTACATATAGCTTTGAAACTGTTGAGTATCTAGCATAGCAACTTCTAT
This sequence comes from Myrmecobius fasciatus, assembly GCA_023553655.1. Classification (NCBI taxonomy): domain Eukaryota; kingdom Metazoa; phylum Chordata; class Mammalia; order Dasyuromorphia; family Myrmecobiidae; genus Myrmecobius; species Myrmecobius fasciatus. The sequence goes on from JAJPUD010003623.1 coordinate 51,142, forward strand.
TAAAAATATTATGCTTAAATGTTTACAGATCAGTATTATGTTAAAGTGATTGGGACCTTTATACTTAGATCTATTGCCCACAATCCACCGAAGCTTATTTGCTGAATTCTCAAGGATTTTTCAAGATCTGTATTTGTAATAAGGATTTGCTCTATTTGTGAAAGCAAGCAAGCTTCTGCTTGCCACCAAGTCATGTCAGGAAAGATATTTTGCAGGTGCTAAATTTTTAGTCTGTGACAATGTGTTACAGAGTTTCTATTACTATTTTCTTGCACAATCTAAATTAATTATAAAATCCAGGCCCCTTAAAGATAACATCTAATTTCTGGTACTGATGACTGGATCCTGAATTATCTGAACCTTGCTTTTTCTATAAACAAACCTGCACAATCCAGCCATTTCTTTAATAATTCTTTGCCTGAATATTGTTGGCTGAGTATATGGTAAAGTGGCCCAAGAAGGGCCTTTTGATTTTACCCTCAGATCCCAGCCATTTTATAGGCTTTATCCAGAAGTAAACCATGTTCAGCTGCATTCTACAAACCCAACAGCATGTACCTAATGTAAGTCTTTGCTACTGCTTGGTAAATGTCTGCTTGATTCAAAATTATTCCTACACGTTTTTAACCTGTTTATCATGTGCTCTGAGAACAATAACAACAATTTTTCCTTCCTGTGATGATAAAGTATTAATTTTTCCACAGCTGCCTCAGGGAAAGAAGATTATTTTTTCAACTGTAATCATATTCAATTGTAATATTGTAAATATTTTTTTAGATAGCTTTACAAATTGGTTATGGTCCAAAAATATATATGTCTGTATATACAAAAATGTACATAAGTATGACATAAGATACCGTTCCAAAAGTATATATTAAGAATGACTTTGCATAGACATAAATTGCTTTGAATATGTTATTCTCAATTTTAGTATGCCAGGGAATTCCTTGACATACATAACTACAGCTTTCTCCTTGCTAGCTTCATGTTTAATGTATCTTATCTGAGGTGCTGAAAGTATTTATAAGAGTGATCTTTGTTCACTGATTCAATTTGTCTTTTGGATTCAAACTGGAAGTTTTCTGTCCTTGTCTTTCCTTGAAGTATATTAAGAATTTTATACTTATTAACTTCACAAGATATTCTGGTATCACTGTTTATTGTTCATGATTAGTTTCATGTATTTTTCACTACAACCATATAATTTGATGTTATTCCTGTGCATCAAATGACAAAAAGGATGTTTTGGTATGACTTCCTGCTTTACATGAAAGCCATAATCCATTCTATTTATGGTGATGATTTTAAAGGCTCAGAAGAACCTGACAAAAGTTTAAACCAGCTTCCTGAAAGATAGTATCCATTGTTTTTGATGTCACTGTGTTGGCAACTGTGTTTTCAACAGAGGATAATTTTCTATGTAGATATGAAATACTTCAGCATTTTCATTCTATTTAGTTTTACTTTATATTTTTGCAGTACATGAATAAGCCATGAGTGTAGAACTGAGTCCAGGACCTTGAAATAATCAATAAAGGCAGGACAAATCTTACAGCACTTTTGAGAGGGTTGTTTATTTATTACTGAATCACCCTTCACAATTCTGTAACTCGATGCCATTTTTGCTCTCTGTCCAATATGTTATTTATTAGATTATTCATTATTACATATATATATATAAATATAGATTATGAAATTAATTATTATTGCAGGGTGTTTTAAAATTATTGTACAATTTTAAGCTATTTAAGCATAAGTGACTTAAAACTATACTAAAATTTTTGGGACATATGTATAAGTGATAAAAGCTGTGAATATTTTGTATAAGGCATATTCACATAAGTAGTCTATATGGAAGGGTCACTGCTCTGATGTGAAGGAAAGATGGGATAAAGTTTGTGCCTCAGAAAGCTCAGGTATGTGCTACTCTGCCTTGCTAATAATTCATATATCAAATAATGATTTGAGCCAATAAATGAGTCTCACCCACCTTCCCTCCTACCTTCTAGTTTTGAAGAGATGTTAAGTGTTTCTATCATCTCCCTTGATCTCACTATTCTGTCATTCATTTTATTAAGTGTTTTATGTTTGATTCAATTTGGATATTGTGTTGAATTTCTTAATACCCACAGAGACTATCAGAAATTTTCCACCTCCTCCTTCTCTAGAGTTTGTCTCTTTCCTCTCAATTTTTTGTTCCTCTGGCCTCTGAAAGGAATTTTTTAAAAAAAATGAATTCTTTATGTTGCTCAAATGTTTTGTACTATCCTAACTTTTTAATAATCGTGTTTCTGTGGTGTGTTAAGATTTACAGAGTACTTTATAACTATGATCTTGTTTTACCAGCAAACTAACTTGGAGGCTGGGGTTATTATTCTCCTCAGTTTACAGATGAGGAAACTGAGGCAAATAGAGCTTTAGTGATTTGCCTAAGGTTACATAACTAGCTTCACGGACCAGATTTGAACCCAACTCTTCCTGAATCCAAATCCAGTGCTCTATCCAGTGCTTTTTGAAATACTCTTTTCTCCATGACATGTATTTTCTCTTCAGGTTTTCATTCTTCTGGTTCTACTCCCACCTGTCTAACCCCTCTCAGTTTACTTTGCTGGATCTTCATGCATATTATGCCTACTGACTGTGATTATATCCCAAGGCCCTGTCCCAAGTTCCCTTTTCTTCTTCCTCTACACTGTTTCACTTGGTGATCTCATTAACTCTCACAAATGGTATCTAGGATGATTCCCAGATCTAATTCATATAACTCATATTTTTCTCTTGACCTCTCATTTTGCATTTCCAACTGTCTATTGAACATTTTCAAACAGATGTCCTGTAGATATTTCAAACTTAACATAGCCAAAAGTAAACTCTTTATCTATCCCCTCCAAATCTCTCTTCTTAATTTTTTTTTGGGGGGAGACAATTGGAGTTAAGTGACTTGTCCAAAGTCACACATTTAGTGCTTCTGGTCTTCCCGACTCCAGGGTTGGTGCTCTATTCACTGTGCCACCTAGGTTCCCTGAATTTTCTAATTACTATCTAAGGTCTCATCATCTTTCCTATCTGTACCTACGTTTACAGCATAAGGGTCATCCTTGACTCTTCCCTTTCTCTCATGACTCGTACCAATCAGTAACAAATCTTGTATAGACAGTACTTTTGCAAGACCATTGCGGTATATGCTCTAATGACTCAGGTCCTCATCATCTAATGCCTGGACAACAGTAAATAAATCTTCTAGTAAGTCTCCCTGACTTGTTTCTTGCCACTCCTATCCTTCTTCCACTTGGCTGTCCAAATTGTCTTCCTATGACATTTCTGTACTCAGTAAACTCTAGCAGCCACCTATTACATCTAGGATGAAATAGAAAATCCTCTATTTGGTGTTCAAAGGCCTTTATAACTTTCCCACTCTTATCTTTTCAGTCTTTTTCTGTCTCAAGAACCCCCATGTATTCTATGATCCCCTTTGCAGTTTCTCAAGCTCAGTAAATACATCACCTGATTTACATAACCTGATTTCAGATTTTCCCTCATCCCTGAAATTCTGTTCTTTTTCTTCTCCTCTTTGGCTTCCTTGAAGTCCCAGCTTAAAATCTCATCTTCCATAAGAAGCCTTTCCTGGTCTTCTTAATGCTATAATATAATTGGTTTTTTTTTTTGGGGGGGGTCTTCTTAATTTGCCTGTAGGCTGCTTCAGAACAGGGACTTTTTTTTTTCTTTTTTCTTTTTCCTTTTCTTTAGAGTTTAGTATACAAACTGGCACATAATAGGCATTTAAATGTTAGTTTACTAACCTACCTGCTTGACTTTCACTTTCAATGTACAGTTAAGGGAATTCAAAATTTTAAATAGTCTTTTATTTTATGCACTTTAAAAAAATTGCTTTTAGCTGAAAATTTTCTGCTGAGCACATCATATTAGATGTGCTCTAATCTCCTCATAGTTTTCTGTGGGTCCTCAGCCTCTCTCAAGTAGCTTCTGCAGTGGTAGTATCTGATGCCTGTTCTTAGAAGTATTTCTTCAGCATTCCACCTCTATTCTTATGGCCCTTTCTGTGGCAAAAGCCACTGAATATAATATTGTGTGTAGGACATGAAATATTTTTATACTTTCTGTCATCCACTCCAGTATCTTTGCCAAGAAAACCTCAAATAGGGTCACAAAGAATCAGATACTATTAAAAATGACTCAACATCTCCTTGTGCAGCAAAATAATTGTATAAATGCATATACCTATATTGGATTTACATATATTTTTACCATGTTTAACATATATTAGATTATTTGCCATCTAGGAGAGAGAGTGGGAGGAAGGGGGGGAATTGGAACACAAAGTTTTGCAAGAGTCAGTAGTGAAAAATTATCCTTGCATATGTTTTGAAAATTAGAAGCTGGCTCTTCAACAATGAAATGCTTCAAATCAGTTCCAATTGTTCAGTGAAGAAAGCCATATACACCCAGAGAGAGGGATATGAAATGTGGAATGTGGAAATAAGCACAGATATATTCGATTTGTCAAGTATTTTAACATAATTAACATGTAGTGGACTTCCTGCCATCTAGGGGAAGGAAGGAGACTGGGGGGAAAAATTTGTAACAGAAAGCTTTGTAAGGGTCTTTGTTCAAGAATTACCCATACCTATGTTTTGCAATTAAAAAGCTTTAATAAAAAAAAGGAAAAAAAATTGAAAATAAAAAGCTTCAATAAAAAAATGACTCAACAACAACAAAATCAAATATTTTGGGGAAATGCGCTGTTTCATGATATTATAGCAATTATATAATGATTATTATATAACTTAAGTTATAAGTTATATATATCATTCCCTCTTTGGTTATCTGCATATGCCAAAGTGACCTATTTTAATCAAGGACCAGGAGAGATGATTCAGGTGCTAATCCTAAACATCATAAATGGCACCAACCTAAGATAGATTCTTAGAAAACTCAGCTGGTAAGTTGCTCGTAGTTAATTACTAAAAAAATAGGGTGAGAAGAACAAATTAAAAAATGAGAACAACAGTGTAGAATATTCAAAGATGCATTACCTGAATGATTGCACCTGGAGGGGTACTTTCTGGCTCTGCTCCCGAAGCCGATACACATCCTTGGAGACCTTCCTCATTAGTTTCTCAGCATTCAAATCTTGTTTCTGTTCTTCCTTGGATTGTTCAGCCTAGCCAAAGAAGGAAAAGAATATCCAGAAATAGGCAATTCCCAGGATGAAAAAGGTTGTGAATTAAGATCAGAAGAGCAAACAGATTAGATATCCCCTCTTTTCCCTAAACTATAGGAGATTCATGAGCAGAACTGACAAAAGGAAGTCATAGTTTAGAGTTGGAGACATCAGTCCCACTGAAAATCCCACATTTTCAAACCTAGCAGAAAGAGAATGTGGCCATAACACATTTGGAAGGAGGCAAACTGCTAGCAAATATACACTTGTGCATGCATAGGTCATGTAGAGATGCTACCATGTACATTTGTAACTCTAATATCAGAGAAGAACATACAACAAATGAATGAATAATTATAAATAATGTTTTACTCAATTTCTCAAGCTAAAAGTTACTTTAAGCAACCTTTAAATTTTCTTTATAGCATGTAACTCAAGCAAAGTATTGACTGATAACTCTTTGATATGAAATGAAAGATTAGTGAAATTCAAGCCTACTTGTGAAATCCAAACAAGGATTGTTTTCTTTTTTAAAATTAGTAACCATTATTTACTTGTAATTAAGGCGTAGTCACTTAATCACATAAACTAATTTGTATAAGGTATGAAAAGAGGATAATTCCTGAATTGACTACTGGTTAATACCTCCCTTAGTATTTGCAGATTACATACTAATGCTGTGGGCTGAAAAGATCCATTTGTCAATCAACAGTTCTTTGTTCCCTGAATATGTTTCAAGCTGCTCTATAACCTCCCTGACTGCCACCTCCACATCTACTGACCCCATAATAATTGACTCTTTGCCTGTACGCAGTTGTAAATGACTCATTTATTTAGGTGATACTCTTAGCAGAATATTACTTGTTTAAATCCATATGACTTCATGTAAATTTCTAATTTGCTGTCTCTGTTGTAACTGCTGCCCCTTCCCATTGAGCCTAATGTTTCCCATCAATCTAACTTGAAAGGGTAATTTAGTTCTTACGCTTGCTAGTTAAATGACAACAGGATAATCTTTTTGAACGTCAGTTTCCTCATTTAAAAAAATATATGTAATGATACATATGTTACTTATCATGTGGAGTTGTCAGTAAAGTACTTTGTGAATATAAAGTGTGGTTTTTCAATTATTATATTTTATTAAAGAATGCTTAAAGTTTTGGAGCAGGATAAACATTTTAAAATATTCTTACTAATCTTAAGACCTAAGAAGCTAAACATGTTAAGCATTGTAATAATATGAAAAAGAGGGAGAAATAATTTTCTTAATACTCCACAGTTTAAAAAAAATAAGAATATTATTTAAACATATTAATCCTTTTTATAATTAATAAAATTTTTTTTCATAAAATTCATGTTGAATATTGAGTATAATCATCAATTTTAGGTCAAATCTGCTATACAGCAAGATGTATGATTAGCATATAGGACAGCTAAATGGAACTTCAGTGGATAGCATTCCAGGCCTAGAGTCAGGAAGATGAATTCAGATCCAGCCTCAAATACTTACTAGCTGTGTAACCCTGAGCAACTCATTTAACCTTGCTTGCCTTTATTTCCTCATCTGTTAAATGACCTGGAGAAGAGAAATGGCAAACCACTTCAGCATCTTTACCAAGAAAACTCCAAATGAAATCACAAAGAATTGGATACAACTGAAGAAGAACTACAAGCTGAAACCACAAGTAGAACAGAAACTCTAGGAGGCAGCTAGCATAAAATGTTAGGCCAGCCATGGACAGTATGGTCCACAAGTTGGAAAAAGCTGAACATAACTAAATGACTGAAGAACTGAATTAAACTAGTTCTTTTTTTTTTTTTTTTTTTGCTTTTTCTGAGGCAATTGGGGTTAAGTGACTTGCCCAGGGTCACACAGCTAGGGAATGTTAAGTGTTTGAGATCAGATTTGAACTCAGGTCCTCCTGACTTCAGGGCTGGTGCTCTATCCACTGCGCCACCTAGCTGCCCCTGAATTAAACTAGTTCTAAGCAGCAGCAAGATGGGGTAGTGGATAGAATACTAGGTACCTGAATCAGGAAGACCTGAGTTCAGATCTGACCTCAGACGAACTTCCTAAATGTGTGACCCTGGGCAAATTACTTATCCCTGTTTGCCTCAGTTTCCTCATCTGTAAAATGAGCTGGAGAAGGAAATGGCAAATCACTCCAGAGTTTTTGCCAAGAAAACCTCAAGTGAGGTTATAGAGTCCAAAAGGACTCAACACAACAGCAATAGCAACAAAAAGAAAAACATATAGTTCTCCAAAGAATTGCAAATCCTTACCACGTGAAAGAATTCTCTGGATCACTAATAATAAATGCAAAGCAAAACAATTTTGATTTTTTACTTCACAACTAGCAAAGTGGCAAAGATGACAAAAGAAGGCAATAGTTAATGCTGAAAAGGATGTCAAAGTATGGGCACAAATATTAATGCATTGTTGGTGACAGTGTGAATTAGCAAAACCATACCAAGAAGCAGTTCAGAATCATGCAACTAAAATGGCTAAAATGTCCATACCCAAGATTCCACTGTTAGACAGATACCCCAGAGAAATCATTGATAAAAACAAAGGCTTACAAAGAGCTTTTTTTTTTTTTATTTTTTTGAGGGGAAGTGGGAGAATTCAAAAGAACTGGAAACAAAATAGATGTCTCAATTGGAGAACAGCTAAATTGTGGCACACAAATGTAATGAAATTTTATTGATAAATATAGGCATATACAGATATTTTTACATGAACTAGTACAAAATGAAGTAAGCAAAACCAAGAAAACACAGTAAGACCACTATAATGTAAATAGAAAGAAGAATAACTGTAACAAAACAATCTAGTAGGTATCTGGACAACTAGAAAGGATGGTCTTGAGGAGAGGTTTGAAACACGTGACTCTCAACACTAAGTGCTGCCCAAAACAGGTTCTTATGCAATTTTAACATGCTGATGTATTAATAATAAATAAATGAACATGTGATTTTCTTAGTCAACACATGGCCCACAGCAATCTTTATGTAAACTTTATTGGCCCCCATTTCTATTTGAATTTGACACATCTGGTCCAGAAACAACATGAATTTTTCATGCTAATCAATTATCAAAGATGATGCTACCTAGCTATCATCAGGTGGACATGGCACTTTAGGCAACTTTTCCAAAAGTGGGAAGAACTTTGTACTTCCTTGGTCCCTATAATGACTAATCAATTACAGGTTCATCTATCTGGCTCTTGTGGGAGAAATGAATCTCATAAACCTGATCTTATCACCAAGTTGTAATCATTAATTAGCACAGGAAGAAGGTACATGCTCATAGAAGGCTTGTACAGACCCTAATAAGTTCTTCATGCACACAATCATTTTTCCCAGAACTGTTTAAATTTTCCTTAGTAAATCAGTGATTTTCACAATCTGGTTTTGGAACTTACATCTCAAAAAATAATAATTTTATAAATATAACCACTTTTAGAAGAGAAGGAACATCACAAAATTAACTTATTCAATATGTACTTTAATTTAATTGGTGGGAAGCATAGGTACAGATTTTTTTAAATAAAAAAAAAATTCTACTTGATGATAATGACAAAAGATAGCACTCTAAGAGTTAGATTACACCCCTCTGCTTGGAACCTTTCAGTCTAGCTCCTCAAACCAAATGCCTGGTAGTTGATGCTGATAATTTCAACTATCAGCATTTTTGTGGTTACTAGAAAATTACTCCGAAACTTGGTCATTTGTTCAAAAAAGGATCTTTTGTTGCATTCTTCTGATGAATGAATCCCTTTTATTTAACTCTTGTTACTACTATCAAAAGCAGTCATTTAAAGCTAAAAGCCAGCAGTCATAGACAGCAGGGGCAGAAGGCAGAGGACTTAGAGTAGAAGGCTCTCTGCTCAATTCTACTCATTCTAGATCCTGGGCTGAAGGCTGAGAGATCCAAAGGCAGTGACTGCTCCGATGCATCTACTTGCTGCCTTACTGAGTCTCTGTGCTGAGGGATCAGTGTAGCTGAGTTTACAGATGCAGAATCAAGAGAGGCTCTTGAGGAGTTATGGTTGAGGCCGACTTGCACAAGTGCATGGCAGCAATTCGACTTGGGTGATCAAATTCATAACTAAAGGAAGTTCATTACTGTTGTGTTGTTCATCCTTTCTTCTCAGAGAAGGCATCAGGAGGATATCTTGACTGGCAAGTGAATTGGACTAAGTGAGGTTGGGCTGTGCAAAGTCATCGGCCTCACACATTTAACCAAGAAGGGGAAAACAGCAAAGAGTAAGGAAATATATAATTAGGGAAATTCCTAATGCACAGAGTGAAGGAGCCTAAGTTAAGATGGAGGTGATGAATTGAAATGTAATTGGAAAATATTTAACAAACTAAATAAAAATTCAATAAAACACATATTATCACATTTTTAAACTAAATCAATATGTGGTCCAAAGGGATCCTTGTATACAGATTAATAGTCCCTGTTTCTATTTGAGTTTGACACCATGTGTTAAGACAATCCCAGGATAAAGCTTTAGAAAAGAATATTCTGTATTAAATACAAGTTGAATCTCAAGGATGTGGGAAGAATGCAAACATTAGGGAAGGAACTACTAAGTACTGAGGGCCCATGGGATTAGGTTCCTTCTAAACACTCAGGAATTGAGACTGGCAGGGAACCAGCAAAGGGCATGGGCTGATTGCATATGGACATATAGAGAGATTATATAATGCAGTGGAAAGAACTCATTTGCCACCAGCTGCTCTGCTTGGGTCTCATTCCAGCAGCAGCACCATGCACCTTCCCTCCAGTTCACCACCAGGAAACTCAGCATCATAAGAGATTGCTTCTGTTTAGGTCCTCATGCCTCATCAGTGCCCTCAGTTGCTTCTGTCCCTCTGATTAGAAGATAGCAAAGAGAAGAGCAAAAAAACCTCCTCCTTAATAGAGGACTCAAAATCTCAGACACCTATTTATTTACCATCAGCTATTCCCCTTGGTTGACTTCAACATCATATCCCCAGCTGGGTATTATACTGCACTCTTTTCAGTTTCCTTTTGTGTACTGTCTTTTTCAATTAGAATGTAAGCTCCTTGAGGGAAGAGTTTCTTTTTTCTTATGTGTTTCCCCAGCGTTTAGCATAGAGCCTGGCAAATAGTAGGTACTAAATAAATATTTATCATAGATAAATAATACATGATATAATAATAATAAAAAACCTAGATAAATCCATTTTCAGACAGAAATTTTTGATTTAATATGGTTTTTAATCCTGGCGTGGTCATTTACCCATGTGACCTTGGGTAAGTCTACTTAAAGTCACTGCATTTCAGTTTCCCTATTTCTAACAAGGAAAGGGGCTAGACTAGATGACCAATAGAATAGCTTCTAGATCTAAATCTATGAATGGACTGTCCACAATTACCCTGAAAGTAATTGGAATGTCTAATTTAAAAGGTGATAAGGGATGAAATTAGAATTTTTGATGAAAAAACTCAAAATAAACTAATAGAGTAAAGTGAACAGAATCAAGATAATATACATGATGACCACAAAGCCATAAACAGAAAGCATAAAAATTAAACTGAGGGGTATAGAATTAAAAAGTTTTGCTTCAGAGAAGAGTTGAGAAAATTTACTTTCCTCTCTTCTGCAAAGGTGGGGAATCAGGAATGTGGAATATTGAATACATTGTTCACTAAGGTTGATAAGTTGGCTAGGTTTGCTCAACTACTTTTTTCCTCTTTATTTTTTAATTATAAAAAAGCATATATACACATACACACACATACACATGCCAGTTGGACTAAGGAAGAGAGGAATTATATGTCAGAGTGATATAAAAACAAAAGATGTCAATAAAAATGAAACTGAGAAAAGAACAACTGAAAAAAGAAAATAAATAAACACCTTAGTTCAAAAGTGAGAAAATGTTAGCAAAGTAGTAGACAATTTGGCGGAAATTCAAAAAATGCAACTAACAATCCAATTTTATAATAAAAAAATTAGAGCAAAGTCAAAAGACCACATGAGATAAAGCTTAAAAATGACTGACCCAGAAAACATAACAGAGATAATTTAAGAATTTTTCACCTCATAAAACACAATTAAAATATCTGAATATCATAATTTAAGAAATTTTAAAAAATATTGTTCAGAAGCACTCAACCAGAAAGCAAAATGAAAATTGAACTCATTTCATACACCAAAAAAATGGGACTGCCAAACTCCAGAGCTTCTAGATCAATGAAACAAGGCAACCAGCCAGGAAGAGACAGACCATGTATAAAGGAAACTCGGTCATAATCATATAAACCCTATGCATCAAAGTCAAGAAAGGAAAGAAAAAAATGTAATGATACAGTAAAGGAAAATATTCTAACCGAAGATTATCTAGCTTACAAAGGTAAACACAGAATAAGGATTTTTGTTGGTAAGATGACTTCCTATCACTTCCAAGAATTCCTATTGAGAAAAATGAATCTTCAATAGGAAAATACAGTAGTCAGATTACTTAGGACAAGAAGTTGTATTTTTGTCTCATTGTACAATTTGACAAAACAGGTATTAATAATTGAGAGTTTTAATTGGGGAATAATGCAATTGAGCACTATATACTTGCTCTATCATGAATTCTAGGGTCTCAAAAGTTATGCCAGTGAGTGGGGCATAAATTCTGTGGGTTATCTTCCAAGCTGGAAAGCCTTTGAGTATGAGCCAATTAATACGCTATATGTCTATAAGGCTGGAAACTCTCATCACCAGACTGGCCCTCAGGCTGATCACCCTGTCCTTATATCTATCTTAAAAATCTTTCAGCTGAATGCTGAGTGAAATGAGCAGAACTAGATCATTGTACATGGCAACAAGACTATATGATGATCAATTCTGAAGGATGTAGCTCTCTTCAACAATGAAATGTTTCAAACTAGTTCCAATTGTTCAGTGATGAAGAAAGCCATATATACCCAGAGAGAGGGATATGAATGCGGACTACAACATAACATTTTCATGCTCTCTGTTGTTGTTTGCTTGCATTATGTTTCCCTTCTCAGATTTTTTTTTTTCTTGTAGATCCGATTTTTCTTGCACAGCAAGATAACTGTAAAAATATGTATATACATATTCGATTTGTCAAGTATTTTAACATAATTAACTCCTAGATGGCAGGGGTGGGAGTTAGGGGGGGAAAATTTAAAACAGAAAGTTTTGCAAGGGTCAGTGTTGAAAAATTATCCATACATATGTTTTGCAAATAAGAAGCTTTAATAAAATGAAAACAATATATAAATCTTTCAGCTAAGTCACAGAAGAATTATTGTCTGTATTGGTGGAAAAAACATACAGACATAGAACCACAAGTCACTGAACTACTAAACCATTTCTTCAGTTGATGATTCCAATGTGAATTTTCAAAAATTACTTAGACATACTTTAATACTTTGATGGATTCATTGTCTTATGGGTGTAGATCATAACTCACTGATGTCTTCTTGTCTATTCCCTGCTATAATTCACCACCAGAAGCTTTGTTGAATGAGTTGAAAGACTTCAATGGTGGATACCATTGAAGCCCTTGACTTATCCAAGTAATTCCTTGCTGTTTTTCTACATAACCAATACCTCTCATTTTCAAGTCACATATGCCTTCTCTGAAATCTTTTATATCACTTTATTCATAAGAATGTAATCCTAATATTAATTGTTTCTGCTTCCACCTGTAGGTCCTGGGATTTTGTTACATTAAGCACCAGTTTTAAGGAATGGTAAAAGACAGAACTTTTGCACTGTTTTTTAAAAAATAACCTCCTTGATCACAGTGAGTTTCCAACTTTATTTTTACTAATTGTATAAAATTGCAATGTATTTAAGTTCTGCTCTTTTCGCATTCGATAAAATCCAACACCCATTCCTATTAAAAACACTGGATAGTATAGGAATAAATGGGCTTTTCCTTAAAATGATTAGTAGCATCTACTTAAAACCACCAGCAAGTATCATATGTAATGGAGACAAACTAGAACTATTCCCAATAAGATCAGGAGTGAAACAAGGCTGCCCACTGTCACCATTACTATTTAATATTGTATTAGAAATGTTAGCTTTGGCAATAAGAGAAGAGAAAGAGATAAAAGGAATTAGAGTAGGTAATGAAGAAACCAAATTATCACTCTTTGCAGATGACATGATGATATACTTAGAGAACCCTAGAGACTCAACTAAAAAACTACTAGAAACAATTCACAACTTTAGTAAAGTTGCAGGATTCAAAATAAATCCACATAAATCATCAGCATTTTTATATATTATCAACAAAGTTCAGCAGCAAGAGATAGAAAAAGAAATTCCATTCAGAATAACGGATGATAGCATAAAATATTTGGGAATCTATCTGCCAAGAAAATGTCAGAAACTATATGAACTAAACTACAAAACACTTTCCACACAAATAAAATCAGACCTAGTCAATTGGAAAAATATTAAGTGCTCATGGGTAGGCCGTGCGAATATAATAAAAATGACAATACTACCCAAACTAATTTACTTATTTAGTGCCATACCAATCAAACTCCCAAGAAATTACTTTACAGATCTAGAAAAAATAGTAGCAAAGTTAATTTGGAAGAACAAAAGGTCAAGGATTTCAAAGGAATTAATGAAAAAAAAGACAGATGAAGGTGGCCTTGCTGTACCAGATATAAAACTATTATTATAAAGCAGCAGTCATCAAAACCATTTGGTACTGGCTGAGAAATAGAGCAGTCGATCAGTGGCATAGAATAGGATATCAGGTCAAGCTAGGTAATAACATTAGCAATTTAGTGTTTGATAAACCCAAAGACCCCAGCTTTTGGGATAAGTACTCACTATTCAGCAAAAACTGCTGGGAAAATTGGAAACTAGTGTGGAAGAAATTAAGGCTGGACCCACACCTAACACCGCACACCAAGATAAGATCTAAATGGGTTCATGATCTAGATATAAAGAGTGATGTTATAACCAAATTAAAGGAACATGGGATAGTTTACCTCTCAGACCTGTGGAGATGGAATAAATTTATGTCCAGGGAAGATCTGGAACTCTTAATTGAACACCAGATAGATAATTTTGATTATATTAAGTTAAAAAGTTTCTGTACTAACAAAACTAATGCAGACAAGATTAGGAGGGAAGCATCAAATTGGGAAATCATCTTTACATTTAAGGGTTCTGATAAAGGTCTCATCTCTAAGATATATAGAGAATTGTCTCACATTTATAAAAATTCAAGCCATTCTCCAATTGATAAATGGTCAAAGGATATGAACAGACAATTTTCAAATGATGAAATTAAAACTATTTATAATCATATGAAAAGGTGCTCCAAATCACTATCGATAAGAGAAATGCAAATTAAGACAATTCTGAGGTACCACTACACACCTGTCAGATTGGCTAAAATGACAGGAAAAGATAACGATGAATGTTGGAGGGGATGTGGGAAGACTGGGACACTGATGCATTGTTGGTGGACCTGTGAACGGATTCAGCCATTCTGGAGAGCAATCTGGAGCTATGCTCAAAAAGTTATCAACCTGTGCATACCCTTTGACCCAGCAGTGTTTCTACTGGGCTTATATCCCAAAGAAATCATAAAAGAAGGAAAGGGCCCCAACATGTGCAAGAATGTTTGTGGCAGCTCTTTTTGTGGTGGCTAGAAACTGGAAACTGAGTAGATGCCCATCAATTGGAGAGTGGCTGAATAAATTATGGTATACGAATGTTATGGAATATTATTGTTCTGTAAGAAACGACCAGCAGGACGATTTCAGAGAGGCCTGGAGAGACTTGCATGAACTGATACTGAGTGAGATGAGCAGAACCAGGAGATCGTTGTACACGGCAACAACAGTACTATATGAGGATCAGTTCTAATGGACATGACTCTCTTCAACAATGAAATGCTTCAAACCAATTGCAATTGTTCAGTGAAGAAGGCCATATACACCCAGAGAGAGGGATGTGAAATGTGGACCACAACATAACATTTTCATGTTCTCTATTGATGTTTGCTTGCATTGTATTTCCTTTATTGGATTATTCTCTCTTATAGATACGATTTCTCCTGAACAAAAAAATGATGTGTGGCAATAACTCTACATATATTCGATTTAAGTCTTCTAACATAATTATCATGTAGTGGATATCCTGCTATCTAGGGGAGGGGTGAAGAGTAGGGGGGAAAATTTGTAACAGAAAGGAATTACCCATACATATGTTTTGCAAATAAAAAGTATTAATAAAAAAAAAAGTTCTGCTCTTTTCTCCTGCCCAAAGTCTGAAATCTCTTATAAAGGATTCATCTTTTTGTGCCCTATTTTACACCTACTTCCCAAGATGTACAATGTGCTCATTTGTTTCTATCAAATACAGGATTCCCTTGTAGAACTGGAGGCTTGTAAGATTTTAGCAGTTTGTTAATAAAATGTCTCAAGAAGAACAAAGAACTAGCTAACCACATAAGGAATACTGCTCCCCCCCAAAATTAACTGAAATAATGCTTCTGACATAGTAGTACATGCTTGCCTCTCATAAAGAAAAGCCTTTAGGCTTCATTATTATTCTCTGTAACCCTCCCTATTTTCCATTGTCTCCTGCAGTTAAAAGTGAGTTTAGTACCTTAATAAAAAAATATGTTTTAAACCAAATCCCATTCTCAAGCCCAATACCCACAGGAAGAGGCTGTGTCTTAAAGTGGTTAGGGCTAAATCCTTATAGTTGTAAATCAGGATTAGATTATGTGTCTTAACCCACTAGGCTTGGCAGTGCAAATGCTAAATTACTTCACTGGGATGCTGTTTTAAGTTCTAAGCATCTAACATGAAAATGATCATATTCTGCTATGGAAAGTAGAAGATTATGGGGTAGTATTAACCTTTTCCTGGATAAGTGTCAGGCAAATGATCACTATTTGTTGGAGGATTATAATTGGCATTCCAATGAGTTGTATAACAGAAAAGAAAAACTATGAAAAAAAAATGAAAAACTATGGGGCATTTCAAGTGATGAGAAGTTTATAAATTAAAAGGTATTTATTTAGGGGACTAATGGTAAAATTTAAATGACCAGAAGAAGGAATCAACACAGACATCCATTACATCACAGGTTCTTAAATGAGGGTGTATGAATTTTTAAAATTATTTTGACAACTGTGATTCAATATAATCTTTGCCTGTTGTAATCCTGGGTATTCTGTTTTATGCATTTAAAAAACCACTATGCTTCCAAAGTGGCTGGGATACTAAGATCAGATATTGTTTCAGATTAGGCAGCATTGGAGTAGGTTTTATTTATAAGTAATTGTGCTGTTGGTGTTTGGTTTAATCAATTCTTTTGTGTCTGATTTTTTGTGACCCCATTTGGGATTTTCTTGGCAAAGAAACTGGAGAGGTTTGGTTCTCCAGCTCATTTGGCAGATGAGGAAACTGAGGCAAACAAGGCGCCCAGGATCACATTGCTAACTGTCTGAGATCATATTTGAAATCCAGTGTTCTACCCTGCACCACCTAGCTGCCCTCAAAAGTAACTGCAGATATTTTTGTAGAATCAATACAGAAGAGATTAGTTTTCATTTTAAGTGCAAACTGATGAACCACTAAGCTAGGGGATTTTCAAGACCTTGCATGTAGCTTTCTTTATTGGTAATAAAGAATTTCATAAAGTAACATGGACCTTACAAATTATCTACAAATATAATACTTGTTACACACTGGATAAAGATATGACTTCAGAAACAAGATCTTTGTATTTTGTTGCTCTTAAAACTTCCTGACCTATTTTGTTAGCACAGAAGTTAGTTGATTCAGCACTTCCTTAAAGAACAAATAGTAGCTATCAAGTCTAATTCTCTCTTCTGAGCTTTAGTAACGTCTCACAGATTTTTACTGGATATTTCAAACTAGCTGACCCACAAACATTTCAAATTTAACATGCCCATAATGGAACTGAGACATAAAATCATCCCAAATCTACTCCTCTTCTGAAATTTCCTACTTCTGAGAGCACTGCCATCATTTTAGCCTTCCAGCTTTGTAACCTTAGCATTATTCTCAACTTCTCACCTCACATATCCAATCAGATGCCAAATCTTGTTGAATTGTCCCCTTCTTGCTTTCCTCCCTCTGCTTTGACTACTGTACTTCTTGGTTTCCTTTTAAATCCTAATTAAAATCCTACTTTCTACAGGAAACCTTCTGCACTAATTCTAGTGCTTTCTCTTCCCATCCTCCAAAGGCTGAAGGAAAAAAAAAAAAAAAAGATTTTGGATTTACTTTGTATATATATGGAGCTGTTGTCTCCATGGAAATTATTTATGTATGCCATTGTATCCTCTGTATCAAGTAGATTATAACCTCTGGGAAAGCAAAAGCTGTTTGGATTTTGTCTTTGTATTCCCAATACCTCCACAGAGACTTGCCACATAACTCTCTAGACCTCTTTTTCTCTTTTTTGCCAATCTCTTGCTGACCACCTTCTTTCTCCTTCATCTACCACTTCCCCCTATGTTTTAACTCCACTGTCTTCCTCCATTAGGATGTAAGCCTCTTGAGGTCAAGGGCTGTTTTGCTTGCTTGTATCTCCAGCACTCAGCACAATATCTAGCACACAGTTAAGACCTTAAATGTTTTATCTCTCCATAATCTAAATAGCAGAAGATTCACCCTGTTCAAAAATAGTTTCAGACACTTATTAATTATGTGACCTTGGATAAGTTTACCTCAGTTTCTTCATCTGTTAAATGAGCTGGAGAAGGAAATAACCAACCACTCCAGTATCTTTGCCAAGAAAACCCCAAATGTGTCAAGAAAAGTGAAATACAACTGAATATAACAACAATGCAAAGATAGCATGGAAATGAATGGAATATGGAATAGATGGAAATAATGGAAAGAATGTCAGAAATAAAATCAAAAGTTATGGTTCAATTTCTTTACTTTTTTTCCCCACCATATTTGTAATCTTGGATATGTCACTTAAATTTTCTGTGCCTCAGTTTTCCCCTGTGTAATATCAAGAGGTATCTCTAAGTGGCCTGATGGTCCCTTCCATCTTTAAATCATACCATTCATCATACACAAAACAGAATAAGAATCTTAAAATAAACATCACAGCTGTAAGGACCTTTTCTTGTTATCTAGATTTATTTATAATTATTAGAAATGAAATATTTCAGATAAAATCCCGAGATGATTACTGGAATCCTTAAAATATCCATTCACAATATAAATCTCCTTGATATTCACACCTGATGATGAACATTATCATCATCAACGTTTATATAGCACCTATGCTGTGCCAGCCACTGAGCTAATTGTTTTACAAATATTTCATTTGATCCTCCCTTACCCTGGGAAGTAGATGTTACTCCATCTAACAAATAGCAATACTGAGGCAAACAGTGTTCTACAGACTCTTAATTCTATATATTTTTCTGTTATTCCTTTCCCCCAACCTCGGAAAACTACCATTTAATAGAAGGGAAACACAATAATTGAAACACCTCAATTTCTAACTATATTCATCAGTGCAGGAAAGGAATGTATAATTATAATTATGTAGCGAACTTGTCATAAATCTGAACCTCAAATTGTGATGTATATTCTCTCGGGAAGAGTTCAGAATGTTCTACCAGAAGCTTAACACCTCCTAAATCTACTTAATGGTTTCTTCTGAGTAAGGTAGCTATCCCATTACAAACAAACTGTTGATTATTTTAAATAAAGTGTCAGTACTTGAAGCCAAGGAAATCTTGAAAACTGCAAGTCAATGGCTATTACAAATGCAATCAATGATGTAGATAATTTAATTAGCTTCTGATGCTATGGAAAAGGGCCCACCTTCTGACTACACATCTAACCTCTTAAACAAGTCTCTTTAACTTTGTCATGATGCAATTACAATCCAAGGTTAAGTATAATTAGCATGGTAACAAACTTGTTTTCTTATGAAAATAACAATTTTGGGTCACAGACCATCTTATTTTCACTAGGGACTAAAAAAGCTAATTGAATTTTTAACATTTTATCAACAGAGTCAAATGAACGTGGCATTTGTTAATCCAAACCCCAGAGCATGGTTAACCAGGGGATACGCCAACTTGTGTTTCTGGTGTTGGAGGTTTAGAACAGGAATAATAACAATAATAAGCATTTATATAGTACTTTAACATTTATAAAACACTTTACCAGTATGATCTCATTTTATCCTCACAACAATTCTGAGAGGTACATGCTATTATTAATCCCTTGGAGAGCATTTAGCCAAGCCCCTTCATTTTGCACAAGGGAAATCTGGAGCCAGTGATATTAAACGATTTCCTCAAGGTCATATAGCTGACAGTGGTAGGGACGAGACTTTAATGTGGGTCTTATGCCTCCTGGTTCAGTGCCCTTCTCATATGGCAATAAAGAAAAGTTTTAAGGCATGATGGGCTGTTGTAATTTTCTGAAGCTTCTTGTGGTGAACACAGACAGAAGCACTTTGGTCTCAGGAGCAGAAAAAACAGCACAGCTCAGGAGAAAAACCAAGAGATTCAGCTTGAATACTTTTAAAATCTAATAGTGGATAGAAGGATGATAAGGTAAAAACAGTAGGTATCATTTAAAATCATGTATGCTTTTTACAGTAGGATGAAAATAAGTAGCCAAAAAAGAATGAGAATTATTTCTCATATTTTCATAAACTAAAGGAATCTTTAAGATCACTTATTTCAATTTCTTCATTTTGCAGAAGGAAAACTGAAGCCCAGTGAGAGAAAAATGACTTCCTGAATACCACAAAGTTGCCTAAGGAGTTAAGTGAAATAAAAAATCAAATCTTTTGATTTCCAGTCTAGGATTCTTTCCATTACACAAACTACCTCTTTTTTTTTTTTTTTTAATATAATCCCTTTTCTCTCTTTAAAGGATATTTTCAGTATTTTAAGGGATCTGATCTTATTAGTTTGGGTACTACTCCCTTCTCCCCCCTTAGGGAAGATTGAAATCCATTTATGGCTTCTTATCTGGAATAATTTTTTAAAATAGATCCCTCAATAAATCATACACTGATGGTCCAATATGGAGGTGGAATTCCCCCTAGGCTTGTGTGTGTGTGTGTATATGTGTTTTTAAAAATATTTTGTGGATACTATATGACGATCAATTCTGATGGACATGGCTCCCTCAACAATGAAATGTTTCAAACCACTTCTAATTGATCACTGAAGAAAGCCATATACACCCAGAGAGAGGGATGTGAAATATGGACTACAACATAACATTCTCATATTCTTGATTGATGTTTGCTTACATTGTGTTTCCTTTATCTGATATCTCTTTTGTGTAGATACTATTTTTCTTGCACAACAATGATAAGTTTGGAAATATGTATTCATATATTTGATTTGTCAAGTTAACATAATTAACATGTAGTGGATATCCTGCCATCTAGGGGAGGGGTGGGAAGTTGGGGGGAAAAATTTGTAACAGAAAGCTATGTAAGGGTTAATGTTGAAGAATTACCCACACATATGTTATGCAAATAAAATAAAATAAAATAAATAAAAAATAAAAATATTTTGTGGACATTAGTACAAAAAAGGGTAATGCGATTAATTCAATTGAAATCCTCATGCACTCTCCTCTTTTCCCTCCCTTTTGACAAAAGTAACTCCCCTTTGCTTCCATTCAGTTTTAATAACAATAAAATGAAAACAGGTGAATTTTATGCTATAATACATTATTAGAATCTTAAAAAGCACTACAGAAAATAGGTCATTGCCTTCTAGGATTTAAAGTTATTATTTTCTATAAAATAATAAATAGCTGAAATACAAAGAATAATAATGCCTGCTAGCATTTACATTGCTTTATACAACCTCACAACAACTCTGAGAGTAGGTATCACTATTCTCATTTTAAAAATGAAGAAATTGAGACAAATAGAAGGCAAGGAAGTGCCTTGCTCAAGGTCACATAGCTATGAAGTGTATGAGATCAGATTTGAACTCAGATCTTTGTGACTCCATATTTAGCATGCTATCCCTTGCACTACGTAGATCCTTTGTAATTAAAAGAACATTGGACTTGGACCCACTCAAGAATTCTGAGCTTGAATCCTGCCTGTGACAGTTATTAGCTGTGAGCCTACAAGTCTTTTCATTCAATTTGCTTTTATATAAAAGAGAGATTATATTGTCACTATGTACACTGCTCCCATTCTGGGGAAAAAACTCAGTGAACCTCCAAGTACTTCCAAAATGTGCATTATTATCATTAATTTTACTCACGCAGGATGATTCAGTAGAAATAGCTGAATTAGAAAGTGGAAACAGATGGCCTCAGTTCAGATTCAATCTCCACTAATTTACTGCCTCTGTGATCTTATTCAAGTCATCCCACCTCCATAACTTTGCAGAGGGGTGTGAGCCCTCCCCTCTAGATCCCTTCCAGGCTCATGCAGCATCTCCTGTGGGAAGCCATTCTTTTTATCCTCTGTGCTGGGGCTCGTTCACCTTCCCAAATGACTCTATGTATACCTAAGTACTTGTGTAACAAGGGGTCTGGTTGCATGTGCATAATGCCTGGGACAGCATCTCCGCAAAATTCCAGTGGTAGGTGAGACAAGGACCCATCTGCTACTGACACCATGTTTTCGACCTGAACTTGGTGCAACAATGAATATGGGAACTGACCTAAGTTGAGCCAATTTCCCCTGAAACCAAGATGGTGCAGAGAAGAGCATGCCCTCAGGATATTGGGGGAGAAGGGGAATGTTTGTATATTTGCTTTTGCTAGAACTTTGAAGCAGATATGTCTTTGTAAAATCTAACTGATATTAAGTGATTAGATGGAACTGAGGCACTAGTTACCAGCACCTAACAGATGGGGAAACAGGGTTGGTGTGAGCTTAAGGAGGAGACACCCAAACCCCTTGTGGTATTCTAGAATGCTAAGGAGCAAATATAGCCTTCTTGGCTCTGAGTAAATGGGACACAGCATACTTGCTATATTTATATGTTGCAATCATCCTTACCCTCTAAAAGATATGATCCTTCCCTTGAGAGATTATTTTTCATTTTGTTGTTGAATCTCCAACAGTTAGTGCAGTGCCTTGCACAGGACAAGCATTTAATAAATGGCTGTTGGATTAAATTTGACTTCTCTTGGTCTATTTCCTCATCTACAAAATGAAGCATGGGAACAGATAGATGTCTTCTGAGGTCCCAGCCTGCCCAGATTTAAATCTTCAATTCTGTGATCATAATGGAGCTCTCTGCATTGCTGGTTCCCAATTGGAAAGACCTGAAACCTGATTAGAGCCCCTTGATCTGTCTATGATGAATTAACTTCTCTTATATCACCAACATGAGAGATGCTAAAAAATGTCTGTCTAAGGAGATCTTAAGAGACAGGAAAAACTGACTAAAAGTGGTATTAGATTAAACTGAATTGGTGAAGATAAACCACAGAAGGCTTTGGATACAATCACTAGTGAAGCTGGTTCCAAGCACGATGTATACACCAGCCCAAATATATACTCTCATAAGATAATGGCTTATCACAGGGACAATAATCAAGTGTGTGATAGAGCAAGGAGTACCAGACTCTTAAGAGTCAGAAGTCTTGGGTTCAAAGCTTTACCAATTTTTAGCCATGGGGATTTGGGCCGATCACTACCTTTCTAAACTTGCTCACATGGAGAGTGGGGAAATGAATACTTGCACTAGCTATCTTGGAGAGTTGTAAATCAAGTGCTCCACAAGCCATAAAGACCTGATTCAAAGCAGCAGGAGCAGCCAGAGAATGCTGGTGTTAGAGAGATTGGCTTTTACAGCATCAAACAATTTTGAATTAATAAAACTGCTGCCCCATTTTCCAACTGTAATTCAACCTAATCTTCCACTTTTCAAATCTGGACCCAGCTCACTGTTCAACCTTACATTTTGGAGTGACTCTATCCAATGAGCCTTTGTTAAATATCCCTTATGTCTGCCTCAAGTCTCTCTCTCCACACTCTAGTCCATTCTTCACTCAACAATCAAAACAAGCCTCCAAAGTACAGAGATAACTTACCCTCTGAGCAGTGCTGCCCTAAGTATTTTACATTTTAAGTTGTTGTTGATCTTTCATTTTTAAAGAGGACCGATGATACCATATGGTGACTTCTCAATTTGTGCTTGAATTGGATTTAAGTGAGACAGAGCTGTACAAAATTGTCAGTCTCACTCTCTTCCAGAATTATCAAATCTTTTCAGTAATGATAATAACAATATAGGTGGCAATGCTTTTCCTTTTATTATATCTCCTTGGATTTGAAGGAATTGTGGTGATTTAGTTCCTTTCGTATTTTTACATGAATAATATTACTAAATGTAAAAATTTATTTTATCCTTTTTATGTTTTGTAGTGAAAACCCAAGGAAAAGCTAGTACTGTAAGTTTTGTCTGCCTTAAGTGTAAAAGATAATCAATTGATGTTGTGAGCATTTATGGGTATAAAAATTGTTTTATGACAACACGAAACTGGGGAGTAGGTAGTGATCCAATCTGGCTATATGTAGATCTTGTAAAGAACAACATGGAATAAGGCTGGAAAGAAAGAAGGAAGTCAGACTGCAGCATTTGAAATGACAACTAAGAGATTTGCCTTGCATCCTGTAGGTGAAAAAAAGCTTTGGATTATTTTTGATTAGGGAGCCACACAAACCTGTGCAGTGAGAATATTATTTTGGCTGTGAGAACAACAAAGAGGTTATTGTATATGTTCTTCTGTTGGTGCTCAAATGTTCAGAAATGCATACGACACATAAAAAAATTCCCTTTTAAATAATGAGTTATCATGACTAATATGGAAATGTTTTATATGACTACACATGTATAAGCTGTATCAAATTGTTTGCTTTCTGAATGAGGGGGCTATAGGAATGGAGGGACTTTGAAACTCAAAATTTTAAAAACAAATGTTTTTGCATATAATTTGGGGGAAATATTAAACAAAAAAAATGAAAAAAAGAGCATTCTGCATCTATGAACAATTAGCTCCAGAAGCTTCAAAAAGTTAAAAAAAAATGCCCTAAGATACTTTGTTCACCTCTTTAAAGGCACCAGTTACATCTCCAGATGGCTTATGTGTTTTGGGGTCCACATTCCCATCCTACTAGTGGCAACTGTGGCTAGAAGAGGATTCTTTTTTGTTTTTTGGTATATCATGGACAAAATAGTTTTTGAGGACTAGCATAGGAATCACAGATTTAGAGAATTACAAAAAGATTTTCTGTATTAGACCCTCAGCAGCTATTTGATACAAACCTTAGCCCAAAATGAAACCCCTCTAAAATACACCCATGGACAACCACAGATAGCTTTTGTGTGAAGACCTCCAAGAAGAAAGGGAGAAATTATTAACTCTCAAATATTCCATTTTTGGATACTACTAAACTTGTCTCTTTGCAACTTCTATCGGATGCTCTTGGTTCTGTCTTCTGGATCAAAAAGAACAAGTCTTATCCCTTTTCATGACAAAGCCCTTTCCAAGAGCTTGAAGGGAGCTATTCTGATTCTTGCCAGTTGTGTCTTCTCTTCTCCAGGCTAACTATCCCCAGGTTCTCCAACGGCAGTCACTTGAAGCACTGTAGTATTCTATTAGTCTTGTCCCAGATGCTTTTCTGCATAATATTATGGATCAGTATCATTCCTAAAATCTGGTAGTTAGGACTAAATGCAGAGAGATAAAAACAATTCTTATTCTTGGCAATCTTGCCTCCATTAATGCAAGTTAAGAGCTCATTAACTTTTTTTGGAAAGGGGGGTTGTCATATCACACTGAATCCTATTGAACTTGCAGTTCATTAAACTCCTAAATCCCCTACTCTGATCAGTACAAAGATCTAAGACAATTCCAAAAGACTCATGATGAAAAATGCTATCTACCTCCAGGAGAAAAAAACAACAACAACAACAACAAACAAACTGATGAACTATGAGTTCAGATTCTAATATACATTTTTTAAAAAAATTCTTCATTATTCTTTTTTTCCTTTCCTTTATTTTTCCCCCCAATTGTATGTTAAAACAATTTTTAAACATTTGGCTTTTTCCTTAAAGTTTTTTTGTTCTACATTCTATTCCTTCCTCTTTCCCTACCCTCCTCCCTCCCTGAGATAGTGAGCAATCTGATATAGGTTATACGTGAACAATTTCATTAAACATTTCCATATTAGCCATTTTTCCCCAAGATTCAAGAATGAAAGAAACAAAAAAGCAAAGAAAACATAGAGACAAAGAAAAGAAAAAAAGAGAAAGCAAGAGAAAGATAGCACATTTCAGTCTGCGTTCAGACAATATCAGCTTTTTCTTTTTTTGGGGGGGGAAGCAACATGGCTAATATGGAAATGTTTTTCATTATTTCACAGATATAAATAATATCATATTGTTTGCCTTCTCACTGGATGAAGGAAGGATAGGAGAGATTTTTTTTTTTAAACAAAAAGAAGGGGAAAAGACAGAAGAGAAAGAAAGAAAAACTCTTAAACCTTTAGACAAACTGTCATTCAACCCATATCAACTATTTGTAAACCAAACTCCTACTGTTCTTATGGGTATTGCAAGTTCTAAACAAGTAATAAGCAGGCCTCTGGAAAATACTATTTGCTTTTTTAAAAGACACTCAATTTTTAAGGAGAGAACCTCCTTTACTTTGAAAAAAAAGATTAGACACAATTCTATCCAAGTCCCTCAGAAATGCAATTCAAAGAAATAAAGCTATTGTCATTGGTACCTGTTTTTCAGCTTGTTTCAAAAGCTTTTGAAACCTCTCATCCTCAAGCACATCAGCAGAAAGAGTCATCTCTCCCTGGGCTTTCATGTCCTCAAGCTTCTGACGCAAGTCTCGTAGGACCTGTAGTTCATCATTCAAGCGGCTCTGCCGCGTCAAAGAAGCCTGAAGATCCAGCTCTAAGTCAAGAGATGTGCGAGGAGGGTGTTCCCGTGCTGATCTTCTATGGACTGGTGGGCAAATAGTCTGGGTAGTTAGAAGGAAAGAACAAAAAAATGAGCTGGGAAATGGCATGACATACATAAAAAGGAATTATTTTCTCAAGAGGAATCACAAGACACATTTCAAGGGATTAAATTCCTCCCCACTCTCCCACCCCTCTTTGAAGGACTAGATCATGTAGCCATCTATTCAGCTTTGAGAAATTCATTCAATAAGCATTTATTAAGCACCTACTAAATGCTGGGCACTATGCTAAGTGCTGGGGAGTACAAAAAAAAGGCAAGAGATAGTCCATGACTTTGAAGAATTCACAATTCAATGGCAATGGCAATGGCAATAAAGGCAAGTCAAAGAAATATCTTATCCCCCTCTCAGATGAACTTCAACTACAATTTGCTGGCTCCCATTCCCCCTTATCAAGCTCCTTCAGCATGACTTTCACTTCTTGCATGCTATAAATAACCAAGGTTCAAAAAAAAAATTGTAAAAAAACAAAACAAAATTGTTGTGCCTTCTATCTCTCATTCCAGTCTTGGCAAATTGTTTTAAAATAAAAAAAGAAAATAAAAACCAAAAAAAAAAAATTGTAAATAATCAAAGTTCTTTTATGAGTCAAAAAACCCATTATACCATTCTTCAGTTCATTAGCCCAATATATCCTTTTAGATCGTTAGTACATAGATATTTTTAATATAATATTGTATATTATCATTCTCCCCCTCCCCCATCCAGTTAAAATGTGAGCTTCCTGAAAGCAGGGATTTTTTAATTATGCTTATTTTTCCCCATCAGTTTCCATATTTTGAAGGATGGCATAAAAATCTAATAGGAATTTTGGGGGAATTTTGCAGAAACTGCAGGCAACAAGATCAGCAGAGAACACAGAAGAGGTATTTTTACTTAACATTGACTTACATATAGACTATGACCAAATATTTAACCCAAATTTTACAATAAGGTACTGTAAACATGGAAGGAAGGAAGAAAGGAAGAAAGAAAGAAAAAAAGAAAGGGAGGAAGGAAGGAAGGAAAGAAGGAAGAAAGAAAGAAAGAAGGAAAAAGAGAAATTAAGAAAGAAAGAAAGAAAGAAAGAAAGAAAGAAAGAAAGAAAGAAAG
>JAJPUD010003623.1:78453-118196 GCA_023553655.1 Myrmecobius fasciatus
AGAAAGAAAGAAAGAAAGAAAGAAAGAAAGAAAGAAAGAAAGAAAGATCCAGACTTCTTCTCTGATATGAATGGAAATCCAGACTTCTCTGGTATGAAGGGAGGGTCAAGAAATTTTACATGAGCTTTCTAGATCATGGAGGCACCGCCCTTCTGTAATATCAAAGAGGTAACTGTAATTTTGAGGGGGAGCCTTTCTGTGTATTCATAGTGCTCAGCATCAGCCTAGAACTTAATAAATAGTTGTTTATTGACATTTAAAAACACACACCTAATTATGTATCTAGCTTTGTTTTTCTGGGAGTTAAAAAGTATAAAAGTATGGTTTCAATCCTTGAGAAGTCATAACTACCAAATGTGAACTAGAAAAGAATATGACAGACCATATAATTACTAAACTATTATGCCTCTCTAGTCTAATGCATGCATGTACATAAATGAAGGTGATAGCAGTAAAAATGGAGAGGAAAAGATCATAGTAGAGAAATTTTAAGAAAAAAAATTTATAGGGTTTATAAAGATTACATAGAAGAGAAGACAGAACAGGAAGAAAGGCTTGCTTGACTACAAAGAAAGATTATTGAGGGCTGGGGATTATGACAAACCTTGAGTTGGGTTATGTTTAACCCAATCATTACCACAAACACCTAACTGTTCATTGAACACCTACTACGTGTTAGATACAGGATTATAAACAACTACATTGGCTTTCCTTCTGTTCTCTTCTGCTTCTGAAATCATCCTCTACAAGCTTCAGTTTGAACCTATCATGTACAATATTTTCACTATCAAATAACTTCCATTTATTTTCTCCAAGGAAAAAGTGGGTAGGCTTCAAATCCCTCTTGTACTTTTCAGTTGCAACTTCATAACCCTATGTGGAGTTTTCTCAGACAAAATTTTGGAGAGCTTTTATCATTTCCTTTTCCAGCTCATTTTATAGATAAGGGACTGAGGCAAACAAAGTTAAATGACCTGCCCAGTCACACAGCAAGTTAATATCTGTGGGCCAAATTTGAACTCTGCAAGATTCTTGATTCTAAGCCAAGCACTCTCTCCACTGTGTAACCCTGAATACTATGGACAAGTATTCTTGGGACTTAAGGTATGAATCAGTAAAAGGTCTGAATTAGGTTACAGTACCATTTCTTTCATGGATTCAAGTTATTTTTTTAAAAAGATCTCAAAGCAGCCAAAAGAAATATAGTCTAAGAATGTTAACAAAAGAAGAAAAGTCCTTGTGGGACAAAAGTATTCAGAGAACTGTAAGCTGATTAAATAAAAATTAGAAATCGAGAATAAATATAAATTAGGACAAAAAATAAAAACAAATAATTGTAAATTAGCAATTTACAAGTATTTGAAGGAGAGACAGGTGCTATGATTTAGGAATGGCAGAACAAACTTTCAATCAATGTACTGGAATATAATTTTGCATTTAAAACAACAAATATGAATACAGAAAGACAAAAGGAATGTCAGAACATGAAGAAAGCTGAACTAGGACAATTACATTAACTAGGATTACCCAAATAAACAACAAAACTTCATAGGTAGAGACAGGAAAGAGATGGAAGATAGTTAATAAGTTATTTTGCTAAAAGTTCTTGTTCTTTAATTTTGAAATTGTAAATAATTCTTAAAATTGTTTTGTTATGTATTTTATTAGTACTTATTGAAGTTGTTAGGGAGTTTATAGTAAAATATGATTAAAAGAAAAGTATATGCAGTTTACTAATAAGAGATAACTAGACTTCCATACATAGATTCTGTTAATTCTCATTAAACACGCAACTCTAACATGCCTGTCTACATGGATCTCTGCTCCACTGATGATTAAAAACAGGGAGTCATAAAGGACTGACTGGCTATTCTATGATGATCTGCTGATAGTGATGACTGGCAAGGAAGATAGAAATAGAAACATCATAACAAGCAAGTCTAAGCTATTTAGTGTAAATGGTAGAAAGGGCTTCTAACACAATAGCTTTGAAGACTATCATTATATTATTCAACAATACAATAATGACCCTGAAGCACTAAGAAAAGGTTAAATCAGTTGATCATAATTGACACAATCAATTGATCATAAATCAATAAATTTCATTAAATAAAGCAGGAAAATGTCTACGTGTATACATAATGAAGTCAATTATGCATCACAGATGAAGAACAGAAATGTTAACAGTGACACAGAAACTGAGTTGAGATTAAATCAAAATGGTTAAATTAAAACTTTTGGAGTTTAAAGTTTAAATTTTCAGTTATTTGGAAATTTTACTTGCTTGGAATACACTTCATTCCCTGATATTGCTACAAAAAAAAGTTTCTTTTGATGGGAAGGGAGATGGAATCTTATTTTTCAAATATGTATACAATTAGAATTGGACTCCCAAATATGTTGTCCAGTAGAGGCCTTGCACGTAACAGGGATAGACATAGGGATAGGTCCATGATTTTGCTGGTAAAAGGAACTTCTAAATAAAGAAATAGGCAAGACCTATGTGAACTAAGGCAAAAAACTAGGGGATCTATACAGTAACAGCAATCTGATGATGATAAACTGTGAAAGATTTTGCTTTGTTTTTACTCTGATCTGACACAATTTCAAAAAACTCATGTTGAATTCTGAGTGCAAAATAAAGTATAATTTTCTCATCTTATTTTTCTTACCTTTTTTTTTGAAATGTGGCCAATATGTTTTGGAAATATGGAAATGTGTTTTGCATGGTTCCACATGTGTAATTTATATCATATTGCTTGCCATCTCAGTAGCTTGTGGAATGGAAGAGAGGTTGGGAGAAAATTTGGAATTTAAAATTTATTTTTTATTTTCTTTTTTTCTCAGTAGTATTTTATTTTTCCAGTTACACGTTAAATTAGTTTTCAGCATTCATTTTTGTAAGATTTTGAGTTCCACATTTTTTCTCCCCCCTTCTCACCCTTGTTCCCAAGACAGCAATATGTATATGCATATGTATAGATTATACATATACAATCATTTTAAACATATATCCATATTAGTCATGTTGAGAAAGAAAAAACAGCAAAAGAGAAAGAAAAAGCAAACCAAAAATAAGGGTAAAAACAGCATGCTTCAATCCACATTTAATCTCCATAGTTCTTTCTCTGGATGGCATTTTCTATCCCAATTCTATTGGCATTGTCTTGGATTACAGTTATTTCTGAAAAGAACTAAATCTATCATAATTGATCATCATACAATCTTATGTATAATGTAATTCAAAATTTAAAAAAAGAATACCCCTAAATAATCAATTGAAATGTTTAAAAAAAAAAGCCAATATACTACTTGTCCCTATGTTCTTTAATAACATAGATTAAAAACAATTAAAGTTAAAAAAACAATTAAAATTTATATTAAATTACATTTAATTAATTAATTTAAATTAAATTAAAAACAAGAAAAAATCATTGAAAACAATAGTGAAGAACAAAAGAATTTTTTTTTTATTTTAAGAAAAAGAAAAGAGTTTTAAGTAAAGTCAACCACATCTGAGAGCAGATGTCACATCCTATATCCCGAATCCCTCTACCTTTTTCTTAGGAGAAGGGAAGTGTTTAATAATCTATTCTCTATGACCAATATTAGTCATTATAATTAATAAGGGTTCAACTACCTTTCAATTTATTTTATTGTTGTCCCTGTTTACACTGTTTTCCTGATTTTGTTTACTATGACTTCCTATGCTTCTCTAAATTCAAGTTTGTCATTTAAAAAAATTATTTAGTATTTTATTCTTCCCCAGTTATAAGCTTGTCATTTCTTATGGCACAAAATAGAATACATTTAATATCACAAATTGATTCCCAACAGCCATTCCCCAACTGGCAATCCTATTACTTCCAATTTTTTGCTCTAACCTGTTGCTTTTAAAGTACTTAAAATGTATGGTTTAGCACTTGACTATAGCTTGACTCCTTAATCTTCTATTATTTGTTAGATTTTGATCTTATTCCCCCAAACTGAAGAGTAAGTCGCTAAAGGTTCTAGATTTTAGTCCCCCCCAGTAATCAATCCCCTTGGGTCCCTCATATAGTTCTGGGTACTGAGAGGGCTTTTATTTATTATTAGTTCACCAGATTATTTCTGCATAGATGGTATGGATATAAAGTTTAGCTCAAGTTTAGACTCAATAACAAAAAATTCCAAACTGTTGGAACTGAAATTAACATGCTTCCTTGTTAGACATTTTTTACAACTGACATTTCATTTAAAGCTCTGGATTGCCTGGGGGTGCTTACTACAGTTGCTTAAGAGCACGGCAATATTCTATTTTCAATAGTTCTATCATTGATCATGAACTAATTCTGACTTGCCTGAAAAGAAGGAGCAGGGAAGGGGGTGAACATAAAGTGATACATACCCTCTTGACCCTCAAGCTACGGCGTTCTGTTGCATTTCTCACAAAGAGAGATTTTCTAGCCAATGTGGAGCTGTCACTGTCACTTCGGTTTAACTGTTAAAGACACAATATAAAGAAGAAAAAATGACTGTATATCCTAGTTTCACACATAAGTGAGAGCACGTGTGCATGCATGCACATATACCCAAGCACATAGGCACATCCACACACATACTATCAAATGTAGTTCATGGGCTATTAGAAAATCTTCCCTAAAAAAATAATAATTTTTCTTAGAACCACATCTTTTTTTAAATCCAATTCTATCTCAATCAACCTTACTGAGAGCTGGAATGGACTTTACAAGATTATAATTGATGCCTGTCCTTTGTTTTCAAAGAGGATCAATGACATCACAGGGCGACATCTTGACTTGTATGTGAATTGTATTTAAATGAAGCAGAGTAGCACAAAGTGATCAGTCTTACTCTCTCTCTTTCAGTCATTCAAATTAAGTAGCAAGACAAAGTCAGGATGACTGGCAGCTGGCTTCTTAGTCCTTGGCTGTCCATCCACTGGCTGAAGTCTTCATATTCTTGGGGCAGATGTTCTCCTACCTCAGTGACAGTCAGTCGCACTCATCTTAGTTTAGCCTATCTGCTGGGGCATGGCCAAAATACATGCCAAATGCATGCTACAACATCTTGGAGCTACAAGTGAAAATTGAGTGTCAGGTGGACACCAAAGTGGATCATCAGTCCTGAAAAGTACAGGTCTTCCCTGAACACCAGCCCTCATCAGGGTCACTACAAACAGAACTAATTCCAGGTGAGGTAAAGCTTAGTATTATTATCAAGGGGATCTTTCAATATTTTGCCTTGAGTATAATTTTTCCTTCAGCAGGACTTTCAGCAGGGTTTGAAATATCCTTAATAGCATAGGTCAATATATATTGACTCTATGTAAAGTATATGCCCTATACCTCACTGAAAGGCAGAATGCCAGCAAAGGTTGAACATAAGGCTTAAGGTAAAAAAGACCTGCTTTAAACTCTTATTAGCTGAATGAGATTGGGTAAATCACTTAATCTTTATGTGCCTATTTCCTCCTCTGCAATAAGTAAGCAAACAAAATATATACATTTTATATTATGTAATATATATTTTATATGTAAATACAGAATATTCTTATATTAAATTATCATATACTCATATACAATAAAATTTTATATTATATAAAAATATATTTCTTAAATTTATACACACATACATTTTAAGTAAATTGCTGTGCCTTATGGTCTCCAGGTTCTTTTTAGTTCTCTAAGTATGATTCTTTAAATTTCTAAATACAACCATGATCCCCAAATAGTTTATCCAATAACACATAATATCTAATTAATTATAGGTTTCTAACAAATATTTGATAGTAGGAAAAAAAAATTAATCTCTAAGACTACTACTTTGAAAAAAAAAACTAAGCAGAACCAGTAAAGTCACTTAAGTGGTTAAAAAAAAAACCAAAAAACATTTCTAGTGAAATTCATACCCCAACAGGGAGGGGAAATCTGCTCATATCCCAAATTTGGCATCTTACTCTTTATGACTACTCAATGAAATTACACTTAATAGCAACTCATTACCCTTGCTTTTCACCTTACCCTACAGATGTAGTGGTTCCGCTCTCCTGGAGAAAAGGTTTGAGAGCGCACAATCATGCTGTTTCTGACAAAAGGATGCTGTCGAGAGCTGAGACTGGAACGATCCTTAGGTCGGACGGCCCTATTTTCATGAAATGTTTCCTCGGTATTTGTCTCTTTATCAACCTGATAGGGGAAAGGAACAATTTATTTGTTTTACATACTGAATTAAATTAATAATTATCTTCTTATATATTTAGGAATAATAAATCATCAAGTTGTTATAGATCTGTCTATCTGCCTCTCCATTTGCATATACACAAATACAAAGATGGTTTTAACAGACACAAATGAAGAGAAAAAGCACATACCAAACCAAAGGAAAACTAAGACTATCTTTATACTATAAGTCAGGATGCCTGGTATGGGATCAGAGAAGAACACTTCCATTACAAGTTATTGCATTTTAAAGTAATGCCTGTTAGAAAATAATAGAGGAAATTCAGCATACTGGATAGCAAGCCAGCTTTAGAAGTGGGTTCAAATCCTGTTCTTGACCACATACTGCTTTGTGACTATTGTGAAGTCATTTAAATTTTCAGTCCTGAAGACTAGGAAGGACAGAACAACAGTAGAATTAAATTGGTAGAGCTTCCTCTCTGGGAGCAGCATATTTTGGTGAAGTCACAGGTTTGGCAAAAATTAGGATATGTAGAATAACAATTTTTGAGAAAGCCAATGAAGCAATTACACACACACACACACACACACACACACACATATGTATATATACATATAGGTATTTGTATATACACATACATATATATATACATACACACACACACACATATATATATATAAATACTTGTCTGTCTATCCATATCTAAAAATGCAACACTGCTTCAAATACTTCATATTCTTAAAAAAAAAAAAAAAGCAAATTTTTAGAATGTAAACTGAAATGCTTTAAAAGTCTTTCAGGGAAGAGTTTTTAAATTAAAGCTTAAAGCCAGCAAAGAATTAAATTAATATAATGCCAACCAGAAAATAGGTGTTAGAATGTTTTGATTAAACATGGAAAATACAATCAAAGACTTTTGACTACTTTAATTTTTTCTTGGATTTTATTGAAAGGAAAGTCAAATTCAAACAAGGATCATCAAAGGATGAGAATAAAGTCCAGATCTTCAGATTTTCTTTCCCTTTTGGGATATGAATCTCACTATCACTGTCATTTTACTTATTAAGGTATTGCTGAGCCTACACTGATCCATTAGCTAATCAGAGAATCAATAACAAACTTTCAATAGGAAAGTCAACTCCTTCTGTGGGTTTCAAATGTTCACTCCCAGTTTAGACCTTAAATCACTGTCACATTGATTATCTATGTGTGCGCTCCACAGAATTTAAGAAAAATATTTAATACATATTCATGGGAACTTTTATAAATAAATGAATTTTTTAAAAATGAGTAAGCCTATTTCTTTTAATTACCCCTATGCTTAGCTTTCATATATCACACACAATCTGAGAATTAGTCTTTTGAGCCAATTTATAAATTTTAAAGCTCACACAGTACATCTTACACTCTACTCATACATCATCAGTGCATTTCATGATTAGATTTTGAATCATGAACTTGTCATATAATTATTCCTGAAGGGAAAAACCCATGTTTTGGCGTTTTTGCTTTGTTTTTAGAGCACATGGTATTGTTGCTTTAGAAACACATCTTAAAATATTCACCAGGCTGGGCACGACAGGAGGTAGCTGAGTCCGAGGTTCTTTGGTATGGCTGGTTTCTTTTACACTCTCCTCCTCATTCAGCTTAGGCACAATTGTACACAGCCCATGGTCTTCTGTAAAGTCACCCCGCTCTGATAGCTTAGTTTCCGTTTCTTCCTTGGCCATGAGCTCACTGGAGGTCTCTGTTAATATTTCTAACCTATGAAAGGAAAAAAAAAAAAAACAAAAAAAAGAATCTATCCTGAACCAGTAGCTTCTCAGCTTCTAAATGATTTTCCAAGAAAAGTAAAAAGGCTCTAAAAGTGTTTGTATATGTTAGGCTATGAAAAAAGTGCACTAACTGGAGATCTCTGATTCCTGAAGCTTGGTGCTATAAGCTTATGTTTCTGAAAGTACTTGAACAGCCTGTGATTTCATCATCGTGTACCACCTTCACCGATGTAAATTTTTTTTTTAATTAAAGCTTTTTATTTTTCAAAACATATGCATGAATAATTTTTCAATATTAATCCTTGCAAAATCTTGTGTTCAAATTTCCCCCCCCTTCACCCCCTCCCCTAGATGGAAAATAGTCCAATATATGTTAAACATGGTAGAAAAATATGTTAAATCCTATATATGCATACATATTTATATAATTATCTGGCTGCACAAGAAAAATCAAATCAAACTGGACAAAAAAATGAGAAAGAAAATAAAAAGCAAGCAAACAACAACAAAAAGAGTGAAAATGCTATGTTGTCAATCACACTGATTTCTCACAGTCCTTTCTCTGGGTATAGATGGCTTTCTTTATCACAAGATCATTGGAACTAGTCTGAATCCATCGATGTAAATTTCAACCGTTCTACACTAGCAATTTTTCATGAGTTGCAATGACAAAAAAAAATCATCACAATGGCTGCTAATATTCAGATAGGGCAGCTAGATGGTACAATAAATAAAAGGATTGATGTACTGGAGTCAGGAAGGCTTGAGTTAAATCTGGTCTTAGACAATCCTAGTTGTGTGACCCTGGGCAAGTCACTTACCCCTATATGCCTCAGTTTCTTCATCTGTAATATGGGCTGGAGAAGGAAATGACAAATTACTCCTATAATTTTGCCAAGAAAACCCCAAACAGAGTCATGAAAAGTTGGACATGGTTGAAGTAACTCAACAAATATTCAGAAAATGAGTTTAGAACCCAACTTGATACAGGTTTTGTTTTTGGTTATTTTCAAGCATGGTGGGATACATGAGAGCTTGTGCAGAAACTTATGCAGAGATGATCAACTATGATGGATTTTGCTCTTCTCAACAATATGGTGATTCAAGACATTTTCAGTAGATTTGGGATGGAAAATGTCATCTGCATCCAGAGAGAGAACTATGGAGACTAAATATGAATCAAAGTTTGTTTTTTCTTTATTCCTCATGGTTTTTCCCTTTTGGTTTGATTTTTCTTGCAAAACATGACAAATATGGAAATATGATTAAAAAATTTTTTTTTTTAATTTTACATATTTAACCTCTATCAGATTTCTTGTTGTCTTGGGGAGGAAGAAAAATCTGGAACACAGTCTTAGAAAAGTGAATGTGGAAAACTGTCTTTACATGTTTTTAGAAAATAAAATACTACTGAAAATTAAAAAAAAAAAAACCCTGCAACAATTAGGTGACTTAACTTATCCATTTTATAGATTTAGCTTTTGATAGAAAAAATTATAAAATGTAATCAAGCACTATGTAATTATAATAGCCAAGCTTGGAAAGGATGCCCCTCTCCTTTTTTTATACTGCAAAAGTAGACTACTGGTATGGTACAGGTAAATATTTTGGTTAGTTTTGCTAAACAATTCCTTGCCCCAGTTTTAAAATCTTTGTTATTTTTGTTCCAAGGAAGTGTGGATAGGAATGAGGGATGTGTGGTGAACGTGTATGTGTACGTGTGTGTGTGTGTATGTGTGTGTGTGTGTGTGTGTGTGTGTGAATATATTTGGAAATGAATATGATGTAAAATCAAAAGGCCTGACTAAAAACCTAGATTCTGCTGTATCATTCATGATTATTGGTTTATCTGTACTGTTACTTTTAGCTACACTACAACTGGCAACACATTATTGATTGTATTTATTAAGGTCTGCTATGTATCACAATGGATAGAGTGCCAGGCCTGTAGTCAGGAAGAATTATCTTCCTGAGTTCAAATCTGGCCTCACATGCTTAGCAGTTGTGTGACTCTGGGCAAGTCATTTAACCCCATTTGCCTCAGTTTCCTCATCTGTCAAATAAACTGAAGAAGGAAATGGGAAACCACTCCAACATCTATCTTTGCCAAGAAAATCCCAAATGGGATCACTAAGAGTCAGATACAACTAAAAAATGAACACTTATCAAGTATCCTCAGCTTTATTGGTTCCTTCTAATTATCTGTCCACATAAAAAAAAGTTGGTGAGATACACATACACGAAAATGGAGGAGGAGAGAAAAGTAGAGAATAATAGTTATTTTTTCTTTCTGAAATAATTTACTTTGTTAGTGTAGAAATGGCTTTTCTGTACTCTTGATAAGACAAAAGAGCAGGGCTTCAGTTAACCATAACCTAGATGACCTAACTTTCAAAACAGTTATTTAGGGTCCATTAAGGAAATTAAAATGAAGTGCTCTACAGCCAACAACAAAAAGTATAAAAGCTAGAAGAGAGAATTATCTTGGCAATTTGTCTTCTGTCTGAACACAAAAAGTCCCCCAAATCCCAAAGATCCTCCCATTTGTAAGAACTATCCCCTTCTCTACACCATCCCCTACCCACAAAGGCCCCACATACTTCCTCAGCTAACAAAATTGAGAAAGGAAATCACTGCTGTACCAATATTCATCAAGACTCCTTGATTCTTTTTGTTGCCTTGGTTCTTCCTCTTCTTCCACTTCTTGTGACAAATCTCTCTCTACAGCTTGTAACTCAGCTGATGTTCTTTCCAGCAAAGCTGATACAGCATCCTGAAGGTGAAGAGATACCACAGCCTGTAATCACCCATCACTGATAGCAGTTCATATTAAATACCAAAACTATTTACATATATTACTCCTTTGATTTTCTATTATGGCCCCAGGAGTTATGTGAGACTATTAGGCCTATTTTAAATTGTTTTTACAGATTAGCAAACTGAGGCTCAGAAAGCTTAGATACCTTCCCAGGATCAGACAACTAGGTCTTTCTGATTCCTAGTTCTCTATATGTTAATCAACAATGCCATAGATATTATCAGAAAACGCTATATAATTTAGAAATTTTATATGGGATATCTCAAGTCTTAGTATGGTTTTAGGCTTTAATGGCTTAAAATTATACCATGACTTCTGGAGCACCCTATATGTAGCAAGACCATTCCCTCGAATTCCTGAAGATTTTATTTTCCAAGCAGTGACTAACACAATGCTAGACACACCATGAGCACTCACTAATTATTTGCTGGTCAATTGATTTATTTGTTTAGTAAACTCTTTAACACACTGAGCAGCCAAGGACTTGGGCTAAGTCTTAATCCTTACAAACTCCAAATTAGGGACAATAATTTTGTGACACATCTACATGGAAATTTCTTATGAGGCAATTAGTATTTTCATGAAAAATTCCAAGTATTCCATTCTCATCATATTGAATTTTCTTACAACTGAATAAAAAATTCAGTCCATTCTCCACACTATTGCCAAAGTAATTTTTCTTAAGTGCAGATCTGATTATATTACAGTAGCTTTCTAATGCCTCTATAACCGAACATAAACTTTTCTATTTAGCTTTTAAAGCCTCCTTCACAATCTCATCATAACCTATCTTTTCAGCCTTATTGAACATTATGACTCCCCTTCCCTTACTTTGTAATCCATCCAAATTGGCCCTCTCTCTGTTCCTTATGTGATATTCTATATAATCTCCCTCTTAAATTACACTGAATTTATCTATACATATTCCCTTTTAAATTTATTCTATACATGTTATATAAATCCTTCTTTCTCTATTAAGAATGTAAGTTCCTTGAGAGGACAAACCATTTCATATATTGTACTTTTATCTTAAGTACCCAGCACAGTGCCTGGGACACAGTAAATGCTTAATAACAAGAATTTCTAAATTTGGGGGAAAGTAAGTAGTAGTTTTAGGCTGTGTGGGAAGAAAAAACATATATAGGATGTAAAAACATTTTAAAATCTAAAACCTTGTAGTGCAATCAAACACATAAAATTAACATCCAAAGGCAGCTATATAGTATAGTGGATAAAGCACCAGACCTAGAGTCAGGAGGACCTGAGTTCAAATCCATCCTCAGACACTTAACACTTACTAGCTGTGTGATCCTAGGCAAGTTGCTTAATTCCAACTGCCTCACCAAAAATAAATAAATAAATAAATAGAATTAATATTTAAAAATAGAAGTTAATGACACTAGCTAAAGTTTATATAACATTTGAAGCACTTTATAAAAATATCAATGACAATGAGAAGTAGGTACAACTGTTATCCCCACAGGCAAAGAAACTAAGGCAGACAGAGTTTTAGTGACTTGTCTGGATCATACAGTCAGTGATTAATTTGACTTTAAACAATCTTCACTTATAGAGGTTCAAGTCTTTCTCTTTGCTCAGTTTAGGTCTGTGCTTTCTGAGTAGAATGATGAGAGGTTTTGTGGGGAAAAACAGTACATAGGCATTTAAAAAAGTGTGAATTATGCAACAGAATTTCATTTTATGATCAGATATTAGACAGAAAAAAATCTGATCTTTTATAAAAGCTACTCAATAAAAACCGGGAAAATGATCTATTTAGGGAAAAAGGTATGGAGACAGGGAAGGGAAGAAAGCATTCGATGGAAAACATATTTTTTAATAACTGAATTATATTTCATTAAATTTTAATGATATATCCCAACTTTGGCTCACCAGATCTAAGGGGGCCAATAAAGGCTGGCTCTGGCGAAACTCAACTCCTTCACTTTCTTCTTCATTTTTTCTGTAGGGAATTGGCTTGCAAGGTAGCAAGTTATACCACAAAGTGAAAAAATCATCTGCAATAGGAAAATCTGCTAAGCTGATCTGAGTTCCGGCCTATGAGTTTAAAAAAAGACAGAAAGAAAGAAAGCTTTTAAAATGAGTCTTGACCTCTCCATTTTACAACCCAATCCCCTGCTAGGAATAACAGTTCTGTATGTTTGATAAAATGTCTACCTACGAGGCCAGCTTTTGTGTGTTTTGTATACACAATGGAATTTCATTTTCAGGGCTATTTAAATATTATATGTTAAAATTAATTCTGAAATCATTTTGTAGGATACTATTTTGTCCATCCACAAACTAGACTTTGTTACAAAAGTTTCAAAAAATTAACCAATAAACACAAATGAAAAAGTTTTTACAATGTGCCAGACCAATAAGTTAAGAGTCACTTATGAGAACTATAGCTGAAAAAATATCTGGCTCTTCAATGAAAAAAATTGAACTGTTAAGAAGTTGGATTTGCTTTCCAGTATTGTTTTAGTGTTATTTTTTGGGGGAGAGAGGAAGATTAAAATCTTTTGTATTATACTGATCAAAAAGGGTTACTAATTAGAACCTAAGTGAAATGAGCCAATTCATTTATAATATTTTTATAATATGGCATTACAAAAACATGACATAATAGAAATATATAACATAATTATAATACATATAACATACATAATATAATATGTTATATATTATATATCATATTATTACATAATATTAACAATTATATATTACACATATAATTAGTATTATATAATATGTACTATATATAATGTATAGAATATTATAATGAACATTATATGTTTATTACATTTATAATTATGACCTGTGGGTCACAATTAGTAAAATAGAGTGCTGAAAGATCTGAATTCAAACCCTGCTTCTGATGTATATGGGCTATGTGACCTTGTATGACCATTTAACTTCTTGTTTTAGCGACCCATCTAAGATTCTAAGTTGTAGAGAAGATGCCACCCAATACTGGTAGATGGGGTTTCTTCATCTAGAAATTTCCAACATTGATGAAATCACAAGTCTAGTCCCCGACCCTATCAAATGCTGTGCTTTAGATCTGCACAATTCAATTTTTTAAAGGAAATCTAAAAATAATTTCTGTCTATTTTTGGAGGCTGGGTGTTATTCTGGTTACTGTTCTTAAAATTCATGTCTCATGTGAAGAAATCAACCTTTTCAGAACTTTTGATTATTGTGCATACAAATTTATACATGTAGCTATTGTGTATATATACACCTATGTACTTTCAGAATGACATTCACATAAAAAAGATAGAGCAAGCTCTGAGAATCTCTAATAGAATGATTCTTAACTGGGGGTC
Organism: Myrmecobius fasciatus; assembly: GCA_023553655.1. Classification (NCBI taxonomy): domain Eukaryota; kingdom Metazoa; phylum Chordata; class Mammalia; order Dasyuromorphia; family Myrmecobiidae; genus Myrmecobius; species Myrmecobius fasciatus. The sequence goes on from JAJPUD010003623.1 coordinate 92,562, forward strand.
CATAGATACCAAAGAGATCCATGGGTAAATTTAAGGGGATCCAAGGAATATGGGGGAAATTACACCTTTATTTTCACTAATCTTTGGTTTCCTTTGTAATCCCATGTATTTTGTTATATGCATTTAGAAGTATTGTTTTGATTAAGGAGTTCAAAGCCCTCAGCAAACGCAAAAAGGGTCCATGAAACAAAAAAGATTAAGAATGCCTGGTCTGATATTACTGAGAAATGAAGCCGCTTGCAATTTCTAGTTTTTAGGATCTCATTTTACTTACCCTTTTGACACTTCATTATGAGTGAGAGTTTCTTATAGAGATACACAATTTTCATATATCTACAAGAAATAGAGATAAAATTCCTTCTATGGTCAAAGGGTAGAATCAAAAAATAGTTTCCATGGAAAACCAGAGAGCTTCTAACCACTGTACTGAGTTAATACTAAAGTCTAAGCATCTGGCATTAGGGTCAGAGGAACTTTGGCCATTAGCACAAAGGGGCCTGGAAAGGCATTTTGCACAGTGTCCTGAGGCCTCAGAGAAGAATTCTAGGGCCTGATGACTGGCGGAAGAAGAACTCTTCAACATTCCAGCAAGTGGCAGGAAGAAATGTGATGTGATGGTGGTGACGGGGGTAATCATGATGATGCTGACAAAAAGCATACCAAGCATTCTTCCCGTTGGTCTTTGCTGACAGAACAAGCATCCACCCTTAAGGTCTTCTGCTGCAGTGCCACAGGGGAAAGGGCCACTCTGAATATTTCATTAAACAAAATGAATTCTTCAGCAGGATGGACTTTTGTGCGAAAGAGACAGCTGATGTCTGCAGAGGGGGGCAGGACCGTAATCCTAAAATACCTTCAAAGAACAAAACCACAACATTTTGAGAAGGTGCTTAAACCTTCACTGTAGCATTTACAATGATCTTCCAAACAGGAAACACAGAGGAAACTTGAGAATCATGATCAATGTTTGGGGCAGGGAGGGGAAGCTTTGCCGTTGTAACTGATTCATGCGCAGCTGCGAAGGCTCTCTGCTCAGTAGCATCCATGCTGGCTACCCAGTGAAAGACCGCTCAACTCCAGGCAGCCATCTCCCACTGCAGGAAGCCGACCACAGAAAACGCATGCCAGGGAACTGAAGAGGCAGAAATTCAGGGGGCAGATAAATTTAACTTCCCACCTGTCCCTTGCACAGCCAATTTCCAAATAGTTATTTCTGTGTCTTGGGAAGGTTAATGACAGATGAGGTAGATAGTGCTGACTGCATCCAAATGAATCCTCACCCCGAGTACTTAATGAGAGATGCTGAAGATCATATCCCAGAGAATAGATTACATTACCCTACTGGAAACAACAAGGACTTAAAAAGCCAAAAGCTTCCATTTGGAAGCAGGTAGTTAGAAAAACTGAACGAGAGTTAGACACAAAAACTTCATAGCTGAGCATCTCAAAAGTATTATATAAATAGAACAATCAATTTAAAAAAAAGTAGTTTTCACAGCTTGTAACTTGCAAAGAGAAAGAACATTAATAACTGACAATTAATATTGTTGTTTAAAGCTGAGCCCCCCAAACAGACCTACACTGAGCAGGGAGAAAGGCTTGAACCTATGGAGTTAGGATAATGCAGTTCTTAAAAGTAGCAAGACAATAGGGAATACAAGAAGGCCTACACCAATGGTGTCAAAGGGAAATAGAAAGATACTTATCAGTTGCATGTTGACTTAGAAAACCACAAATTAACCTTTTAAAAGTATTTTTGAAGGCAGCTAGGTGGTTCAGTGGATAGAACACTGGGCCTAGAGTTAGGAGACCCAAGTTCAAATTCAGCCTCTGATACTCTGGGCAAGTCATTTAACCTGTTTGCCTTAATCCACTGGTGAAGGAGATGGCAGACTACTCTAGTATTTTTGCCAAAAAATCCCTGTACAGGGTCATGAAGAGTAGGGCAGGACTAAATGACAAAGAAGAACAACAAAATTTATTTTTATTTATTTTGTTAAATATTTCCCAAATGCATTTGAATGTAGTCCAGGCCAGATCTGGACAGTTTTCTGGCCTGCCTGAGTTTGACACCTCTGGCCCATACCATGTACCTCTTCTTCTTGGAGAACTGGTTTCCAAATCCAAATCCAAAATGATTTTCCAAATCATCAAAATAAGTAGAAAGAGCAGAAAAAAACTGCTAATACCAGTTACCCGCTGTCTAAGCTTATCTCATTTAGTGGTCAAAAGGTGATTTTCTCTGTCAGATCTATAAATTCAACCTTGGAACTTGGAAATAAACTTCTATTATTCCAAACTTTTATATCAATATCAGTGATTCAATTTCTGCAGCTAAAACTCAGTAGACATGATTACTGGCATAAGAACCACTACAGGGCATGATTCTATTCCCCAAGAGAAAAAGTTTTAGCCATTTCCAAATGAAGAAATATTTTCCCTTACTAAAAAGAAGAGAAAAGAGAGTAGAATAAGGAGTTTGAACTGTTAATGGGAAATTCTTAATTTCTTTTACTTGTTTTGACATGTTGGGTTTAACCTACAAGATAAAAATAGCAATTAAATGCAATATAATTTAAATAGCTATGCGCCAGGGCTGCAGAATAAAATGCCAGGGCAGGAGCCAGGATAACTTTCACCTTTCCCCGCCTTTCCAGCAATTAAAGGCTAAATAAGCACAAAAAAGGAGGAGTACCTTCTGCCAAGCAAATAAAGGAAAAAAATGAAGGAAAATGAAGGAAAAATAAGGAAAAAATAAAGGAAAAGCTGCTTATTTTAACTTTTTTTTCTCTTTAATTTCAAAGTGAAAAAAGCTATTTTAGTTTTTTTTTTCTATTTTGCTTTTGCCAGTTACATGTAAAATATTTTTTTACATTTGTTTTAAAACTTTGAGAGGTCTATATTCTCTCCTTTCCCTCCCTCCCCACCCAAAAACCCCAATGAGAAGGCACAAGTGAATTTTTTCAAAAAACATCAAAAAAAGTTTCAAAAAAAAAAAAAAAAACCCCAGACCCCCCCCCCCAAAAAAAAAAACTCTCAAGAAAAATAAAGTATAAGTTTTTTAAAAAAGTATGTTTCAATCTGTATTCAGACATAATCAGTTCTCTGGGTTTGGAGAGCATGAAAAAAGCTATTGGGATCATACTATTTCTTGTGGCTATTTTGACATTGCTTTTAAAATGGGTATAAGATAATGATGGTCTTTACAGCACAGAAAAGTTCTGGGGATTATTTGGAATGTGATTATAAACTATTTGGAACAACAGCGAAAAAAATTACCCATGCATACACATGTATAACACGGCCATCAAAAAATTGTCATGCTGGCCTTGCATTATTCATAGTATCATTATGTATAGTATATATACATTAACTCAAGAATAAATATAATAAAGGGACAATATTTTTACAAAGTTAAATATATATTTATGTGGGTGAATGTATATATTCACTTGTTTGTTTATTTTATTAGTGGCTCTTATTCTTCCCATCACAAGCACTATCTCCACTGAATCCTCTCTTTTATGAAGAAAAATAATTAACCAAACAAGTGATTTTACTTGACAGCATATAAAACTTGTGGTCCTTAGGTTTTCAGGTCTTTTACAGAGAGGAAGGAAGTGTATTTCGTAGGCATCATAGATTTAGAGGTAGAAGAAACCTTAGAAACAATCAAATCTACCCCACTCCTATTTTATAGATGAGAAAACTGAGACCCAAAGAGGTTAAATGACTTGCCCAGAGCCATAATTAGTAACTATCTGAGGTGGTATTTGAATGCCATCACCATCCTCTATTATCAAGATGAAGATTCATTATTCAATTAATCTACCTTTTTGTACTATGAACTCCATGCCATAAAAAAGATGGTGGCTGGATTGGTTTTAATGATGGAAGTAGAAGAGTTTGAATTTTTAGCATTTTTTAAAGGGCGTACTTTATCTCCCTAGGGCTGGCTAAACACTGATGCGGCCTTCTTTTAGTGTATTTTCTATCAAGTCTTCAGTTTTTATCATTTTCCCCCAGCTTATTTCTTTCTAAGTCAGTTTTCCTCTTCAGTATTCTACAAAAACCATTCACAAAAATTCTCTGGTGACCTCTTTGATTGCATGTATCATGGAGGGCAAAGCCAGAGGCTTTTATGTAACCAATCTCACCTTACATTTCTATTAGCTTTAAAGCTCATACTTCCTTAAAAGCCCCTCTAATCTAAGTTTGTAAAAGGTGGCCCCACCTTGTGGCAACCTTGCTCCATTCCATCTTTCCTCTTCTTATTTTTTAATTAAAAAAAAATTGCTCTTTATAGTAAGACTCCCCACTCAAGGCTTTATCTTACTTAGGCCCTATACTCTTTTTTTAAGAGGAAAATCAAACATTTTTCCTATAGCATTTTAAAATATCAGAACCAATAAAATAGAACAATTTGGTAGGTACCTCCTACCAAAGGAAAACCATTTAATTCTTTCTGTTAAATCCAGTTTTTCATCTCTGATTAACTCTTAGGACATTTTACCATTATCTCAAGTTCCAGACCTGATATTGAAGAAAAAAAACAAAACAAAACAAAACAAAACCCACATTTTACTTTCAAGATTTTGTTCTGTTGATCAACCTGCCCACACCAGCCTATCTTTTAATCTGCTGACAAAGAGATCTCTCTAAAACATAAATGGAACAAATCATCCCCGTAGGCAGTTAGGTAGCATATTGGATAGAATTCTGGGAATCAAGAAGACCTGAGTTCAAATCTCACTTTAACCACACAGTTGTGTAACCCTAAGCAAGTCACTTAACTATTGTTTGTCTCAGTTTCCTCATTTGTAAAATGAGGTGGAGAAGGAAATGGTAAGCTCCTCCAGTATTTTTGCTAAGAAAATCCCAAATGGGAACAATTTCCTCAACTTGAAGAGTTGTTTGTATGATCAAATGAGATATTTGTAAAGTGTCTAGCATGTAGTAGATACCATAAAGATTCTTACTTCCTTCCCTTTCTCCTTCCCTACCTATTCAATAAACTCTGAAAGCTCTATTATTTTCAGGAGTAAATATAATATCCTCCATAATATTTAAGGTCCATCAGACTCTGGCCTTCTCAGACATTCTAGTCTTCTTTCTCCTTATTCCCATATGGACTGCAAATCTAATGACAATAGTACTCTGATGCTGTTTCTCTCATAAAGACCCTTTATACCCTCCATTCAACTTCAGGCACTTTCTCTGGCAATTCTCCATGCTTGGAATATTCTCTCCCCCTAACTTCCTCTTCTGGGCTTCCTTCAAGTTCCAGTTAAAATCCCACCTTTTTCAAGAAGCCGTCCCTGATCCCTCTGAATAAAAGTACCAGCCCTTTGCTGGGCAGCTAGGTGGCATAGCGGGCGGATAGAATGCCAGCCTGAAGATTCATTTTGCTGAGTTAAAATCTAGTTTCAGACACTTACTAGCTCTGTAATTCTGAACAAGTCATCACTTAACGCTATTTATTTCAGTTTTCTCACTTGTAAAATGAGCTAGAGAAGGAAATGGCAAGCCACTCCAGTTATCTTTGCCACGAAAATCCCAAATGAGGTCACAAAGAATTAGACAAATCTGTTGATTATCTTCAATTTATTCTGAATTTAATTTTCCTCTATATAATCATTTGCATATTATCTCCCCCCCTTTTGCTCCTTGAGAGAGGCTGGTTTTTTCGCTCTTTTCCGTAATCCCAAAGCTTAACATGATACCTAGTACCCTAGATGTTTAGTACTTACTGACTGTCCCCATGGAAGTCACACCTTGCTCCGAGTATAGTCTTAATAATCACATTCTATACTTACTTCATATATTGCCAGATCAGATTTCTACAGCATTCAACATCTTATTAAAAGTCATCATTAATTCTTTGTATGTCACTAAAATGTAGCCTTTGGCAAAAATTCCTCTGGCATCAATAAAATAGCTTTTCATTTAAGGTCCCGGCCTGACAAGGCATAAGAACATAGAGAATGGTAGAGATGGATGGTGGTGAGGATCTCTAAAATAACTTCCTTCAGGCCCAAAAGAGTTCTTAGATGACAAGACAGTGGAATGTGAGGCTAATGTTCTGCTGGAAATCAAAGTGAAACAGTTCAAAATAAAGGAGATAAAAGGAAGAATCAAAGATGATCAAATGTCAGTTGACATAAATGAATATTCTTCATGATGAAGAGTATCAGCTCTGCCAGAGATCAGCAATATTTACAGACTCAAACCTAGAAGTGGCCTTTTCAAGGGAATTACTTGGAAAAATCACATTAATTTGCTTAAAAATAACAATAATCTATTTGGCACATTGCCCAGGATCAAGAATTAGGAAATTTTGATTGAATAAGAAAAGGAACCTTTTATTTTTTCATTAAAAAAAGAGTTGGATTCACTTCAGGGAACAAGTTAAACTGAAAATCTAAAATCTTTTCAGCAAGAACGTCTCACGTTTTGATACTCTTCACTTTCCCAATTGTCCCTCATTTGGGGAGAAACACTAAAATCGTCCAAAAGACTTCCTTTATAGAGGACTCAAAACCTTCCTGGCAACTCCACTTAGTATGAGTTTTTTGCTTGGATTTGATTCCAAGGAACAAGAAGCCCTGCACTAGGGGCCTTTAGTGCCACTTCCTTCTCTACTTTTCTGCTTTGTTTTGTATTGTTGTCTTCCTCCACTACACTGTAAGCTACTTGAGAACACGAGCCATAATTTTTTCTTATCTTTATCTCCAATGCTTAGCACCTAGTAGGTGTTTAATAAATGTTTATTGAATTAAATAGAGCTGAATTAGGATTACAAACACAAGAGCAATACTATAAATAATATTTAACAAAAACTACAAATTACAAGATGTTGTAATCTTTTTCTTTTTTTTTTCCTTTTGTATTCCTAGCAAAATGACTGACATGTAGCTGGTGGTTATATAACTGCTTGATACTATTTTCACCTTTTTTTGTTTGCTTTTTCTTTCTCATGATTTTCCCCCTTTTGTTCTTATTTTTCTTTCACAACATAACAAATGTGGAAATAAGTTTAAGATGACTGCACATTTATGATCTATAACCGATTGTTTGCTGTCTTGGGAAGTGGGGAAGTAAGAGGAGGGAGAAAAAAATCTGCAAAACAAAATCTTACAAATGAATGTTGAAAATTATCTTTACATGTTGGAGAAATAAAATACTATTGAGGAAAAAAAGAAAAGAAATAACTGCTTGCTAAATTGTATTCACATGTGTGGAGAGTTTTAAGGTTTGAAAAGTACTTTTTAACCCAATAATTCTGTAAGGTTTCATAGGGAGGTAAAGTTGTGCAACCTGCCCATGGTTATATAAGTAATTTCTGAGGTAGGATCAAACACAAATAACCTAACTCCAAGTTCATCATTCTACCAAGCTGCTTCTAAGGATAAAATAAAAGAATCCTTTAAAAAAAAACACTTAAATTTTTTTTTTTTTAAATTTATAGCTTTTTGTTTTTATACTGCCTACTTCATCGCTATATTCTTTCCCATTTCTACTGCCAAGGAGCCATCCCACAGGAAAAAAAAAATTGTTTTTCAACACGACCCTGGAAAGAAGGTTCTATCAATTAAAAATTTTAAAATTAAATCCAATCTAACAGATTAGCATAATTCATCCAAGAAATCATTCATGACAGCCAAGCTGGATGTATGTCAACAATGTAAGGATGGAACATTAGGAAAATAATCAACATAATTGATCATATTAAAAAGAAAAATGTCTGAAACCACATCATTATCATACCAAAAAAACAAAAAAAAAAAACCCCAAAAAAACAAAACAAAACGAAAAACCCACCCAAAAACTAAACCTTTGACAACAATCACTGAAAATCCATATAAAATATGAGTATGGAGGGCACATATTTTAATGTCATAAGAGATATATATCTAAAACCAAAAGCAAGTATCTTATATGATGGAGATTTACTAGAAGCTTTCCCAATGAATGCAGGAACAATGTAAAGTGGTCCACTATGTCCACTATTATTTAATAAAGTTGTGGAAATGTTAGGGCATCTAACTGGTACAGTAGATAGTGTTGATCCTGCAATTAGGAGGATCTGAGTTCAAATTTAACCTCATACACTTACTAACTTTATGATTCTAGGCAAGTCTTTTAACCCTGTTTGCTTCAGTTTCCTCATCTGTTAAATGAACTGGAGAAGGAATAGCAAGCCACTCTAGCATCTTTGCAAAGAATATGTCAGATGGAATCATAAGAGTCAGATAGAAATTCTAGCAATAAAATAAAAGAAAGAAAAGAGGAGATAAAATTATCCCTTTTTGCTGATGAAATGAAGGTATGTTTCGAAAATTCTGCAGAATCAGCAAAGAGACTAATAGAAGCAATTAATAACAATAAATTTAAAGGCTACAAATAAATCCTCAAAAATCAATATCAACTTCTCCATAATAGTACCAAAATCCAAAAAGCAACAATAGGGAAATCCCATTTAAATTAATCAAAATATATTTTGGTGTCAATCTGCAGAAACATACAAAAATATATAGGATAGATTAAATGACAAAGTGTTTCTTAAAGAAAGATTGAATGGTTTAGCTGGATAACATTCAGTGATCATGGGTGGACCATGTATAAACAAAATTAATGCATTAGGATAAGAAAAGAAGTAGCTGAATTAAAAAAAATATCTTTGTATTAAGTTTCCCAGATAAGTGTTTGGTATTTTATGTGTGTGTGTGTGTCTGTATGTACATGTACAGATATTTACACACAATTAGTAGACATACAGAAGACTAAAATCCTTCCTCAACAGATAAATAGTCAAAGAATAGGAACACATAGTTCTGAAAAGAAGATTGGAAACTGTCAACCATATGAAAGAAATGCATATAAGAACAATACTGAACTTTCACCTCAGACTCAGAAAATTGGCAAAGATAACAAAAGAAAAAGGTAGTCAATGTTATAGGATGTTTGGAAGGAGAGGCATTAGTAAATGCCTTGTTGATGAAGTTATCAATTTAGTACAATTCTTTGGAAAGCAATTTGGAACTATGCACATGAAGTGACAATATGACCATATTCTTTGATCTGGAGATTCTACTGCTAGGCATTTATCTCAGGAAGATCATTGTTGACAAGAAAGGTCCCAAATACAACAAAATATAGAAGCATTTTTTCACTGCACTAAAGAATTGTAAACAAAGTTGATGACCCTATAATTGTGACACATGAATGTAATGGAATATTACTGTGCTGTAAGAAAAAATAAATAAAAAGAATTCAGAGAAGCATGGGGGGATTTAAATGAGCTAATGAAGTAAGCAGAGATAGTAAAAAAAAAAGGTAGTATATTGTTTTACTATATACATAGCTACAATAATGTAAATGGCAAGAACAACTGCCATAAATAAATAAAAACGAAAGTTGCAATATGACAGAGGTCAAGCTTGGCTTCAAAGAAGAGATCTAAAACGATACTCAGAGATGTGGGCCAGACAGGAAGATGGGGAAGATCGGGTCCACAAATATAAAATTCTTATATGTGGTTAGATTTTTTTTTCCAATATATTTATGTTTTTTTGTCTTTTTCTTTTAAAAAATTCTTTACAGTACAGAATCTAGAATGGGAAGGAATAGGATACAGGGAGAAACCGGCATGATGTAAAAAGAGATACTGATAAAACATTTTTTAAAAAGCACTAGAAATGTCTTATACTTTAGTGTTGAACTGAAACAGCTGACCTTAATATTCTTTAACCACTGCTTCATTTTGCTAAATTGTTCTCCTCTAACATAATAATCTCTAGGGTTAAACGAACACAATTAAAATACATTAACCTCTGCCTCAGGATAATTTTAAGCTGCTCAAGTTATGTGCAAACACTTACATTCTAGTGGTTCCTCTTTCTGCCTCCTTATAGTCAAGTGTGAGCCCATGAGTTCATGGGGGCCCAGCTCGAGGTCTGGGGCAGCCATGATGATAAGAACCCATGTAATACAAAATATTTGGGTTTTTTACTACATTTAGCATTGATGATTTTCACTTACACTTTTGAGCTCTGAGATATGGAAAGGACATGAAGGTTTCGAAGTTGAACTACAATCACCATTAAACTGGAACTTTTAGCATCATATCTGCCAAAATGAAAAGACATTTAAAAATAAAGCATCATATTAGGTCACTCATCACTAAATTAGGATATAATGTAAAAAACTTTGCAAATGTGCAAGTGTTAAGATAAATGTATTCTTAATATTGTCATTATAAAAGAGCTAGTCTACTCCCCCCAATTTGCAGTTTTCTTTACCTTAGTCCTATCTGCACTTGAGCAGTCTCTAGAATCAAAGCATCATCTTCACAATAGAGAACATCCTCAATTTCACCAGATCTAGAAGAAAAAAGACAATTTGAAAAATATTTATTACCTAGCACTATATGTCATGTAATTAGATTGGATATCTCTCTTAAAAGAGAAGTTAGGAGAGCTCTTTCATGTGCAGGCAGTATAAATGATAGGGATGCTTGTTCCTCGTTCTTTTGGTGTTTGAATATATTTTTAGAAAGGTTCAATATGATTCCTTGGGGTGAGGAGGAGGAGGGAAAGGATATTTTTGAATGATTTGCTTGACTTAGGAACACTAAAGATAAAGCCCACTAAACACAAGTTTGGAGATTAAGGAGATGGATGAGAAATCAAGGAATGTGATAAACAACTTTGATATTTAAGAGCCTCTACTCAGTCCTACTCTGATGTCTTATTGTGATGGGGGAGAAAAGCCAGGCTTTCAGACAAAGGCCAGACTAGAACAACACCAGATTTATGAAGATATACATACATCGATGCTATTGAACTTAAAGCTAATAATGGCTCCTTTGAGGTGGATCTCTATCAGTGGACAGAGATCTGGATTTAGAGCCAGGAAGATTTGAGTTCAAATTTAAATCTGTAAATCACTTAACCTCTGTGAACCTTAATCCACTACAGTTATTTTTGTCAAGAAAACCCAATGGACAGCATTGGTTTCTTACGATGCACAGAGTCATGAAGAGTCAGAGACAATTGAACAACTGAATGTCAATGGCTCCTTCACAAACTGTTTAAAAATCTACCTAGCTATATATGAGAAGGCTCCACACTAATAATAACTCAGGCATAGTAACTTTCAAAGACACGTCCAAATGATAGAGTAGAACCCATGTGGACGACAGTATAGATCTTTGAAATCTACATTATAACACATCTATTTTGTTTGCCCAAGTGAAAAGGTACATAGTATAATAAATATATTGAGTTAAATAAGAATGGTCAAGAAACATAGGACGCTCAAGAAATGACTATACTTTGTATAGGTAGTGGGGAGTCCCCTAAGGTTCTTGTATGGCTACTCATGCTAATGAACTCCTAGACAAATCAAACAAGAATTATATATTTAGCATATGCATGATGTAAATCACCCACAAAGTTGTTCAATAAATGAAAATATAATCATGCTCAAGGCTCAGACAACATTTTCTGTTGTGGAAAGTAAAATACAGCACTAGTAATCATGACAAGCTAATTAATAACACCTCCCTATTCACTATAATGAGATTTTTGGCCACAATATTTCTCTCTCTCTCTCTCTCTCTCTTTTTTTTTACTTCAAGATAATTTTGTTTCCATTCATGTAAAAGCAATTTTTAACACCTGTGTTTGTTTTCTTTTTGATTTCCAAACTCTCAACCATAAAAATTCTTTAACCATTAAATTTTTTTTTTAAATTCAGAGTAATAAGTTTAGCACAGCAGTAGAACCATCATATTGAAACTGCATACACTATTATGAATGAGATGCATTTAGTTAATGATCACTACTAGAAAAACCTACTGTTTTACTGATGCTTCATAGACACCACTGTCTCCAGCCACAGACTCGTCAGACACAGCAGCAGACACACAAGCCGTTTTCTCCTCAAGTAAGTGGCCTACTATTCTCTGTGGTAATTGCTCTTCAATACCTAAGAAGTTAGAGTGAGATAAACAATAAGAAATAATAATCAATAGATAACAAATCAAAAGATATGGAAGCTATAAGATACTTTGTTTAAAAGAATTACTTAAATATCACAAATACAATTAAAAAATATAAAATCATCAAAAAGTGAGAGCTCCAAATAAATGAATTCCAAGATGACTCAGACAATAGCAACAATACCTAGTATTGAGATAGCACTTTAGTGTTTGGAAAAAGCTTTATAAAGTATCTTATCTGAACTTCACAGCATCCTCTAAAATAATGTTATGATTATTCCTATTTTATAGATGAAAAAAATTGAGGCTGAGGGATTAAATGTTTATTCACAATCACACAAGTAATATTTGAGGCAGCATTTGGCCTTGAGTCTTACTGAGTCTAAGTCTAGAGCTCCATCCACTGCACCACTACGTCACCTAAACTCGAGCTTCTAAGACGGTGGGTTGCGACTCCAGATGGGTCTTATTACTGAATGTGGAGTTGCAAATTTATTATCAGTAAATGTTTGGTTTGTCTGGATCTGGAGTCAGAAAGATGAGAGTTCAAATCTGCTCACACTTAGTAGCTATATGACAGTGGGAAAGTCACTTAATCCTGTTTACCTCAGTTTCCTCATTTGTCAAATGAGCTGGAGAAGGAAATAACAAACCATTCCACTATTTTTGCCAAATGGCATCATAAAGAGTCAGATACAACTGAAAAATGATTGAAAGAGGAATTACAAATGTGAAGAATTTAAAACCACTCAGGATAATTGTAATGTGAACTCTCGTTTTGCAGATTCAGAAGAAAAATATACACAATTGTACTATGTACATAAAGTCTATGTTAAAAAGCAGTACAATTCAGGTCAAAGATAAAAGACAATATTGATACCTTACTATATTATTTCTTTCTGCTAATAATTGAGAAGGTAAGTGACATATACTATCAGTTTTAAAAGAAAGTTTTAACTGCTTTAAGGGATTTTAGTTTCTAGGGTAGTTTGGAGGGAGTTACTAGTTGGGAAATATTTATTGTATGAAAAAAACAGATCAAAATAATTTTTTAAAAGTTGGACAAGAGAGTCTAGGGGGAGATTCGCTTTTAGTCCCAGGATACCATCTTTCTATTTGGCATGAGATAGTTTGTCGAGAAGAAAGACTATACATAGGATATATCAAGGTATTGTCAAATCTTATGATTCCTTAGCTCTCCTTTCAAACACCTGTACAATTTCACAAAATACAGCTTACATGGTTGCTCAGGAACCATTTGTCTACTTTGAGAACTGGCAATAATACTTCTATAATATAGAAATTGTTTATTCAACATTAAGAAGAAAGGTTGCCATCTGCTTGTTTCTTTCCTTTCCATATTTTCCATCTTTATTGCCATCCCACTTACTAAAAATTAAAAAAAAACAACAAAAGAACCCCACAAACCAGTAACTATCTTTTGACTTACAAGAATTCCTAATACAGTTGCTACCATTTAAAAAAATTGTGCTATTGAATCTTTAGCACTATATAGTACTTAACTTTTATCTCTACCTCATATTCCTACATAAGCATCCTGCCAGGAGCAAGGAACATTCATTTAAAGCTAGGTTCTGAACTGTAATAAGGCAAAAGCCTGTGGAGTTCTTTCATCTTTCTGCGACTGAGCATCTGTATTGGTATGCATTACGCCCCCCTTCTGAGTCATGACTTTACATCTTGTTAAGATGTTTAAGTTTTAAGGCTCTCGATTACTGGATTGATTGCTGCATTTTTCCTTTTATTTCTGGCAGTGGGGATGCTTTTCTTCCTTGAAGATGAAGTGTCTTCTCCCCACCAACCCCCCTTGGTGAGGGGGTGAAGGTGATGGCATGATTTATTGATTACCCCCAGGAATAACCATGGCAGCCTGAAACTGACTTTGACAATGACAGAGATTGACAGTGGAAGGCTTTACAGCTATTCCAACTTCCACAGGGCGGCCTAAAAAAGTCTTGAGTACTGAGCAGGTAAGCAGCCTAACAGTTAAACTCAGTTTAACATTTAATACCAAATACACAAGAAGCACTCAAAAGCCAAAAAGCAGCCTCTTGTGACCACCTTGGTTTGCTCTGTTATCCCAGCACATCCTAGTTCCAACATCCTCCACCTGGAAATTTCCTATTGGGCCCTTTTGGGAGGCCAACTACTCCTACATTTAAATCAGAATGGCCTCTCAAAATACCAAACATGGAGGCTTTTGAAAGCCAGGTTCTAACCTTGCTCATCTATTGTGATAGTTTTCTCTCCAAGGCCACTAATGATTTCCTTATGCTAAAGCTAATGGGCCTTTTTTTTTTTTTTTTTTTTTTAAATCTCTTATTTATCTCTTTGACACACATGGCCCTGTTCCCAAATTTACCTCAACAATTTCTAGGACCTTAGTCTTTAATCTCTAACTTCAATCTACTTTACCTGGATTTCTTCTTGTCATCTATTTAAAACTGAAGCCATATTTTTATTAATTCCTTCCCCGCCCATAAAACCAAGTCTGCCTAATATCTCTAATATTTATTAATGTGAATTCCAGCACATCAAGATTCTTAACATAGGAATCATTTCTAGCTTTTCTTCCCCGACTCCAAGGCTGACTAATTTGACAACTCCTGTTCATTCTAGCACACAATCTCTCTCTAGCATTTGTCGTATTTTCTCTTTTCAAATTATAATCATCCTAGTTTAAGCTCACATTTTTAAACAACTAGATATCTGTAATAGCCTCCTATCCGGTTTTTCTACCTTCCTACTGGTCCAAGTCTTCTCCAATACTTCATATTGCTGCATGAATAATCATCCTAACATACTACTGTGGCCAAGTCACTTCTTAACTCAAAAAAACTCTCAATGGCTCCCCAATGCCTCCTGAATAAAATCTACTCTTGCCATTAAAAGGTATCCACCATCTGGCTGAAATCTACCTTTTGAGTCAAATTATATGCTATTAATCCCTCATGTATATTCTGCTTTTTAGTCAAATTTAACTATTTTTTGTCCTTGGTTCTTAAGTCCATACTCTTTCTTAAACATGAGATATGCCATTGTTCTCACTGTCCCCCATAGCTGATACATACTCCCCCTTATTTATTTCCTCATAATGAGGTTTCTCTCTTCAAGGACTAACTCAACTTCTATTTCCTCCATGATGCTTTTGGAGTCAGCAAATTCAGATTTAAATTCTGGTGCTCCCATTTAAAATCTAATGTCATTCATTCATTTCAGTCATGTCTGACTGATCCCATTTTGGAGTTTTCTTGAGAAAGACACTGGAGTGGTTTTCTATGTTCTTCTCTGACTCATTTTATAGATGAGGGAAATTGAGATAGGCAGGGTTAAGTGACTTGCCCAGGGTCACACAGCTAATAAGCACCTGAGGCCACATCTGAACTCAGGGAAATATGTTTTCCTGACTTCAGGCCTTGTACTCCATCCAAAATAGCTGCCCCCAAATCTAATGTAATTCTGGAAGAGTCACTTCATTTCTTTGGTCCTCAGCTTTCTTATCTATGAAATGGTGTGGTTAGGTTAATCACACTAAATTCTGTCATGTGACCCCTCCTTTCTCAAAATTCTCAATATTTTTTTCTGAACTTCTTTGTACTTAATCACACTTTCCCGGTTATCATTCTTGTGTGTATCTCTCCCTGCCTCCTCTGACAACAAAACAATAACACCCAGACATAAGCAAAGAGTAATGCAGCTAGGTGTCTAGCTAGATTTTTTTTTTAAAGGCAATCAATAGATTTTCTGGATCTTTGCTAAGCCCCAGACACACTTCCTCCAATAATAAATTGTAAACTTCCTGAGAGAAAAATTTGTTAACATCTTTTGATTTCTGCATAACACAAATTACTATGCATCAAGGCACCAAATATTCATAGAAAGAATTAAAATGTTGGATAGATAGATGGATTGATAGACCCATGAAACAAACTCAACAATTGTGTTCATAAGAGAGGTTAAGTTATCTAAAGTTTATTTAGTTTGCAATCCAAGTTCTTGATTCTATTTTCACCAACCAACACTTTGTACCTGGCTCGGAACAAATACATGCTTTCAGCATGAAAATTAGTTTTCTCTGTAGAAAGTCAACCATAAGGCAAAACACCTGGGGAACCAGACACTCCCTTCCTCTTAATTAGGCAACATTTCCTCTGGTCTGCCAGCAAGGATTACTCCCCCTTTCCAAATTTTCCCTTTGTTAAGCAAAGGTTATGGAAGGTTTTATATTTTTTAGCAGACATGAAAGGTAAAAATATTTTTAAATTTTCAAGTAGGCCATTTTTAAGAGAATGTGAAAGAAAAAGTCATGTGTATTATATGACTCTAAAAGTCCACAGGAAAAAGAAACAGCACTAAGAGATTTATTTTCTCTTTTCTTTTGTAAGTACTATGGGTAGTGAGTAGCTCATAGTATTGGTTTTTAGTACCCAACGTTTAAGTTCACATTATATATTCATATGTCAAAGAAAGGAAGCAAAATGAACTTCATTCTTTATGTTCCTGCTTGTCTTTGCAAAGTGTATTTCATTTCTCTATCACTGGAACCTTCATGTAGAGTTTTCTTAATGCTTAATTCACTTGTCTTGCTGGCCCATTATAGGCTTCCTATTTTAATAATTAATAATAGGTAACAGTTATATAGTGCTTATTATGTGCTAGGCACTGTGCTAAGCACATTACAATTATCATCTCATTTTATCTTCACAACAACCCTGGGAGGGAGGTGCTGTTATTAGAGAGAGGAAACAAGGTAGACAGAAGATTAAGTGATTTGTGAGTACACATATAGTAAACATCTGAGGCTGGATTTGAACTCAATTCTTCCTGACTCTTGGCCTGGTGCTCTATCTATTGCACCTCTGTGTTTGACATAAGCTGTTTAGTTGTTTGTAAAAAGAGGTGATAATAATAATGACAAACAGCTAACATTCCTATAGTGTCTACTATTTGCCAAGCACCATGCTAAATTAAATGCTAAATTACAAATATATAATTTGTACAAATAGATATCTATATATTTACCCATACATATATCTATACATATATTTACATACACATACATATATCTATATATTTATATATACATATATACATACATACACACAAATATGTAATTTGATCTTCACAACAACATGGGCAGAAGATGCTATAATAACTCCCATTTTATAGTTGAGGCCACTGAGGCAGAGGTTAAAAGACTTGCCCAAAATTACATAGCTTAATGAGTATCTTAGACTGGGTTTGAATTCAGGTCTCTGATTCCTATGTTTTTTGTTTTTTTTTTTTTCTTTTTAAAAATTTTTTCCCCTATGTTCTTTCTAGTATATCACCTAAGTCTTACTTATTCAAGGACCTTATTCTATCGAGGAGAGGGCAGTCTATAAACAAGAGTTTACAACCAAGCCCTAGAATGTGATGGTGACCAAAACACATCAGTCTTAGTTGTTGAAGAGTTGTTGAGTTTTCAGTGATGGAGCCTTTGAGATAGTGCCACCATTTTCTTAAATCATGACTGAAGGCCTACTCTTAGGTGATAGAGGAGATCCTGGGGTCTTGAAGGTCTGAAGAAGTAGAAAAAGTTTAGGTTTATTATAGAGAAGGTTGACATAGGGGGTCAGAAGAGTGTGGATTGCCCCTGGTCTCTAGATTTATTATGGAGCAAGTTGGCAGATGAGCAGGTGATTGTGGCTTGTTCTTGTTGAACCTTCGAGTATCTATGCATGAGAAAAAGCATTGTGTTACTAGTGCCAGCATATTTGTGCCAGTCAGCTGTCTCCAGAAGCTAGCTCTGTGTGGTCAGGGCTCAGGGGTCACACAGTTAAGGGAGAAGGGCTTTTTTAAAAAATGTGTTTCAAATGTATTTTTCCACCCCCCCCCAATAGCTTAATAACTTAATACAGTACTTTAAGGTTTGCAAAATGCATTATAAATACCTCATTTAATCTTTTGATTAAAAAGAAAGAAGAATAATTCTTTGTTAAAATGTACTAAAGTGGGAAGAGTTGTAAGAATCAACATCACACTCCACCTCCTGCTGTCATGGGGAGATGAAGCAAGCCCATGTAGTGAGTAAAGAGGCTGGGGTTGAATCTAGCCTCAAACACTTATTAGCAGAATGGCCCTAGGTAACTCTGTTAATCTCTCCAGGCCTCAATCTAGTCATTTGTAAGGGATTGAACTCCATGACCTTGAGGTCCCCTCCAGCTATAAATCAATGCTGCAATGAAGACTGGCCAGGGTAAAGAGAGAAAAAGGATACCTTTAGGTCAAGAAAGGGAACCTGATGAATGGGTTAGTCTGGATCTGGGAAACAGTAGAGGGTGGGGATATTTGGGGAAATGCTCTAAAATTTCTTAGGTAACTTGTAAGGAGAAAAGGAGACCTTGCAGAAATATTTTGAGAATGTAAGAAGATACATGGAAAAATAGCTAAATTTTTGAGCTCTTTTGCTAAGGGAAAAGGGGACCTTGCTGCAATATTTTGGGAATGTAAGATGATATATAGAAAAACAGCTAAAATTTTTTGCTATCTTGTTAAGGGAAAGGGGGACTTTACTGAAATACTATGAGAATGTAAGAATACGTATGGAAAAATAGCTAAAATTCTTAGTTATCTTGTTAAGGGAAAGGAGACTTTGCTGTAATATTTTGAGAACATAGCTGGGGGGCCCCAATGTATGTCCCTGCTGACAATCTTTCTGTCTCTCTTTTTAAAACAGAACCCAGAACAACAGATGAAAAGGAGGAAAAGAGGGGCCAAGCTAGAAACAGTTTGGGTCTCTTGTGGAGCAGAAGAGCCAGGGCAATAGAGGGGAAGACAGAAATAGGGAATATGCACGTCACGTGAAGCAAACTAGGGTGATGGATGGGTCTGGATATGGGGAAAGAGCTGACAGCAGTGGAAGGGTTGATATGAGCAAAAAACTACTTATCAATTAGAGCTATTCAAAACTAGAACAAGCTTTCTCCAGGGGCAGTAGGTTCCCCCTTCACTAGAAATCTTCAAGTGAATACTGGATCTGCCTAGCAAAGTCAGATGGGTTCATCACCAGAAGACTGATCATGGGGGTGACATTTTTAGGTCAGAGCAACTTAGAAAGGGCTCTCTTACTGTATAAAAGGAAGAGGATCTACAGTAATGAAAGGGGCCCCCACACCAATGTAATCACAGATCTTTTGGAGGACTGGAAGAAAGATGAAATGAAGGACCTATGAAAAAGGAGGAGGATTTCATAATTAACAGAAATGAAAGTGCCTTTTGATATGACAGATATGAAAGAACACCACAAAATACTTAATTTAAAAAAGTCAATTTTCTAAAGCATGATAATAAAATATGCTAATATTTTGCATTAGCATATAAAATATGCAGGTTCTGTATATTATTCTGGTATCAAATAAGTTAATGCTATCGTCTATTAATTTTTTTAATCAATCTGTAGTACACTATTGTGGTATACTATGATTATCCTGAAAGATAATCTTTACTTTGATGGGGTGACCAGTCTATCAAATATATCAAAAACTTTTCAGACCTGTTAGAGAAGACAATTCTCCAATTCCCTCTACCTCTGAGCACAAGTCAACCAGTCACAAGACAACAACTGTGAATTCTCTCCACTCTAGATTGTCAATTACTTATTGTGACCAGAAGATGGCAGAGCAATACTGTACATGGAAAAACAAACCAAAACAAAACAAAAAAAAAAACCAAACCAAAACAAAAAATCACCTCTTTTCAGAGCTGGTTTTACCTTAAAAAATAAATAAATAAATAAATAAAATAAAAGGCCCCTTCACCTTCCTTTTCAGAGCTGGCTTTATAACAAATAGGGGAACTTGGCATGAGACAAAAATAGTATCCACACAGAATTCCCAAGGCATTTTAGACATTGAACCTGGTGCTAATTAGCTGATATGTTAATTGCCTTAGTTTTAATCTGTCTTAAGCCATCTTTTAAAAGTGAGCCTTTTTCTTTGTCATGGTTTAGACTCTAAATACATTTAAGAAATAGAAAATAAGGTATACAGGCATTTTTCCAGCTATCTGTGATAATACTAATGGTACTTGGCTAGCCATAATTCAATTGTCATCTAAAGCAGATACCTAATGATTAAATCTGTCAAAAAGAAAAAATGTTTTTTTCCATAATAAAGCAAAACATATTTCTAGGAGTGCTAATAAAAATAAAGTGCTTACCTCTGCCTACTAAATTAAAGTCAGGGAAGTAAACAGTAGGAAGAAAAGCATGATTTCCCTCTGAAGGCACCATCCCTGCCCCCATGGAGCTGACAATATACCAATTTTGTGGCATTGTTTCCCCTTTACCTGTTGTTCCTTCACTTAAGGGTGATAAAGACTGCCTAACACCTTCATTAATATCTTTGTCCTCTGCAAGAGCCTGTGATGCTACTCTTGCATCTGAGTCCAGCAGCATCTGATTTTCAGTAAGACCAATGTCTGCAAAATGGCTAGTCAATTCACAGTCTTCAAAGTCTGTGGTGAGCTGGTGAAGAGGAGGATCCTGGGCAGATATAGAAAAAGTACCTTCCAGAACCAGAGGAGAACCGGGAGGGGACAGAGAGGACAGGGAAGATCTGGAAGAGAGGGACGTCACAGATTTGGGCGGCTCAGTCAATTTTGGAGCATGGCCTGCTGCTGAGGATCCTGATGAGTCACTGTAGCCCAGCTGGCTGTGGGACTTCACCACCTCATTTTCATGAATGGTGGTAATGGGTCCAGAAGGAATGTAACCACTTTTTTCTTGTAATAGAAAGTCCAGTTTATACTGATACTCCAAGTCTGGAATTTGATCCCCTTGGTTGTTATAATAGAGCTCCGTGGAACTGAGGGAATTGAGTGAACCTCTGCTAGAGGTGTTCAGAGACCCCCGACTGGATGCCAATGATCCCAGACTGCTCCCTGAAGACATGGACAAGGTACTGGCAGAGAGGCTGAAAGAAAATCAAACTCAAAATACTTATTAAGAAAATATAAAAATTTGAAAGATCTGGCAAATAGGACTATAAGCCTTTCCTTTTCCAAATATCATCAGAAGAATGGATGTTATCCAAAAATAAAATGTCACTGGCTTCATTAGACTTTTCCACATTTAATTGTGAATTTATACTCTTGTGCTATAAATGTTTTAATCTATAAAAAGCAATTCTACCCTTGTTAAAAATAATTATGTTGGGGCAGCTAGACAGTGCAGTGATTAGAGCACGAGCCCTGAAGTCAGGAGGACCTGAGTTCAAATCTGACCTGAGACATTCAACACTTCCTAGCAGTGGTACCCTGGACAAGTCACTTAACCTCAATTGCTTTCATTTAAAAAAAATACAATTATATATATAAATTATGTCTTTCTGTAAATCTTAAAAAAAAAATCCAAGACTATGCCCAAAGGGCTATAAAACTGCATACCTCTTGATCTAGCAGTGTCTCTACTGTGTCTGTATCGCAAAGATATAATTTTTTAAAAAAAATTTAAAAAAAAAGGAAAAGGACCTATACATACAAAAATTTTTGTAGTAGCTCTTCTTATAGTGGCAAGGAACTAGAAATTGAGTGGATGCTCATCAACTGGGGAATGACTTAGATAAGTTGTGGTATATGAAGACAATGGAATATTATTGCTCTATAAGAAATGATAAGCAGGTCATTGTCATTAACAAAAGAAATAGCAACAGCAGCATTATGACCATCTTCTCACTTGCAAGGTCACATTCAAAGTGTTGATTTTTAAGAACTGTATCTGGCTTTTTTCTTTGAACTCCAGTATATATTACAATTCCCTGCACATAAGTGATGTTTAATAAATGACCACTGAATTGAAATACAAAGTAAAATAAAGCTGTGAAAGCGATTTTTCCTAAAATGGAGATCTAACCATTTTGGCACTCCTCTTTCCCCCATTAAATAAACTTAAATATCTCTCAGGGGGAAAAAATATTAAAAAAAAAAAAAAGAAAAAAAAATGACAAGCAGGTTGATTTCAGAAAAGCCTGGAAAGATCTACATGAACTGAACTGAGTGAAGTGAGCAGAATGAGGAGAATATTGTATATAGTAACAACAAAATTGTGTTTTGATCAACTGTAATGGATTTGGTTCTTCTCAACAATAAGGTGATTCGAGGCAATTCTAACAGACACAGGATGGAGAATGCCATCTACATTCAGAAAGAAATTTATGGAGAGTTAATTGGACTGAAGCATAATATTTTCACCTTTTTGTTTGTATTTTTTTCTTTCTTATGTTTTTCCCTCCTTTTGGTCTGATTTTTCTTGCACAATATAACAAATATGGAAATATGTTTAAAAGAATTACACATATTTAACCTACATCAGATTGCTTGATGTTTTCAGGAGGGGAAGGTAAGGGAGAGAGGGAGAAAAATTTAGAACCCAAGGTTTTACCAAAATGAATGATGAAAACTATTTTTACATATATTTGAAAAAATAAAATACTACTAAAAAAATCTCAAGGTCAAACCTATTAAATAAATATACTTGCTCTCATAGTTACCTCTGAAGCTACCACACAACTTTACAGTAAAGAAAAGTGTGGGAAAAGGAGAAAATACATTAAAATATAAAGTATCCACTTTGATTATTTTGATTCCAGGAACAATAAGTAGTTGGAGATTTTCTTTTTTTTTTCTTTGTCTTTTTTAAAAGAGAAACATGACTATGAAAATAAAGAATTTGAACAAAGGTTGTGCCATGTCTGCCTTTTCTGTTCTTTTTGGGTAGATATATGTAAGGAATGAATCTTTAAAAAATTAATATGATGAAATATGCTATTAATTTCTTTTTCTAAATAGTAAAGAATATATTTGTAAAGCATAAAATATTCTTTGTATTCCTAAAAACTACAGCGTGATATTCTGAGGATTGGTTGAAGAACTTCTTTGCTCAAATTCAGAACATATTCACAACCATGTGATCATGAACTTTTTATAAAAATACAGCTATATAACTTTAAAATCATCCATATCTTAATATAAATATTTTATTTATTTTAGCATGTCAGAGTAACTATAAGACATTTCGGGAAAGTAAAAAAGATGAAATGGAAGAAAACAAAAGATAAATGCCAATTTTCCTGAAATAAAGCATAATCTGTCCTCTGACCTCAAACGATAAAATGAGCGTTAGAGAATTCATGTGTGAGAATATGAAATGAAGGCTCACCTTTTAATCTGTGAATGCAAATAAGTAGTTAACTTTGTAGTTTCTTCAAGTCGTTGTAGCAATGCCTTTTTTTTCTCTTCCAATTTGAGCCTAGAAAAGCATAATAAAGAGTAAATTACTTTAAAATGGTTCAGTAAATGAATGAGGCTAAGTGAAGTTAAGGAAAAAATATGAGGTAAAGAAGATATTATTATTATTATAATGTCTCAAAAGCCTAGATTGTAAGCTCAGAGTGTCCAGAGACTATTCTGTCTTTTTTTCTTCTATGTCCCCGATGTATTTATCTGATATGATATTTTCCATGAAACAATATTCAATAATTTTAGAGAGAATAAAAGTTGGAGAAAACAAAATTAAGAAATGAGGAAATAACAGAAATAAATAACGAGAATTAAGCATAAACAGACAGAGCAAAACATAATTAAATAACTTCATTCTGATTTTAAAAGCAAAATGCAAACCAAATTGTCATTTAAAAACTGATTAATTATCAAGCTATTTCAAACTGCCAAGGTTAGGAGAGAATAAAAACAGATAGAAAGCCTTAATAATATATGAATATATATACTGTATAGATTTAATATTCAATTTCTGTATTTCAAATTACAGAAATATTAAATTGCAATAATAAAATATTACAAATTTCAGCCAATTTATTGTATTTAGTAAGAAAATAGAACTTTCATTTTAAGGTTGGTGAAAAAATTCTCAATTAGAATTTTCAATCAAGAACAAAAATATTTATTATTTTAACCAGACTACATAAATCATGACACAAAGTTATTTTCAGTTTGACTGTTTAGGGAAGAAGACATAAAAGTGACTGGTAGGCCATTCCTACTTATAGCACATTACCTGTATTCAATCATAAAATATTTAAACAACAAAAGAATATGTGAATTTAATATAAAGGATTATTTTATCAAGGTAATTCTAGATTTAGAAAAACAAGCCACCTTGAAACATATCAAGCATATGGAGTTTTAATGTTACCATGAGAAGTTTTTAAACTACCTATAAAAAACTCGAATTGTATTTTCCTAATTCAACTAGACAAATGTTTATTAGGAATCATAGGTAAGTTTTCCTTACAATGACCTAACATAGTGATGAGTAATGAATATAAAAACCAGCTCATTTTCTTTGAAGAAAAAAGTTCTCTTATTTCTAAACTCTTTGAAATATTATGTATGTTTTAGGGACTAGAGAAACATGCCCATATTTTATTTATAAGCATCTCCCTTTGAAAGTGTCAACACCACAATCACTATTTTTTAAAATCAAAAGTAATTCTTGGCATTTTTCTTTAATGTTTCAAGAGGTGTTAAATTTCTGTTTCATGGTTTTTCAAAGGTATGTTTTGAAAGTATTGGAGGCAGGTGTTAGGTGGCTGTTTATTTTAATGCAAAAATATAAACAAAAAACCAATGATTTGGAAAAAAATCAACATAAAATAAGTAACAAAAATAAAGGTATTTATTTAAAGACCTGGAAAAAGTGAAGTGGCTGGCAAAATCTATGTCTTTTGAAAGAAACATTTTTAAATGAATTTTTAAAACAGAACTTATTAAAAAAAGAATTCTGTATCAAGGCTATACTGAGAATTTAAATTTGCATTAAAAAAGTAAAGATTTGTTATTTTTTAAAAATTGAGGCAAGTTAGTATTTTAGTCTTCTCTAACCATCTTGACGCAGAGGGCACTTCCATTTCTGAATGTTTATTACAATCAGTGCCTAAAAAATTCACTTGGCAATTAATCATGCAGTCTTCTGTGACATATTTTTTCAGTTATGGTCTTAGATTGTCATTTAACACTTTTATTTAACTTTTCAGATGTCCCTATTTTGCCTCCTTTGTCAAAATTGGAAATTTCTTAAAAGTAAAGAGTATATATTCCATTTGTTTATTATCCCTTTATCCACCATCTTCCACCTGCCCACTGTTGGAAACAGTGGTGTCCATATGGTAGGTAGTCCCAATGTCTATTGGTTGCATCTTTTTCTTTTAATAGCAAAAAAAGATTTAAAACTTTCTTTTCAAACCATAATTCTGTTTCAACTCTCAGAAACCAGACATTAAAATGGTTTTAGTGGTAATATATATATATATATATATATATACACACATATATAAAGGCATTAACTTCTTCATAACTTCTTCAAAAAGAATTGAGTATTTGCTTTGAGATGCCAAAATGGTAAGACAAATAAATTCATGGTAAATATCCTAAAATTCACAATGATATATTAAAGAAAGTTACTATAGGAATCACTGTGGATCCTATGAAAAACCATTGTGTCTTAATACTTTCAGTAATACTATATGTGGCAGAAATGTTCTTTCACCTAATAATTTTCTCTCTCTCTCTCTCTCTCTCTCTCTCTCTCTCTCTCTCTCTCTCTCTCTCTCTCT